>CM044001.1:120144110-120723204 GCA_024085815.1 Flaveria linearis
TCAAAATAGTAAATAGATCATTAAAAAAATTGAAGAAAGTACAAAAAAAATTTTCACCTTCGACTGTTCCAGAACCGACCAATTTTGATAAAGGATTTTATGATGATGTAAGTAGCTTGCCTACGGGAAATTGTGCTGCTACAAAAAAGCAACAAGGAAGCAAAGCACGGTTCATTGAAAGCCATTCAAATACACATACGTTAGTTGTGCGTTTTATGATTTGACCGGTTCAGTTCTAGAAAAACTTTCCTGTTGCTATCTTTCGCAAAATGTATAAACCGACACAGGCTAGCTAACTGAGGTCAGAATAAGACGTAATTGTTCAATGGTCATAAACTAGTTAACCTAATTCCAAACCAACATAATTTTGAACCACCGGAATAGTGGTTCGACTCTAACACCGCATACACAAGACGCTACATGAAAGAAGCAAGATTTCTTGCTTTGCAACAAGGTTCAAATGTCACGTCGTGAAAATATTATTAATTTAAAAAGATAAACAAGTCAAATGGTGTAAACGAGTCAGAACTCAGACTCACCCAAGTATTACCATTTGCTAATGTTTATTTAAAATGATTTCTATCAACCCAAACCATTTTAGATAATCACCTAGATGCATCTAAATGGATCCTACTGTCACCTCTATAATAGTAAAGAATTAAGAAAATGTACCATAGATGATATTATAAGAAAAATCCAAAATTTATAAACAATCAGGATCCTATTTAGTATTAAAATACAAAACGGCTCCGAAAAAAGCTCAAAGCCTTGTACAGTAAGTAGCCGAGAGGAGTACCGAGGACAAAAGGTTTCAACCATGAGTGTTGAAGGCTTCCCATAGCAGGTTCTGGGAGCCGGGTTCGTGTGAGAACGAGCCTGTAGAGCCGCGGTTCTTAAGCGTTCTAAGTGTCATTATTTGGCATCAAAGAACGATAGGCTCGTGTATGGTAAGTTATGCTTCTTGCAAAGTTCTCTAACGATAGGAGAAATGGACCTCAAATGGCACCGAGGCAACCTAGGAAACAAATGGTGCTCGAGCTGGAACTGTAGACCACCAAAGAACCAATCCATGTAAGGCGAGCAGGAGATGTCAATGGTCCCATTGGTTTGCTTCCGAAACCAATCGTTCCCCTTCGGTGGACCCACGTAAAACATTGGCCGCAAAGTGGTTCAATGTGAACTGAACATGTTGAATCCCTGTGACACAAAAGCTAACCAAGACAAACGCAACTCGTTCTGGCCCAGTTAGGTAGGCAAGAAACAAGGAGCGGAAACCAGGTCCAGAAGACAATGGTGCCGAGAATGTTCAACCCCTTGTCGGGAACCTTTCTTTTTGAGAGTAGTAGTAGTAACGTGTAGATAAAGGTGACCCTGGCGACACACATGATCGGGTAGTAGGAATAATGTTGGTAGCTCACAAAAATCGAGCCAACCCATGAATGTCAATTTCTCCCGTAGAAAACGGATGTCAATGAATTGAAATCTAGAAGAGACTGCTAACATCGGCAAGTGTTGAAGGTAGGGGTCATAATCAAGGCGTTACACGCGATGTGATGGGCATTATGTGTCCATTTCACCACGCAATACTTATTCCCGTGATAGAATTCCCGATGAATATCCCTGCAAATTTGTTCCACCTACGAGTCGACATCATTTGATAATGCCCTGCATCATGACCCAGATACGCAATTTGGATCCATGCTAAACCCAATAACGTGCCCGCCATCATATGAACCCAGAAGCTGCTAGAATACAACACCCCGTAGACACAAGCGGAAAGAAGCAGAGACACAAACAAAGCGAGTAGATCACACCATGTCCTTTCTTTCAAACATCCAGCTTTTGCAAAGGAAGCTAATCTTCTGTAATCTTTCGACACTGCAGAAACTTGGTATCTTTTAAGTGGTAACCGGTGAAGAGTTTGTTAAGGTGTTGCCATGCTGAGCCAGGATGGAAGGCGATAAATGCATCGGTTACATCCTGACCAGCAAGATTCATGAGGGGATATCACCACCCGGGTGTATTTTAGCCCACTCTGTAACATTGTAAACTTTGCCCTGGATTGAGATCCACAAGTCATTGGCTTGTTGTGCTTCTGTAACTCCTCAGATGTTATGTACTTCTTTCCGTCAGACTTCGAATTCAAAACTGCATATGTACAGTTAGATTTTAGTAACTCTCAACTATAAAAGAGTGTTTCAGCTTAGAAAAAAAAAAAAAAACAAAACACCAAAAGTTCTATATTTTACAAAGATTAAAATGTATAGGTCTTTTTAACAAACAAAACAACATACATACCCAGTATGTCCCACTGGAAGTAGGGTCTGGAAGGAAGGTGGTGGCCAGTCTTTCCTCTATATTGAGAGAAGAGAGACCGCTTCCAAAGAGACCCCCAGCTCGACATCGATAACAATCAATTGTAGTGTATATATCACATAAGAGTTTTTTTTTTTTTTTTTTTTTTTTTTTTGGGTTTTGCAATGCATATTCATAAGCAAAATGAAATAATTAGCAAGGTGATCTGTAAAATACATGAAATAATTATTATACATGTTTTGAACTATACATGGCTAAAGGTATGCAAATGAAGTAAATTCCAAGCATCAAATGTCCCTTTTGACTTGATCAAATCATACAGCACTATCACAAATTGGGACAAATAATGGACATATGTATTACACTTGAAAAGGACAGGCATTGAACAGCATTAGTAGGGCCTCTTAAGGGCATGTGTTTATATTAACGAAAGGGTGATAACTTAGCAGGCTTGACAGATCACATCAAACTTTTCATTGAAAAAAAGGGTAATTAGAAGGCAATTTAAGAATAAGGCCCCTACAAAATAAGATGTTGTTTGGCATAATTGAACCAATAACTTTAGTCATCTTGCAATTACAGGATGAGGTCAAATGCCACCAAGTCTAATGTTTGATAAAGAACCACATAGTTGCTACAGGTATTTTAACTACGTAGCTAACAAATAATATGCTAGGGATCAAAGAATAAATTAATATTCTTGCTTTTAGGATCAACTAGTAATTAAGAATGTAAAGGTCAGTCTATATAAAGTTTCATTCCCATTAATTAAAGAATAAGTTAACATGGATGACAATTCGTCTTGTAGTTACTAAAGCCAAAAAAATCACAAGCTTGGTACAAATACACGTGGTAGCTAATGCCTAAAAAACTTGTTTTTACACCATCATATTAGGCTGTAACCGTGAGAACGTTATGGAAAACCAAGGTAATCCCACAATACTCTGCTAACCAGCGGGACCAAGTAAAACGCAGCTTCTGTAGGGAAGGTGGCCTGTACTGTTAAGGCACGAAAACAGCGGAAGCAAGATTCAAACGTGAAACTAGAGGAAAATCATGCGTACCTATGCTGCCACCCTTAAAAGGTGGCAAAGTTGGAACCATCTCCCTTGTTTTTACCTTAACCTTCCCCAACCCAACCCCCTGCATAAAAAACTTGCCAATATTGCAAATCAAGCTTTAAAAGTCCAGCTTGATTGGCTGTCAAAGTGACACACTATTCCATTCATAAATAATTAAAAATGAAGCATATGCGTCTCACCAAGTTAGCTTCATTAAAACAATAATATTCAACAAATTATTGAGCTTAAATTCTTTCTTTTTATGAAAAAAATAATAATCAAACCTGAAGCCGAATATCAGAGTTACCATTTCTGGAAAACCAGATTGGATGTGGACAAAATATGATACTAAAATTCTACAAGCACACGTTCAACTGTTCAGATCTGATTCAAAATCAGATCAAACAAAGAAACATGAAACACACAGGAATATGAAATGCTCATAAATCCAACCATGGTCAAAGTCAACAGCATTGGAATAATAAAGATCATATAACTATTCCACAATCCAAAACATCAAATCATCAAACCGAAATAATACTCACAACACGGAAATCGAAGAAGAACACCAGCCTACAACGATTATCAAACACCATCAACAAACGGATCAAATCATCCAACAAAAACAACCATAAAAGGGATAAAATCTCCAACATACACGTCGGAAACAATAAGAGCTATAGAAACAACGACATAAAACGACTCAATCGATCAAAAACCATCGTATCAAGTATCAACAACCGGATTCAAAACACCACAAAATCAAACCAAAACAGCAAAACCTCTAAAATGCGAATCGGAAGAACGAACAAACCTTCAACGGCAACAATGGAAGGAGAAACCATGGGTGAATCTTCACACATGAGCACGAATCCACTTCAGGTGCTTTAATGGCGATTATTATTATGAAGATAACGAGTAAAACCACAATGTGTAGGCGATGCAATCGGAACAGAGAAAAAGATACGAATGGTTATGGTAGTTTGAACCCTAACAGCGCAATGGCAATAGTATATTAGTAGAAATAGGAGATGCAATGAAGAATATGTGATGGACGGTTGAGATTGAATGATCGGGGAAAATATCTTGGATCCAGCTAGGCGCGTGAAGCAGCGGATAAGTCCCCAGCTGTCAGCATAATGCATTTGTTACTTGTACTCTTGTAGCTTGCCACGAAGTATATTACTCACGTCTCATAACTGATAAGTGAGAACTCACTCGTTTGTTTGGGGTTTGGGTCAATGTTTAATTTTTTAGATTATTGATGGCTTACTGTCTCATCCGATTATCTTCTTTAAAACGAGTATGATACTTGATATATTCTTAAAGATAAACTTTAAGCGAAAAACCTTTTCTTCGATATAAAACTTTCTTTTATATTACAGATAACACTTAAACACAAGAGTTTTTTTTATTGTAGTGAAGCTTAAAGTACCTCAACTAAGTCCATAAGCTGACTGGCTGAGGATCATTGGTTGGTTATTGTTTATTACTTTTATATTTTCTCATATATGATAAGAAATGTGTTAAATACGTGTAAAATAATCTTATTTGTAGGGTGCACACATTTTTGTTTATTTTTCAAGGCAAGAGAATAGTTGTTGTGTATATATCATTCGGCTTGAAGGATTTGAATGCATCGAAGCTGGGATGTTGTTTTTGATGATACCGTTATGACACATCAGCTTTTTTTGTTACCCCTTGCTCTTTTATGTCGATCTTATTCAATCACCATCTCCATTATCACCCTACTACTTCTACCTTCATCTATCGATGTCACCTCATTCTTTCACGTTTATTAGCGTCTTTTTATCGTTTCACATCGTCTTCAAAAAACCCTCACCATAACAAAGGCAAATGATTACGTGACATGTATTAATAATATTGACCAATAGTTTTTTTCTTAACGGCTAATTAGATAATGACGGACCATTGGCCTACCGGATCATTTCCACTACTCGAGTACGCAACCCAAGATTATACTCATAGAAAACTCACTATGTATGAGAAAAAAACCATCTGACGTAATCTAAAACCCTTTTATTTTTTATCATAAGCGGGACTTAAAGCTAAATCGTACCCTATTTTAATAAGAACCGAGGTACCAAACTTAATAATTTGAACCAATGATCATTGTGACCAATAAATGCATAATGGGTTATGAACCCACCCAAAATTAATGGTTTTAATCTTCTAGATTGTGGGACTTCACCACCGTTCATACCATATCACAAGATTCGGGTGGAGCCTCTTATTCTATGTCATGTCTCCGAATCTTTGAAGTTTACAAAGTAATTTATATAATTTCATTCTTAATCACTTTTGTAAATTACGAAGTAAAGACTGAAAGTTTTAGAAAAAGAGCGTTCATTCATTAACATACTAGTGAGTTGTTTTAGTTTTTGTATGGTTTGTTAAGTATATATAAACCATTTTGAAATGATTATACTGTACGATTTTCTACTAAAATCTTGTAATACTTTCATTTATAACACTCAATTCTTTAATACCTTAAAGGTTGCTTGTGTCCTACCTGGTAGCACCGAAGGAGCGAGCCCTTGGGAAAGTCTTGTCTACGATGGTCGACAAGAGTGGGGTGGCAATGTGAAATGAGGCAGACAATACTGTTGAGTTTGGCATTAGAGATGGTCTTACACAATTTACGATGGAAAACCATATGTGTTAGCTCCTAGTCTTCTACTACCGTCCACTTCATATTTCTAATTCATTGGTATACATTAATATTATTATAAAATGCAAATCACAATTTATGTGGGAAATTTAACTTTATATAAATTAAGATCGTTTTAATAACTTCTATGAGAAATTTTGTTCTTATTCAAATCATTTGGAAAGTAGACACAACCCAAAAGTTTTGATAAAAGCTTTATGGTATTAAAAATTTATAACATATATATCATTGAAATAACATAATACCATATGCATTATAAGTATGCTCAACGCTCAACCACATACATTTATATATTTGTTTGTGGTCCATAATTATTAATATCGAACGAAAAGTGAAAGGTCGTATAAAGGCTACTAAGGTACGACTCCAAGTTAAAGCCATAAGCCAAATATAGAACCATCTCTATCCAATCTTTCTTTATTGTAACAATTTTCACGAATAAGTTTAGTACATGATCATGATATGTGATGAGTGTCTTGTAATTGTTAAAATCAAATATCAATTGTGTAAAGCTCAACGACCTAGATGTATGTTTTATGATTATTTTAATAAAACAAACAATAATATCTATATCTGACTTTTTTTGGACCCTACACGAAACGCGAGCTAAAATCAAAATACGTTTTTTTCTTTATTGTTTAGGCTTTTTGTTACACTTGGCTGGTCAGGGTTCAATGAGAGCAAATTTCTCTATAAATTTGTAGTAACTAATTTTGGAAATAAAATTAGAAAAAAGAATAGAATTCAACATATATAAGGTTGTGGAGCTTTATGTTCTTTAAACTATTCAAACAAACATACCTTCATCAACAAGCTCCCAACATATTTGTAATATCGAAAATAGAATCTTTAAGCGACTGAAGAGAAAAATATTTACTACAATAGTAGACTATAATTAACTTCTAGTATATAATTATATATGTGTAAAAAAAACCAAATAACCGAACTGCAATCGAAAATAATAAAATTAATTTGTTTGATTGGTGGGTTGGGTGGCCTGCCAACCAACACATTTCATGTTTATTTTTCTTTTTAAATTTATGTTTTATATCATGATAAATACATTTATTTTAAGTTTCAACATATTTAATAAGCCGTGTTGAAGCAACGGTGAAGCACGCGCGTCATTGAGCTACTTACTTGAGTTCGAGCCTCAACACCCCCCCCCCCCAATCCCCCCCCCCCTCCCCGGTTTTTAATGATTTTTTGTTTTTATCTTTTCCTACGACTATAGGTATCAAAAAATATTAACCTGCCATATAACATGATGTATTAATACTAGTTATGGTACTATCTATGGTAATCACTTATCATGTATCGTTTGTGCGATACAAATTTATTGAAGCAATCCAAATGTCCGAGTTATATTTATTTTCTTTTTCGAAAAACAATGAAAAAAGTAAATGAAAAATAGAAAGCAAGTGGTCTCGGTAAACAAAAACCAAGTGGGATGAAATGTGCCCTCAAGTAGTTTTCGCCAAGTGAAAAGTTCGATTCTTTCCACTAGCAAGTGTGTGCACCCTTGCCTAACCTTCGTATCTTGTGGAAACATTGATACTTCAATATTAATTTATCTCTTAACTTATTTACACAAATGGTTCATGTAGTCTGGATAAAATAATATGTTAGATAGTAAGCAAAAAATATAATATGTTTAAATATTATTTTTTATTTGTACAAGTTAAATATAAACAATACTAGTTTTGTGACATACCATTATCAATATCATCAGGCTACACCGTCACAAGACCGGTTAGACTTTTCATGAGTTTGAAATCGGGCTCTTCAAACTTATACCATAAGAGCATTCACAACCCTTTCTTTATAATATATTGAGTCGCTCTCTATATTATAGAGAATGTTATTAGTGTTATGAGTGAAGGAAGAAAATATGTTACTGTTCATCTCTATATTTGATATAAAACACTGTTCATCTCTCTTAGTCTTTTAATATATGTTAAAAATGGTTGTAAGTGAATGAGAGAGAAAATATAATATAAAATATAAAATATATTATCTTAAAAATGAGAGAAAAAGGTTAGTAATTTTAGTGTAATCTACCTATTCTAATAAAAGGGTAACTAGGGATGCCACATGGCAACACCACATTTATTTTAATAAAATTTTCCCGCTTCTCTCTCTTATTAAATAACTCTATTAATTACTAATTATATTATTGAATTCTTTTTGATTAAAAATTATTTTTAAAAAATTTAGAAATAGATACTTTTAATGTTTATTTCTAGAGAAACAAATTTTATTAAAACAAATTTCTAAGACATCATACTTTTTTTAAAATACAAAAATTTTAAATTTTACATTTTAACATGTTTTTAAGCGAAATGTTTAATTTATTTTTTTGGAAAAATAAAAAAGTTAAAAACAAAATTTTTAAAGTTGATGTTATGGTTTATTACTATATTCCTTATCATATATTAAAATTAAATATTATTTTATAATTAATAAATTTATTCTATTTAATATTATTGTTCAACTCGTGTAATACACGGGTTCACTAAAGCTAGTTATAGAGATGGAGATAAGAAGCGGGTTGTGAATGTTTTAAGAAACTAGAGCAAGCCCAATAACAAAAGAAGATGTTAACATTATATAATGAGCCTTGAATATGGGTAGTAAGGCCCATTTAACTCTCATATGGAGTTTGTGAAGGTCACAGAAATCCAGTGTTGTATTCTTTTGTAGTTCTATTAGATCGTGTTGGGGTGATCGGAGAAGTCGCCGGAGATCGAACACCGGCGTAAAACCGTGAACCGATTCTTCTGATCCGGCGGTGGCGATATATACCATTGGTGGCAGCAGGGGCGGCGTCATTCAGATGGATACTGCAAATGCACAAAGATGTACCAAAAGCCGCTAGATTCTACAAAGAAGGACTCGACTTCACCGTAAATGTGTGCACTCTCCGGTGGGCTGAACTTCAATCTGGACCTCTCAAACTCGCTCTCATGCATTCCCCAGGTGAATCTCCATCTTACGCTTGTTTGATTTGAAGACACTTTCTCAATTTGTGGATTCGATTGTTAGGGTTTACGGTTTTACGGTTTACCAGTTCTGTTAATTGAAGGGGTTAATTTGATTATTATTGTTTCGCTGATAGACTTGATCGACTTAACATTTGTCTTCTGTTTTGGAATTTGATGTTGGATTCAAGATGTTTAATTTCCTTGATCATGTCAACATTGAAGATCGATCCTTTAGGTTTTTTTGTGTATGGTAGCTGATCTGATAGTTTATGTTTACTTTACAGTGAGAGATTGCAGTCCAGAAGGGATACTCATCACTGTTGTCATTCACTGTGACTGACATTAACGATACTGTGACTAAACTCATGGTTTTAGGTGCAGAGATGGATGGACCTATTAAGTATGAGGTCCATGGAAAGGTAATAATAATGAAATTTTAGCAATCTGATTTATTTCAGTTCACTGTATATGATTGCAAATCTTGTCTAGTGGCTATTTAAGGTTTTAACAGAGATATATAAGCTTATCATAAGTTGTTGTGTCTGTAGAATATAGACAGAAGTTCTAGCCAGTATCTGCATATAAAATCACTTGTTTTAGTTATAGATGGCAAAATGGGTGGGTGGGCTAACAGGCAACATTAGATTTTTTATTTTTTTTCATACGTCATGGAATGGGCTGGGTCGGGTTGAACGGAAACTGTTTTATAAGTATTTTGTTGAGATATATCAGAATATCAGGTAGTTCTTATTACTACAGTGGTATCTATCTTTATATAGGAAAGAGATTTGGTGGTTGTATGCATCGAAAGTACTTTTTGGTGATTTTCGACCCGCATTACATGTGCTGTTTTAAGCGATTTTTTCATTTCGCAGATTAGAGATAAAACATAACTGTTTTCATTGAAAATCAATAAAACACCTATAATTTCCTTGCTTTGTTGCCAGGTTGCTGCAATGCGGTGTATTGATGGGCACATGTTGGGTCTTTACGAGCCTGCTTGAAAACCTATCATCTGCATATTCCACCTACATTGCAACTGAGAAATAAGCTATTTTGTTTTGATTATAACACCCATTTTGAAAAACAAGGAAATCGTAAGTGCCCCTCTTCATTTCTTACATCTAGTACCTAAACACAAACATATAGTAACAGAAGTAGATTTGGTAGGTCTTTTGCATGTAACCATTTTGCATTGTGTATGATGTTGGTCTCTAGCCTGGTAGTGATGTACTATGATCTTGAAATTTTTACAATGTTTTTACCCTGAAAAAAAAATTCAATAACAAAGACGAAAGTTTGGGGTATGCAGGTGCATACTCAAACTTGGGCATTGCCATACACAGTAATCATATAGCAGGGTACTTCATTATTCTTTTTAGGACTATCCAACTAGACATAGGTACAGGTTAATAGAGCTTCGTTTTTGGTTTAACACTCCAACGTAGTTCAAATTTGATCATTTGCGTTGATTATTGTTTCCTTGTAAATATGATCGCTTGACTCAGATGCGTTTGATGCAGTCAGAGTTGATATGGTTGCTTGATGTTGAGGACTATTGGATCATGGGACTATTGGAACATGATCAAATCTGCTTGCTGCTTGTTCCTGTATCTCAGGAGGTTGTATATCAATTTGTTTGACATGTTTGCTTGAGTGCCTTGCCCTTGATAGAATGATTTGAAATACTAAGCTTTTGCGTTGACTGGATGTGCTCGTAAATGAATTAAGGACATCCGTCTTAGACTCATAGTTTGGAGTTTGAAGATACAAAAGTATTTATGGGATGGTAGGGGTGTCCAGGTTTGATTTGGTAGAAGTTAACAAATATTGTGGTTCGTTTACAGTTCCAGAACACAGTAAAACGCACCAGATTGGTTAGTTTTACCTGTCAAACTGTCTAATAGTGGTTTGGTTTGACCGTTAAATTGTAATAATTTTTTAAAAAAAGTTAGATGGTTTACTAGTTATGGTTAAATGGTTAATTGATCAAATGTTACTATCTTAGCTTCTTCCTCAGTTTTTTTTCTTGTCCAAAGTACAATAACTTTTAAACCAAGAGACGAGACCACACTTATAAAAAATTTGCAACAACTTTTAGATTAACATTTCACTACTTATTAGGACTTGAAAGGCAATTAGGTGAAACCCGATAAACCTCAACACATAAGGTTTCTTGTTCTTAAGCATTGGAATCTGGCTAAGTTGGCTGGATAATCAGAATACTCGCGTTCTGTAATCATACTCGTGACTACTGTGGTCCAATGGTATGATTTTTATCTTTCCACAAATGTGGTGTGGATTTAATTTTTTATAAAAAAGTTAGGTCGGGTGAAATATAAGTTGGTAATGTAAAAAAAAATGGTGGTGTGGTCAAAACAATCATGACCGTGTTTCACTTTTTCATCAAGATATTGATTTCATAATTACTTTGTATTTTTTTTAATTCTTTTTATCGAAACATCAACAAGATTTTATTAAAAAGACTACTAGCAAGATGTAAAGCCCAAACATCAGTTACATCAAGGGTATTTAAATTAAAATTACACAAATGATGTCAATCTAAGTTCTTTAACCTCGTCCTATTTTGAAACCACAAATACGTGTTAACTATAACTTCCTCCTCCACCGATGTGGGATTAACCGATCTATTTTTGAAGATCAAGTCGTTTCTTGTCTTTCAAATATGCCACCATGCGCCATAAATTGCAATGAATGACGGTTCTTAACTTCTGGTTGCAACTCAAGTCGCCACATATGTTGTTTTTTTTAATTAATATATTAATTAAAATTTAAATGTCAATAAGGATATGAAGTTGTATATATTTTTAGTCTTGCTAAATATGTGCATTATTTTTCTAGATGCATAATGCTTCATTAAATATATATATGACTAAGTTTGGGAGTTTTTGATAAATTTGATTTTAATTTTAGTCTTGAAATCAATTTTCTAAGGTAATTATAGAAATACTAAGCTCAGGAACTGGTTGTTAGGATTGTTTGTACACATCAAAATTAAAGATGTTTGATTCTATCAACAACAAACTTAAAGAACCAACCAAGCGTACCGCATCCATGTTATTTGAATCCATTTTCAAATAATTCTAATTCTGACGCCAATTGAATTTAATTTGTTATGATATTGTTTAGAATATATATAATCACCGATTTAACTTTTCAATTTCAAATGATTTATTTTTAAATTATATATTTGTTACTATTATAAAATATGGTAGTGATTTATTATGTAAATACTGTTTTGTTGTGAAAATGTTAAACTGTAGCAGTTGACCTAGTGTAATAATATGCGAGTGATGGCTGTGCTTGAAGTTTTGTAATCTTAGGTGTAAATATGACATAAGGAGTTTTTCACAACGGGATGTTTCCCCCCATATGGTGTTTTTGGTTATTAATGGTATGTTTTTGGTATGTTCCTGCTCGAGCCAAGTTTTTGACGAGCTGATCCCGAGTAACACGAGCCGGCTTTGATTTGTTTATGCTCATAAACATTGTTAAATGTTAGTTATTTGATTGAAATGTAAAAACATATCGTAGATCAATTATTAGATTATTGGTTTTACTTGAATTTTACATTCGTATATCGTGACTTGACACAACCTTGGTATGACAAAAAAAATATTATTTAACGATGCATAACAATTGAAAATATGAATAAAGCAAACTGCCATCAGCAGTGCTTTTATTCTTTTGAAATTTGCCACACAACTTTTGAGGATTCCCATTTTAACCCTCAGCATCACACCTTCATCTTCCCTCACCACACACCTTTCATATCTTGTTACTTTCAGTCATTATTTAGAGAGAGAAAGAAAGATGAGAGCTTGACGGAAGATTTTCCGGTTGGGACCACCGTCAGCACACCACCCCGTCACCGTTGATCCGGTTGCATGTCGAGCTCCTATCTTAATTCGATGTTGGATGATCTCATATCCAATTTTGTTTTTGATTGTTCACACCCCCGCTTATAGCGGAAACACAAGGATGTAACGGACGGGATCTTCATAACACCTGGTTAGTTTACAGAGACAAAATACATGCAAAGATCCACGTGTGACGATTACCGACACAATGGTGACTTTGTCGTGGTTAGTCAGTTTCACGACTATCATAGTCTATTAATTCAATGATACCAAATCTAACATACACAGTGTTCATAACAAAAACAAATGATAGACAATACTAATGAAAATCTATTAAAATCCTGAGGGTCTCTACTAAGGCATCGGCTTAGCTATCCTCTTTGATATGATCACCTGAAAGACATGCTCAAAATGTCAACATAATGTTGGTGAGTTCGCAGGTTTGAATACAAACATGTAATTGAGTTGTATAGAGTTTTTGTGGAATACCGTGCATACAGTTATAAGCAAGCAAGATCACCATAACATGAGTTCATACAACCAAACCTAAGACTACCACAAAGAAACTTGTCAGAATATATTCACCCCAGGCCCGTTCCTGACAGTGTGATGGTACTCACAAGTAACCATCGTCAAGGGGGGGGGGTTCAACCCAGTAGTACTACTAATACTATCCGTTGGTTCAAACCCGGAATTAATGGTTGTAAGAGAACCATAAAGCACATCATGTATGCATCAGATATATACTCACAAACAGTATCACGTGATTCCAAGTATAAAAAATCGTATGTTATTGTACAGTATTGAAAACAGGGAGCATATTTTTCCCCCATGTTTGTAAAAGTTTGAAACCTTGTATAAGCATAAAAAGGGGCCACGAAACTCACCTTGAATGATGTAATGAAATGAACAAGAGCTTCAAAGAATATGGGAATGCACGATCAAACACGATCACACCTATATTAATTATAATTCAGACTTTAAAAAGTGTTCAACGCGAATAGAACATTTGGTCGGATTCGGGTCGGTTCGGTTTGACGCGCAACACGCACACAAATAGATATATATATATATATATTTTACAAGATTTAAGTTTAATAATACGATTAAAGTAAATCGAGGATTAGGGTTTCATTGATATTTGGGGGTTTTTAATATCTAATTTAAATAAAAGATATAAACGGTTATATTGTGATCCCATGTGAAAGTGAAAATATACTATTTGATCTTTAATTTAGAGAATACAAAGGAAACCTTAAAGTTTAAATAACTATATATATTATATAATATTCATGATTTAACAATGATATATAGATAATGTTTGACCCTAATAATAATTTAGTGATTTAACTCCTTATTTAAAGTCTTTTTATAAAATAATTATTTATGAAATTTGTAAATAATATTTATAAAAATTATTAAGGTTTTTAATGAAATAAATTTACAGAAAATAATTAGGAAACAATTTAAAATAAGAGAAGTTATAAAACTTATTTTATAATTTTAGAAACTTTATGTATTTTTTAAAGGTTAAAAAGCTTTAAAAAAATAGTTGTAGGTAGCCGGGTTCGAACCGGGACCTCCAACTCAACACACCCACACACAACCAGTGAACAAAGGCATCAGCCGCGATGAACTCCGTCCCAGTTGTTTTTAAACAGATTAGCCAATTTCCCCTAAATCCCTTAGAACTAATTCGATTTGATCCAATTTGAATCCAATTCGTCAAGTTAACGAAATTAATCTTGGGGCTTTTGATCCCAAGTAGAAACGAGTATAATGATGTGTTAATTACCCTTATAAGGTTCGAATTGAGGTTTGTCCAACGAATAACAAGCTGCGGTTGTCTTGAATCCAAACGATGAACCTTTGATGAAAATCAATTAATTGCACAGATAGCTTCAAATGATGCTTATGATCGAAGCCCTCTGTTAATTTCAAGTATAAAGGCCAGAGGGTGGTGGTTGATAGAGTTGCAGGTTCGATGAAGACGATGATCGATTTCCGTTTGTTTTTAGTGTTTTTGATTGGAATTGCAGGTTGTATTCAATTTATAGTGAGATAAAGTTCGAGAGTAGGGTCTATTAATTTGATAAAATTGTCGTTGAGTGTTTTTTTGAGCTGAATCGCATCCAAGAAAAAAGTGAGATTGTGAGCTGTTAATTGCCTGATTAAACGCGTTTTAAATGTTGGATTCCAGTTCGAATTAGGTCCACGGAATGATTAAACCGATTGTGCGATTCAATTTCGGATATTTTGAGGTTGGCCTCGCCGGAGTGTCGCCGGAGCTCGCCGGAAATAGTGGCCGGAAATACGGGGGTCGCGGGGGTGATTGTGTAATTTTAAAAATACACTTGGTCCCGTGGTTTGAATTGTTATAATTTTATTCAAAAGGACAATTAACCCCCTAAACTTTAATATTATTTATTATTATTATTATATTATTATATTATAGTGATTGTATTATTTATTATTGTTATTATTTTATTATTATATTATTTTATTATTATATATTATAATTATTATTAATATTATTATTATTAATATTAACACGAACGTGTATACGAAAAGTTCGGTTAAAACGATAAATGACTATATAAAAAAATGATAAATCGTGAGGATAGTTAATACACACGGAGAGTTAACGAGCTTTATGTTAATTGACGGACCTGTCGGTGACAGACGCGCACACCATCACATTCACCCCAGATCCTCTATAAGAAAAAAAATCTTAGGTTTCCTTTGATTTAGGAATATCTTGAATGTTCTAGAACTTGTGCATCAAAGGTGAGCATGAAGCCATAGGTAGATCATAGTGATTCTCTTTTCTTTCTTGATGCAGTTGGTTTTTATTTTCTGAGGTACACTTGAAGAACTTTCGACTGATGATGTATCAAAAGAATAAAAATCATCATCGATTAAGCTGACTGCTTTAGTGTTTACTTTATGTGCAATGGCAGAGCCATTAGAGGTAAAAAGAGCCTAAAGTGTGTGGCTGGAACTGAAAGAAGCACAGCTGATGTCATAATGATGATTCGTTGTCAGCCATATCATCAAATCCATCTGATCATCTGAGCTGTCACATAAATGTGAAAGTAGACCCACAATGTTCTTGCGATTATTGTGAGATGTCACATTGATGGTGGCGATGGTGGTGTTTTGTTGTCGTGTGTCTCCCTTAGGATGCTCGGTGGTGGCAGCGTGGGTGTGTTATGGTGCCGGCGGAGGCAAATGTCCGTTCGTTTTCCTATGCACAGTGTGGTGTGGGGGGGTTTTGGCCTCTGATGATCTCTATTTAGTGGGTCTTTGATGGGGGTTTGTGCTCTCCGACTGAAGAGTCTGAGAGTTAGATGCGATGGTGCCGGTGGCCGTCCGGCCTATAACGATCTCTATTTGGTGGGTGTTGAGTCGGTTATGGACGTCTGTTGTGATGATTGATGCCCGTCTGCCGCCATCATGGTGGTGCCCCCTTGGGGACAGACGTCGCTCGACTCCCGTTTACGGTTGAGGTAGAGCAGGCGGCGTTCTCATGTTGTTAAGGGTGTCCGGCGGTGGTGGTTTGGCTGTCGTGGTGGTTTGTCGTCGTCTGTTTCTCTCTGATTCCTCTTTTTCTAGCCTTCGTTATGTCGATGATGATGAGGCTTTGCTCATCCGAGACTTGGCGTGATGTTCATCTAAAGTTGATGTGTTTGGGTTGTGCCTATTCTTAGAAAAGATGTCGATGATGATGACCCGTCATTGAGACTTACCCGAGGTCCTTTGACCTGACTCATCGTTGGTTCATCGGGTTGTTGCCCGGAATATTACATTGGGAATATTGTTGTGATGTTGGTGATTCTACCTGTATTCAGGTTTGGTATTGATAAACATGTATGTGTATACCGGGTTGTGATGATAACCAACGATGGTATCGGTATTTTGGCATGTCTGCCATTTATGATTAGCAGCTGCAACTGATAGTATTTTTTAAGCTCGAGCCATCACACGCGCAACACGCGTAGATGAATACATACTAGTCCTTATAATTTTCGACTTTCATAAAACAAATTGTTAGATCACCCCATGAAATGAGTACATGACACATCCTAGTAGTGACTGTAATCACTTTTGAAAGGTGACTTCCAAACTCAAACCCAAATGAAAACCCAAAAGTACAACCCCCACACACCCCTTCATCACCATCACAAATCTCCACCATGTCAACAACACATCACCAACACTCCATTCAACCTCCCTCAAGATGTCATCTTCCACATCCTCTTACGTCCCCACCAAACCCTAATCCAATTCCGATGCGTTTGCACCCTAATCACCACCACTAATCTCACCCCTCTTTCACCCACCTCCACCTCACCTCCGCCCACCACCGCCGACGCCCACCGCACCCTCATCTACTACGAATCCCCCAATTACATCGACCAGTTTTACTCCCTACGATCGCCGATCACCTTTCAAGAAACCCTAAAACTTCAAATTCCTTACAAAACCCTTCATGGGTATCTCGAATTGTGGGATCCACAAGGGTTTGGTCTTTTTTCGATACGAATTACTATCGAACGTTGGTAGGGTGGTTTTTGGAAACCCTAGTATTGGGAATTTCAAGATTCTTGATGACCCGCATGATGTTCGTGATAAATTTCGCACTTTGTTGTTGGGTTTGGTTTTGTGTTGAGGATGTTGAGTTTAAGGTTGTTGAGATTGCTTATGGGTTGGATGATTCTAAAGTGAATACTAGTGTGTTGGTGTATTCGCTTAGTACAAACTCATGGAAGAAGAAGGTGGATGTGAGTGCACCTTGTTTATTTGAGTAGGGGTTGGTGTAGTAGTGTGCTTGTGAGTGGTTTGTGAATTGGTTGGCTTTAAAAGACGCGAATACGGATGAATCATCTCATGTTATTATGGCGTTCGACTTGGATGATGAGAGGTTTCGAGTTCTTGAGTTACCGAAGGATATGTCCCGAATTATGATCAAGTGAGCATATTCATATGGGGATGAGTCTTTGTTGTTGGCATTGTGTGCTCATTATTTTGAGTTCAATGGTGACAAAGGGATGTTTGGGTGATGGGAGATTATGGGCTAGTGGATTCTTGGAACAAAGTTTTGTGGTTTCGCAGCCTGCATTGGCGATTCCACCATTGTTGATGAAAAATGATCATGAGTTTTGATGTGTTGAATGATGGAAGGCTTATGTTGTTTGATGCAGTCAATAACAAGATGCAAGATCTCGAGACGCAAGGTTTGCCTAGGTCTTTCGTGTTATTAGTATATGCTAGTCTAGCTCTGCTTCATTGTTAAAGGCTTAATTTTGAAGGCAATAATTTATTAACTTATTGGTTAATGTTGTGTTCTTCTTATCTTGCATCTTACATAGTGGAAGAACATGTGCAATATTTGTTAATAGATATGCATATATGGTTAAAAGACAGTTTGATGTGAAGTTCTTAGCTTTAATGGTTTACATTCTGTTTCGTCATTGGTTGTTGTAGATGCATGTTGTGTTGTAAATATGTGGTTATAAAGACATGGTAAAACACAATTACACAAATGCTATCAAGTATATTAGGGGGTGCTGTGGTCCAGGACTGTTTTTAATCTGTTTATTCAAAACATTTTTTCGTCGCGCTAAAATCTCAATTACTGGTTAAAAGATGCTTACTAGTAGTAATCTTTCTCTGGCTAGAGATGATAGTATGATCAACCTCAACACTTGACATCCAAATCCTCCATTTTGCTCCACATTATCTATTGCAAGTAGTATTACCATTTGACTGTTTTTGATCATATTGGGAACTATGGTCCTCATGTATTATGATTTTATTATGGCCCAAACTAAGGATCCGACCGTATACACGTAAACCAACACCAATGCTATAATTAAACCTTCATTTTCAACTAATAAAGGTACTTCATTAAACAAATCATGTAAATAGAACCCTTCTCTAATATAAACATTTTATCCGTTATTTACGTTACAACCTATTGAATTTTTTTTTATTTTAGAGGTTATTTTAATGGACTTTTTCTGATAGTTATTTTCTATTAACGATGGTTAATTTCTAGTACTGACTAGAACATCATAAATATAAGAATTGATCATAAGCTTCAAGTATATATTTATTACTCTTAAACCTGAATGTTGGATGCGTTAGTATCGACTACTGTTCATTTGAGTTATGCAAATTAAAGCTTACAATACATTTATATATGAGTAAGACTATAAGTAATAAAATAATTATATCAACTTTTAAAATTGTTTTTAATTTTTTTTGTCTTTTCCAAAAGATAAATTAAACATTTCGTTTAAAAACATGTTAAAAATGTCATTTCTAAAATATTTGGTTTTAAAATATGATGTTTTGAGAAAAAAATCATAAAAATTGGTTTCTCTAGAAATAAACATTAAAAAAATATATATTTCTTAATTTTTTTAAAAATAAATTGTAATTAAAAAAAGAATAAATAATATAATAAGTAATTATGGAGATTTAATAGGAAAGAGAAGCGGGAAAATTTTATTAAGAATGAAGTGGTGTTAACATGTGTCATCTTTAGTTTTATTATGTTTTTGTGTTTATTTAATAATTAACACTCCACCTCCCGTGTAATACACAGGTAACTAAAGCTAGTATATTTATACTCTTAACCCGAATGTTGGATGCCGTGAGTATCGACTACTGTTCATTTGAGTTATGCAAATTAAAGCTTACAATACAAGTGTATGCACGGGCAATAAAAGTAGTTGGAGTGGATCACGGAAGAGGTGGTGAAAGCTAAACCCCGTTTGGGACACCCACCCCCCGAGCGGGCCTGGTGATACAAAGAACCTGTGACCCAGGGATATTCCTAGTATTCATCGATTGAACTTGTAAGCATGTGCTTGTATTGTACCACTCATATATGTACAATGGGAGAATATTGGGAAAATTGAAAAGATAAATGGAACAACACTCTTTAAGAGGGATATTCACTAGTACATATTGAAATTGTGAGCACGTGATTTACAATATACAATATATGCCATGGGAACATATGTGGAAAATCATAAGAAAACGGGATGACACCTTCCAAACTAGGTAAAATGGAAGAAATGATATTATGTGTGCGTCATACGAGAAAAAACTGAGAAAAACAGGACAACTCTCTCCCCCTTAAATGAGTGAGCGTATGTTTGTTATTATCGTGTGACAAATTAGTAATTAACCCAAACTTAGGGCCACTTTTTGTATTATATTTTATCTTTATACTAAATAGTACGTTTTTTATCTTTTAAGTTTTTATTTTTAAGTTTTTAAATACCTGTATATATTTTTTTAACTAGCTTTAGTTACCCGTGTATTACACGGATTTTGAAGAGTTAATTATTTAAATTATAAAAATAAAAATGAAATCAAGTGTGTTATATATCAATAAGACGTAACAACTTTTGATTATAAGGTCATAAATGAGTAAAACATCCTTGTAAACTATTTGTAGTAACATTAGTAAGTTTACAATTATTCTCTAAAACTAAAAGCTTCAATTCATCTTACTCTTAACTTTGACAAGATGTATAAATCTGATCATGCGTAAAAATACGATCTTTAGTATAAACGACACTTGACAGAGATTAACCTTAACTTTTGTTTATTGTCATAACGAAATATACAGTCACAGAATCTGTATTGTTTTATACTAAAAGGAATACTTTGACTGGTCAAATCGTGAGCTAGATATAAATGGGTGTGAGGATATTAGTGTGAAGAAATTAAGATTGAATAATATACACTGAAAAGTTATGTGCAATAATTAAATATTTTTGAATTATTTTGATCCTGTAATTAAATATAGAGATATAGTTTGAATGGGTTGGATCGGGTTATAAGTGTCATAATATCTCTGATTAGTTGTTATTATTTAATATAAAATTTAGTAAACCCGTATATTAATGGTTAAAAAAATAAATATTAAATATAATAAAATTTTATGAAGTATAAAATGATAATCTAAAATAAAATATTATTAAAATTACATATAAATAATACTATAAGTAATAAAATAACGATATCAATTTTTAAACTTTTGTTTTTAAACTTTCTTTCCAAAAAAAGTTAAATATTTTTTTTTCAAAGCGAACCGTGTTAAAAATGTTATTTTTAAAATTTTTTATTATAACTCCTAGTTTTAATTATTTTGTTTTACAAAAAATTTTACTTTTAAAAATACCAATTTAAAATATTTTATATTTTAAAAAAAGTTAGATGTTTTAGGAAAAAATTAATTTATAAAAAAATTGTTTTCTAAAGTAACATTAATAAAAGGACATCCTTTTTAATTTATTAAAAAATATAATCTAAAAAATAATTAGATTATTAATAATTTTTTAATTTAGGTAATTATTTAAGAGGAGAGAGGCAGGAAAAATAAACTTAAGGGGCCTAAAATGTGCCAAGTGTCCCCCTAAGTTACTCTTTTAGTATTATATAGATTTTGTACTAATTCATATTATATTACTAATTTTTTTATTTTTTTCATAACACATAATGTTTTTAAATTTCGAATATATGATTAGGACATGTTTATTTCTACATACGTTTGATACAAATTATTGTAAAAATGATACACCACGATATACGTGGGAGCTATTGGTTTCTCTCTCCCAAAATGGTTACTTCTTCCTATCTTATTTATTACACCACTTATGAATTTTCTTTTTATCAAAGTTGTAAAGAGTTATGATATGATAAGTATTGCATCTTTATGAAAGATGAAATTTTATAAGGTTCGGGTACAGTTAATGATAGTTAAAATCATCAGGTACAGGAAAACCTAATTTCGGGATGCACACGGTTTAAAGTACAAAACCATACCCAGCAAGGGAGACCTAGGGTACAAATCAAAACTATATATGTAACGTTGTATTTTGTATTTATTATTTGTTTA
Organism: Flaveria linearis; assembly: GCA_024085815.1. Classification (NCBI taxonomy): domain Eukaryota; kingdom Viridiplantae; phylum Streptophyta; class Magnoliopsida; order Asterales; family Asteraceae; genus Flaveria; species Flaveria linearis. Next base: position 120,165,965 of record CM044001.1, read on the forward strand.
ATTCGAACAAAACACATACATAAAAACACACATACACACATACATATAATACACGCACACACATAAACGAACCAACAAGAGCAAGCTTGAGTTCAGCTCAGGTGAGCTTGGCTATGATTGTTTACATCCAATCAATCGACATAAAAAAATATGAGTAGTCAAAACGAATGGAGTAAAAAACAAAAAAACAAAAACAAGTAGGTTGTATTATGTATGATTGTGATTTTTGTAAACATGTATATAGGTCACGCTAATAAACTTATAAAAGATCATAGACAATAGTGTACTATTTTATTGTTTATTATATTCATATATTTATCCTTTTTTATTTGATTTCTTTACGCACATGCATGCATATAGAACATCTATAGAGAAACAAATGCTTTAACTTTATTAAAAGCGCATCTAGGCTATTTTACAGGCGATTCGGAAAATCTCCAAAATCCGTTGGCAAATAATGCGTATCTTTGATCCGAATCACAATAGCCGTTGCCCAACAACATAATATATACTCCATAATAAAACCCCCGCTAATTAACCTACCTTCCCTCCCTCCACATTAATAAACCTACATATATCATCATATCTAGTTTAGGCCCTAGGCGATTCCTAAGTTTTACGACTAGAACTAGGGTTTCGGATGATTCCATCGATCACAGAGTTAAACCTCATGATCGCTGTTATCACCGAGATATTAATATATGATATCGATCCAACAGAGCAAATGCCACTGGTGCCTATACAATTAAATCCCTATTACTCGATCTATTACTTCTTCATCTTCATGTTAACGTACTTGACGAGGATGTTGTTGTTTTTCCTTGTAATTTCAGCGCGATCATGCAGATAAGCCCTGTAAGTCTCTATGCTTTGAAATTCATCCTCTGTTCTTGTTCATTTTCGTTATTATAGTCTAATTGATCCCTATTGTTGTCTGTTGTTTCTCAAATACGTACCATTGTGGATGGACTTTCTATCTCTACGACTCTACGCAGGGGCACCATGGCGATCGATTCCTAAGTTTTACGACAAAACTAGGGTTCGGATGATTCCATCGATCACAGAGTTAAACCTCGCTACCTATCATCGCGTTATCACCGAGTATGAATATGATCCAACAGAGCAAATGCCACTGGTGCTTATACAATTAAATCCCTATTATTCTATTACATCCTCATCTTCATGTTAACTTGACGAGAATGTTGTTGTTTTTCCTTGTAATTCAGCGCGATCATGCAGATAAGCCCTGTAAGTCTTAGCTTTGAAATTCTTTTGTTCTTGTTCATTTTCGTTATTATAGTCTAATATCACTATTGTCTGTCTGTTGTTCTCAAATACGTACCATTGTGGATGGAGTACTTTAAAGCTGCGGCCAAAGAGGGTTTTCTTCACACATGACCAGTACCACCAGTGAACGCACCATGTCGAACTCAATTTCCCGGCATTGATGGCTTTGAGTGTTTAAATGAGAATAATATATCGTAAGTGATCAATTTTTTTTTTTTTTATGATAAGACCATTATCAAATGTTCTACTTTGAATCTTGTTTTTATATTGGTATCTCTCTGTAATTTCTAACTATTTCAGGGCTTCTATGATCCTTGATAAAATGGTGATGGATGCCGGTTTAGTCGTGGTATTTTGAATGTTGTTCCTGGCACGTACATTCCTCCCTTACTAATCATAATATCTTTGTTATTTCCTGTAATTATGTGCTTGTAGATTATAGGATTTGCTAATCAGTTCAAAATTGTTGAAGAACTAAGAAGATGTGACACTATGAGCTTTGTACTAATATACGTTTTCTGTACATGTTGAGGCAGGACATTGTGAATACAAAATGTTTTCTGCTGCCAGTAATAACTAAACTGATTGACAAAGGGAGAAAGTAATCCACTTAAAAGATATAATTATAAGATTAGTATTTATTTCATTTTCTTGCATCACAGGGGGTTTGCTATTTTTTCTCTCTACATGTGGTTTTCTAATTCTGAGGTATACCAAATTTTTTCTCTGCAATCTTCACTAGCCTTGTCATGGATTGATAGGATAACAAAAGTAAACCTGTCAATTTCAATCAATTTTTGTTATGTTTTATTAAAACGGTTCAAACAATTCTCACTTTTTGATATTAACTCGACGAGAATGTTATTGTTTTTTGTTGTAATTTCAGCGCGATTATCAGGATGTTTTAAGCCCTGTAAGTCTATGCTTGAAAATCTTCTTTGGTCTGTTCATTTTTGGTTATTATAGTGTAATGACTATATTATTGTGGTGTTAGGCAACACAACAAGCTGTTTTCAAATACCATTGTGGATGGAGTTTAAAGCTGCAGCCAAGAGGCTTTCTCTTCAAGGCGAAATATACCAGTACCACTAGTCAATGCACCATATTGAAGCTTCAATTTCCGGCATTGATTCTCTTGTGCGTTTGTTAGCCAATATCCGATTCCATGCCATTTTCATCATGGAAATTAGAATCGTAACACATTATTAAAAAACCTTAAATTTTTTGCTTGTTATGATATATTTTACCACGTGACAACACACTTATCTTGTTTTCTTTGCAGCTGATGCTACCAGTAGGGTGATACTTTTGTTCTAAAGCCATCAGAGAAATATTTACAGCTGTCCAGGTGGTTGTCTTCTGTTTTCTTTTCTCAAAGTATGACACCTCCACATTTTCGTAACCCCAAGAATCTTGGCTCGCAAGGCATATTTCAATAATCACAGGGCCAATGTATTATTCCAGTTTTTGTTTTCTATGGTTGGTGATGATGCTTTGAATTGTTTAAATGGGGATAATATATCTTAAGTCATCAATTTTTTTAATGATAAGACCATATATCAAAATATTCTACTTCTGAATTTTGTTTTTATATTGGTATCTCGCTGTAATTTCTACTCCTTTCAGGGGTTCTATGATCCTTGATAACTGGTGATGGATGACGGTTTACTCGGTGGTATTTGAATGTTGTCCCAGGCACGTACATTCTCCTTACTAATCATAACATCTTTGTTATTTCCTGTCATTATGTGCTTATAGATTATTGGATTTGCTAGTTAGTTCAAAATTGTTGAAATTAAGAAGACGTGACACATATGAGCTTTTGTACTAATATATGTTTTCTTTACATGTTTGAGGCAGGGCATTGTGAATGCTACGTGTGATGAAGAAGATGTTAAAGCTATACCATTTGTTGCTTCAACCACAGTAAGTAACATTTCTACTGCCATCAAGCAGTCTGAGACATGATTGGATTAATGATGTTATTGACTAAATGTATATTATTTGGATCAAAGGCAAGTTTGTCTGTCTGAAGATTAACATTGCTTTGCATATTTCTTGATACTATGGAAGAAGAAATTCTGTTAAAGTCATATCACTGTACCTCAATACTTCTTCATGAAAAACTATCTAGGGCAAAAAAAACAAGTCCTGTAATTATGTAATATTAGTCTTTCCCCCTTGATATACGCTTTTATATACAACTTTGATGACACAATTGTATAAAGTACTTTTAGGTTTTTCGTTAGATGATATATACCATATTCTTTATTTTTGACAGGTTCAACAGACATGGTATACCCTGGAGCAGTACACTCACGATTTGAGCACTCACTTTATGTTATTGGCTTGATGGTATGCAATTGTTGGTTTCAGGCTCAAGATTACCCACTCACAAACTATCTTTTCATTCATTGCTAAACATTAAATAGATTCACAAAACCAAAAGTCCATGCGTACGTGCACCACTATCTAGCCTATTATCTCCTAATTTTCTGCATTCATCCCATGTTTGACCCCTAACATATAACTAAACAAAATAAAAACATATGTTTAAATAAAACCTAGTGTTGACTCATACCCATTTGACCCGACTTTAACCCTATCAAGATTAATCCCAACATTCACCCCCTTAATCTTGATCTTGGTTATTATATGCTACTGTTCGTTGATTGAACCACATAGGTTCGATTCTTGCTACTTGCTTTAAGAACTTATAGTTCTTATCTCTTGCTTTATCATTGCTTGCTATCTTCTTGCTGATTGAATCGATTCATCTTGCTCTTGCAACTTACTACTTGCTTGCTCTTGCTCTTGCTCTTCCTGCATACCTTCCTGCTATTTTCATTGCTTTTATTCTCATAAACCTGCTCAAGAACACCGATTTGAATCCACTATTGACGTCGAAACCGAATCCGAAATCACCAAATTGTTCTCCTGCTTGCTGTCCAAGTGTAGTTGCTACCAATGTAATGAGGTGTGATTTGGTCATCGTTTCACCCCGAAATTGAACCGAAATAGCGGGCGGTTGTTTTTTCTTCTTCTTGGTTTTTATTTGCTTGACCTTTTCTTCTACTTCCATCGATGACTTAATTTTCAAATGCTAGCCGGATGCTTTCATTTAATTAATCCACCAGGATGCTGGTTGCTTGCTTGTTTCATCGATGAACTCCAACTAAATTACAAACTAATAGCTTGCCTGCTTCTCTATTATTCCACGATAACCCTACGGCCTACCAAGTTTGACCAAATTCTTTCTTTATTTATGTCTTTCTTCTACCGACTTACCAGTGCATGCTTTCATTCAATTGATCCTCAATCGTTAGTGCCTACGACTTCGATTTCCCTTCAATTCGGTAGCAGTCACGTCTCCGCTCCTATTTGCCGCCTAGAATCCTTCTTCCTTCAATCGTTGGCGTCTCTAACCTTCTTTCTTGCTTCTTACAACCGGTTTACCGAGGTCTACTTTGTTCTTGCTTGCATCTTGCTTCAACGATGCTTCACTTGCTATTGATTGATAGGAATCTCCGATCAATAACCCTTGCTGTTGCGTTCTTTTCCTCTCCTCAAAGCCTGCTTCCGGCAACAGTAGCCAAGGCTGCCGGTTTGCTTCTGGTGATCTTTCTTCCGACTCTCAAACCAGCGCTCGTTTTTAAACCTTGCGCTCTGATACCATTGTTGGTTTCAGGCTCAAGATTACACACAATTAAGAAAACAAGGCAACACAAGTAAGAAGTTTGGTCAGTGTTTACTCATTGACATGCATGGTTATATTTCTAGGGCTTGCACAATGATATCTTGTTTTAAACCAACGCCTTTTAGAGTCTTGTTGTATTTAGATAATATGTCTTTTCAGCTTCTTATCTTTATAAACAGAACATGATAATCTTCATTTTTAAGGAGATGATCATTCTAGGTCTGAAAAGCTCCAATAGAGTAGAATTAAACAGATGATTCTGTATCATTGTAAAGATATGATCCTTTATATTATGTCATCTTGGTTGTACGTTACTTGTTTCAAAAATCACATCTTGTTACATTAGGGATTTTGCTTTGTGTCATTATGAATAAATAAGAACATAAACTCCTATTTTCTTTTTCATACAGATTTCATTACATTGTTCGTGACTCTCAAGCTTGAGGCCTTGGCTGCAACTTTAATTTTGAAAGGTAGAAATAAAACTTATGTCATGACAATCTTATTAATCTCTCTATAATCATTTGCCTGAATAGCATGCTTTTAATAATATTTCAGGCTATTCACTGCTATGCAAATAATAGAGAATGAAAGATATTATCATAATGTTTGTTGCCCATTATCTAATAGCTGACGGTCCACAAGTTATTGTACACTCGTGCTTATTTGTATCACATAGCACCACACAATCTACACACATTCAAAAGTGAAGGTAACTATTAAACTTAATAAGTTTATTATTAACATTCAAAGATTGTTATGCTAATAATTCTTTTCTGAATATTTTTAGGTAATAGAACTCATCTTTATAAGTGTTGATGCTCTTGTAAAGGCAGATAATTATCTGCTTGTTTTTTATTCATGACTCAGTGACAGTAGTGGAAGGTAGTACTCTGAGTTCTGTGTAAATCTTTAAAACAAATTGAAGTCGGTTTGTAACTTCTTGTAGTTCAATCATAAAGATGAACAAAACTAATGATGCTGTTGAACATAAGGATTCAAGATAACTTGAGGAGAATCCGGAGACATGACATACAAGATTTTTGTTTAGTTATAAACCAATATGTAAACATCAAGTAATTGGAGCATTAAGTTTGATCTCATTACTCATTAGTTAATTTACTATACTTATTTTTGGCAGTTGATCTGCAATGGGTTTATTGCTTCTAAGCTAAGGAGAAACTGGAGCATTTTGATAATGTGATCACACAAGATTTCATATGTTCACAGATTTTCTCAATCTCAATTTTTTAAGTGTCAGTTACTTAGTTACACAGCTAGTGATGGTTACTTCTGATTCAAAAAACTGGTGGTGTTAGTATAAGTGAGGAAGATTCTGCTGTCTGCAATAACAAAACTGATTGACAAAGGGAAAAACTAACCCACTGGAAAGGTATAATTGCAAGATTTAGTATTTATTTCCATTTTTATTGTATCATAGATTCATAGGGTGTTTATATTTGGATCTTCTTCTACATGTGGTTTTTTACTCAAGCATCAACTTCATTGAGGTACACTAAATTCTTTTCCTGCAATCTTCACTTACTCCCCATTTAAGCCTTATTTATTTTTTTGTCATCCATAATCTAGTAACTAACAAATCATTATTGATTAGATCTATGGTCTACAAGTTATTCTACACCTGTATTGTATCACAACATCATACAGTCTACACACATGCAAAAGTCAAGGTAACTATTAAAAAAACAATTATATTAAGATTCAAATCTTGAATATGTAATAACTTTTTTTAAATATTTTGTAGCAAATTCTCATGTTTGTAATTGTAGATGCTCTTGTAAAAGTGGATAATTATCTGCTTCTTTGCTCATTCATTTATAGTACTGGAAGGTAGTACATCTATGTTCTGTGTAAATCTTCTAAATAAATGAAGTTGGTTTTGACTTGTGTCAATTCAGTAATGAAGAAGATATAAACTAATAATGCTGATGAGCTTATGGGTTCAAGAAAACTCCTGAGGAGAATTTAGAGACATGCCTATACCAAATTTTTGTCTAAATATAATCAAATATGTAAACATCAACTAATTGGAGCATTAACTTTTGATTTCATTAGTTAATTTGTCTTTACTGTTTTGGCACTTGACCTGCAGTGAGTTTGCTGTTCCGAAGCTAAGGACAAGCTGGAGCATTTCAAATATGTGCCTACACAAGATTTCAGTTGTTCACAGGTTTTGCAATCATTCTTTTTATCAAGTTTTAGTTTCTTAAGTACTACATGGCTAGTTATGCTTACTTCTGATACAAATGTCAGGTTACTTTAGTTTTAGAAAATAAGATTTTGCTGCAAGCAATTTCAATGCCAAAATTGATTTGACAAAGGGAAAAAGTAATCCACTTGAAAAATATAATTGCAAGATTTCGTATTTATTTCCATTTTTCTTGCATCACAGGGGATTTCTATTTTTTCTTCTCTTTATATGTGGTTCTGTGTTCCAGCATCTTCACTTGATTTTTTATCCCTGCAATCTTCACTTGCTTAGTAATGGATTGATAGATTTGGTTATGTTTATTAGTAATGGTCAAATGGGTCAAACAATTTGAAAGTCAACCATATTGTTTTTTTGAAATAAATTTAGACAACCTTCTAAGTCTCTATTCAATAATAAAGACATAAGAAAGCTGACAAGTTCAACAAATCAAGAGAACTCATCAGGTGAATGTTTGCCAGCATGACATGTTGAAACTTCTATTTCCCGGCCATGATTCCCCTGTGGGTATGTTTCCTGATATCAGATTCCCTCCATTGTCCTTATGGATCTGTAGCATATTTTAAAAAGCATAATCTGACTGTCTTGCTTTCATAATATTATTTTTACCCTGTGACAAGACACTTGTTTTGTTTTCTTTGCAAATGCTTTCAGTTGTTATCAGTGATAACACTATCATTGTAAAGACATTAGAAAAGGATCCAAGTCATTGTTTTCTCCTTTTTTCAAATCATGACACCTTAACAGATATCCTCACATTTTTGTAATCCAAAGAATCTTGACTTACAAGTTGTATATCTTATAATAATCACTGAGGGAGCGTTTTTTTTTTCAGCTTTCATTTTATTTGGATGGTGATGATGCTTTGAGAAGATAGCTTGAGTTATAACATGTACCTTTTTGATGCTAAGAACATTTACCAGATGTTTTACTTCCGACTGATGTATCTGTGCAGTTTCTACCCCATTTCAGGGGCTTCTATGATACTTTCAGAGTGGGCGATGGAAGCTGATTACCAAACGGTATTTTGAATGTTGTTCCTGGCACTAATGTGTGTTCCTCCTTACTTATCATAACATCTTTGTTATTTGCTGGCACTATAGCTTATAGAATATTGCATTAGCTAGTTACTTTAAAATATGTAGAACCACTGATACTTTTTCTTTATTTGTTTTAGGCAGCGCATTGTAAATGCTATCTGTGATGACAAGGACATTAAAGCTATATCATTTGTGGGCCTTTACACGGTAGGTAATATATATACCACCATCGAGAAGTCTTTGGGTCATGCAGGGATCAATGGTACTTTTTGACAAGTGTATTATTTGTTGGATAGTTCAAATTTTGTTGATAGAAGCAAATGTGACACATATGAGCTTTTGTATTAATCCACTGTTATTCTTTGTTTGTTTGAGGCAGGACACTGCAAATGCTAGTTGTGATTACGAATACTTAAAGAACTATGCCATTTGTTGGTTCAAATGCTGTAGGTAATATATCCCCCATCAAGCCGTCTTAGAGACATGCTTGGATTAATGCTGTTTTTGACAAAAAAAGTATTATTATTTGGATCATACGAAGGAAAATATGATTTCAATATTTTACTTTATCAAGTTCTGTCTAAGTTTTTTTACTAAAAAGAAAGAAGTTAGGTAATTATGTTAACATTAGTTCTTTTCCCCTTGTATGCTGCTAACATAGATGACACACAATATATATAAAGTACTTTAGTGCTTCTCATTAGCTTTTATATGCCACTTTGTTCTTTATTTTTGACAGGTTTAACCAACATGATATAACTTGGAGCAGTAAACTCATGGGGGTGTTCACTTGATGTTTATGGCTTGCTGGTAATGCAATTGAAAATATCAAGGCACACAAAGTAAGAAGTTTATCTTGATTGCGTGATTGCTTTCTTTGATCGTGTTGGTTAATACTTACTCGTTGACATGTATGATATTCTAGGGCTTAGCTTGACATTGATCATATATACTGTAAAAAACTTGCTGGTAATTAGGTTTATGTAGTCGAATGTCATTACCTTTTCTAGTTATTACTTATTGACTTATTGTTATTATTATTTAAGCTCGCCTCCTTGGATAGGTTATCTACATGATGTGGGTCAGGGGCTATTCAGCCATTTGTTTAAGGTAAAGTTTCTTCCTCAGGTTATCTGCTGCTCTAAAGGGTAATTCTTACATTTTATTACATGTAGCATCTGCTTAAAGTTACATTTGATAACATTATTATTATATTGATGAAGATTAAGAAGTCTAAGCAAGAGTAAATGCTCATTTAACTCAACTGCTATGCTTGTTTCCTGTTAGACTAGTTACAAGTCATTATTGTAGAGGGCATTAAACTGTAATTAGTTTATCTATATATAGGGCTTATGTAGAAGCATCACAGTAGACGAAGTTACGAGAGCTATGAAGAAAATGGGAAGGGCTAAAGCGGTGGGGCCAGACAACATACCGATTGAAGTGTGGAAATGCCTGGGAGATGAGGGGCTCAAATGGCTAACAGATTTATTCAACACTATCTTTACGACAGGGAAGATGCCGAACCAGTGAAGAACCAGTGTCATAGTCCCCATATATAAGAAAAAAGGAGATGTACAAAGTTGCGAAAATTACAGGGGAATAAAGCTATTGAGTCACACGATGAAATTATGGGAAAGAGTTATTGACACGAGAATTAGACGAGAAACTCAGATAGCGTCAAACCAATTTGGATTTATGCCAGGACGCTCTACGACAGAAGCAATACACGCCATAAGGAGGATAATGGAGAAATACAGAGAAAAGAAAAGGGACCTCCATATGGTATTCATCGACCTAGAAAAGGCCTATGACAGCATTCCGCGTCAACTAATTTGGGAAAGTCTACGACTTAGAAGGGTACCAGAGAGGCATATCAAAATAATCAAGGATATGTATGATGGGGCAAAAAACGTGTGTGCGAGCCCCGATCGGAGACACAGACTCATTCACAGTGGAAGTGGGACTCCACCAAGGATCGGCACTGAGCCCATTCCTCTTCACAGTAGTGTTGGATGAGATGACCAAGTCTATACAGCAGCCAGTTCCGTGGTGCATGCTCTTTGCGGATGATATTGTCTTAATATCGGAATCTAAAAGGGCGCTTAACGACAAGCTAGAACAGTGGAGAGCAGCACTAGAGCGCAAAGGTTTAAGGATAAGTCGCTCTAAGACAGAATACATGCATTGTAACTTTAGTGGCGAGGCGGAAGAGGACACCCAAATCAATATTCAGGGTATGGCGGTCCCACAAACGTCTAGGTTCAAATACCTGGGCTCGTACTTGCAGGAGGACGGAGAGATACACAGCGATGTAGCGCACCGTGTTCAAGCAGGATGGTGCAAGTGGAGAGCAGCATCAGGGATCCTATGTGATAAGAGGTTTCCAGCAAAACTAAAGGGAAAGCTATATCGAGTGGCAGTACGTCCAGCTATGTTATATGGAACAGACTGCTGGGCCATAAAGAAATCGCATGAGAAACAAATAGAGGTAGCGGAAATGCGAATGCTGAGGTGGATGTGCGGTCACACAAGACTTGATCGGATAAGAAACGAAGTGTTTAGACAGAAGCTATAAGTGGCTTGTATCGCGGATAAAATACGAGAGGGAAGATTAAGATGGTTTGGGCATGTCAAGAGGAGACCAATGGCGGCACCAGTTAGAGCAGTAAAGAACATCATCTTAGAGGGTAGGAGGAGTAGAGGAAGACCTTGATTGACTTGGGATGAGGTAATTAGGCGAGATATGATACACTTACACCTCTCTGAGCACATGATCGAGGATAGGATTGAGTGGAGGCGTAGAATTAAATTAAGGACTTCTAGTAAGACCTATAGGCAGGAAGGGTATTTGAAGTCTGGTTGCGGGGCCTGATGTCTAAGTAGCCCATATCTGCCCTTTAACGGTGATTCTACATGCACCTAGGATATATGTATGCTATGTGTTGTATGATTTATTGTGTACTGTATGCTATGTGTTGTATGATTTATTGTATGATGTCTTGCTATCGATATGGCTTTTTGTATACTGTATGCTATGTGTTGTATGATCTATTGTATGTGGTCTTGCTATCAGTATGGCTTTTGCTATCGAGTCGGGGTCTCTTTGGAAGCGGTCTTTCTACCCAACAAGATAGAGGAAAGACTCGCCTACACCTACCCTCCCCAGACCCTGCTCTTGAGTGGGATATACTGGGTTTGTTTGTTTGTTTGTTTGTTTATATATAGGGCTTATGTACTCATTCACAAATCAATAATAAAGTCAAGGTTTGATTTGGTATCAGAGCCAAATCAAATCTCTCCTAAAACCTCTAAAAAAAACAGGGGATCGTGGTTACCCTAATCAAATAATAAAGCAGCAACTGGCAATTCCCATACCGGTGATTACCCTAGCAACCGGCAATTCTAGCGATCATCTCCATCACAACCGGCGCCTCCCATACCGGCGACCTACCCTGTTTCAGCCCTAATCACAACCTGCTATCATCTTCATCAATCATCTTCATCAGCTTTCTTCTACTATGGCTGCTATCATAATGCTTTCTCATCAGGAAAAGACTTCCCACAACTCTCATAAGTTTGCTTTTACTCTAAAACCTACCAATTATGGCTATTGGAGAACCATGGTTGAATCCTTTCTGGCTTCTCACAACCTGTTCGGCTATGTTGATAGAACTGTGCCCTGCCCAGAATCAAAAATCACAACTGATCCTGCTGTAACAGACAATCCAAGCTATCTTCCATGGATATCCAACGATGCTCATGTACGTATGTTAATCATCTCTACCATATCTGAAGAATCCTTTCAACTTATTCAAGGTAAAACATCTCGTGAAGTTTGGCTCTCCTTGGAACGTGCGTATGCACCAGTTACTTCGTCCCATGAGTTTACTCTTAAAATCAACTTCTCAGAATCACCATGAAAGGTGATGAAAAACCGGCTGATTACTTAAGCCGTGCCCAAGATTACGCCACTAAACTTGCTAACATTGGTGAAACCATGAAAGACAAGGATCTTGTCATGCTTACTCTGGCTGGGCTTCGTGATGAGTACAATGGTCTCAAAGCCAACCTCCTTGCCCGCTCCTCCGGTTAGCTTCAATGAACTTCATGGAATACTCTGTGACCATGACTATATGATCACCAAACTGTTAGCCACAAATCAGCCCTCATCGCAAGCTTTTTTTGCTGCTGCCCCACAACCGCAAACAACCCCCATTGTTCCTGCCCCGGCTGTCTCAGCACCAACAGTTGACAACATTCAGCACCAACTCAATAATCTTCAACTTTTAGCTTCACAACTTGGTTACCAACTCAACCCAATCAGTGCAGCCTCTTCCCAGCCGCAAGCCTTCCTTGGAACTCGCTCATTCAGCAACAACAATCGGCCCACCCGTGGCTCCGTGGCTCGTCTCGTGGTAACTCTCGCGGTACCTATAACAACCGCAACCGTGATTACAACAACAACAAACAATTCTCCTGGGCTTCCACTCAAAACATGGTCTATGGCCATTGTAACCGTTGTGGCATTGGTCACCTACCATCTCAATGCCCAAATCAGTCCACTTCTTCACGTATGGTACCACAAGCCAATTATGCTGCTCATTCAGATGCCAACTCACAATCAGGCTTTGTTTGGACTCCTGACACTGGTGCTAATAGCCATGCCTCCCCGGACGTTTCTAGCATGGACAATCCAGACGCCTATTTTGGTAACGACTCTTTACTTGTTGGTAATGGTAAATCCCTTCCTATTGTTCATATTGGATCCTCTAAAATTTACTCACCTCACAAAACCTTTAACCTGTCCAATATTCTTCATGTTCCAGACCTACAACGAAATCTGTTATCTGTTCAAAAATTTTGTCTTGATAATGATGTTTTCTTTGAATTTCACTCTCATTATTTGTTGTGAAGGACGAGTTTACACGCATTATCCTCCTAACGGGTCCAAGTGAGCAGGGTCTGTACTCCATTCGTCTTCCTCAACTCAAGTCTCTCCCTAAAGTTGCATTCACTGCAGTCAAAGCATCTTCAAATACTTGGCACCAACGCCTAGGCCATCCTCATGCTCAAGTGTTTCGTTCTATTATTTCACATTGTTCTTTACCTGTTTCAGACAAATTTTCTAATACATTATGTACTTCTTGTCAGTTAGGCAAGTCATCAAAGTTGTCTTTGTCTGACTCAAGTTTTCGTAGTACTGGTGTTTTGGATCTTGTTTATTGTGATGTTTGGGGTCCCGCACCCACTTTATCAATTAATGGTTGTCGTTTCTTTTTACTATGTGTTGATCATCATTCTAAATATATGTGGTTTTTTCCATTAGTTTGTCTTAACCAACTTTATCACAATGGCTGAACGACAATTTAACACAAAATTGAAATGTCTACAAACCGACTGGGGGGGTGAATTTCGTCCGCTTTCCTTGTTTTGCACTCGTCTCGGTATCATTCATCGTCGCTCGTGTCCTCACACAAGTGAACAGAATGGCACAGTTGAGCGTCGCCACCGTCATGTTGTGGAAACAGGTCTTACTCTCTTGGCACAATCCAGTCTTCCTCAGCGTTTCTGGCAATGTGCTTTCGAAACCGCCGTCTATTTAATTAATCGTCTTCCCTCTCGTGTCTCATCAAACAAGTCTCCGTATGAACATCTTTTTAACCGCAAACCCGATTACTCATTTCTTCGAGTATTTGGTTGTCAATGCTTTCCTTACCTTCATCCATACAATCGTCACAAAATTGACTTTCGCTCCACCCCGTGTGTCTTTCTAGGATACAGCCCTGCTCACCATGGTTATCGGTGTTTTGACCCTTCCACCGAGCGTGTCTATGTTGCCCGTCATGTACGATTTAATGAGCATATTTTTCCCTATGGCCTAACCACACCTGTTCCACCCTCCCCTGCCGCTAGCTCACCCTACACATCCATCTTTCCTGAGCCCCCATCTTCTTACTACACTGATCCTACTCATTCAACCAACCAACCTACATCCTCTCAAGACCAACCCGGCCCTCCCGACCACATCACCTCCCCTCACCCAACATCTATAACGCAACCGATCCCCATTCACACTCAAACCACCCCTCCCACTAATACCACTGACCATAACCCGACACCCAGACCTCGCCCCTCCAACCTTCGCCCCAACCCTAAGCCTGCCTCTCGCTACAACCTCGCTGCCTTTCATGCTCATCTCAACCCTTCCTTACCTGTTGAACCTACTACCTTTGCCGTTGCCAACAAGTCTTTAGAGTGGCGTCAAGCTATGGCTGAGGAGCTGGACGCGCTACAGCGAAACGGGACATGGTCATTAGTTCCTCGTGTTCACAATACTAATGTGGTTGATTGTAAATGGGTCTACCGTTTGAAAACAGATCAAAATGGGAAGATTAGTCGATACAAAGCCCGACTAGTGGCAAAAGGGTTTAACCAACAATATGGGGTTGATTATCATGACACTTTTAGTCCAGTAATTAAGCCCGCTACTATTCGGACTATTTTGTCACTTGCTGTCACAAATCACTGGTCTTTACGCCAACTTGATGTTCAGAATGCATTTCTCCATGGCGACCTGCAGGAGGTAGTGTACATGAAACAACCACCTGGCTTTGTTGATTCTACTAAACCGGATCATGTGTGCTTATTGCACAAATCTCTATATGGGCTCAAGCAAGCCCCTCGTGCCTGGTTTACCAAGCTGTCTTCGGCACTTCATCAATTGGGCTTTTTCGGGTCTAAAACTGATCCGTCTCTGTTTATTCGTAACTCCAAGGGCACGCTTGTTTATATCCTTGTGTATGTTGATGACATAATTGTTACAGGAAATCAATCCGCTGCAGTTTCTCAGGTAATTGAGCATCTTAGCTCTTTGTTTGCTGTCAAGGATCTGGGTTCATTACACTATTTCTTGGGTATTGAGGTGGTACACCATGGTTCTGATTTAGTCATCTCTCAAAGGAAATATATCTTGGATATTCTTCAGCGGGCTGGTCTTTCAGATTGCAAACCTGTCAACTCTCCCATGAGTTCTTCTTCGGTCCTATTACCTGATGACAGTCCTCTTCTTGATGATCCATCCAGATATCGACAGGTAGTAGGGGCTCTTCAATATGCCACTTTATCTCGTCCGGACATTGCATTTGCAGTCAATAAGGTGTGTCAATTTATGCATGCTCCTACTGAAAATCATTGGGCTGGTGTCAAACGTATTCTACGGTATCTCAAGGGCACGGTCAATCTTGGCTTATTGTTCTCCCATGCTTCGGGATCTCGATTACATGCCTTCTCTGATTCCACTTGGAATACTAATCTTCGGGCCTTTTCTGACTCTGATTGGGCAATCGACCGTCGTTCCACGGGGGATTTGCTATCTACTTGGGCTCCAATCTTATCTCGTGGTCTGCTCGCAAACAACGCACCGTCTCTCGATCGTCAACAGAATCTGAGTATAAAGCTATGGCCGATACAGTAGCAGAACTAATCTGGTTAAAGTCTCTTCTTAAAGAACTTGGTTTGGATTATCAGGTGCCAACTCTTTGGTGCGACAACCTTGGTGCAACGTATCTCTCTGCTAACCCGGTATTTCATGCACGCACTAAGCACGTTGAAGTTGACTATCACTTTGTTCGTGAACAAGTTGCCCAACGAAAGTTAAATGTCAAGTTTATTTCAACTGGTGATCAAGTTGCTGATGTGTTTACAAAGCCCTTATCCTCACAAAGATTTGCGTTGTTACGGTCCAAGTTGCAGGTCGTTCCCCGCCCTCAACTTGCGGGGGAATGTTAGACTAGTTAGACAAGTCATTTATTGTAGAGGGTATTAAACTGTAATTAGTTTATCTATATATAGGGCTTATGTACTCATTCACAAATCAATAATAAAGTCAAGGTTTGATTTTTCCTAATTCTAATTGTTTTTTTCCTTTATAGCTTGCACAATGCTATGTTGTTGCAACATAACACCCTTTTATTGTCTTGCTATATAAATAGAAATATCTAATCTTCATTTTGACAGGAGATGATCATTTCTTGGTTATGAAAATGCTTCAGTAAAAGTAAGAAATAGACAGCAGATGCTATATATTTATGTTAAGTTATGATCCTTTTTATTGAATCTTCTTTGGTAATTTCTTAACCTATGCAGACTTTAAAGGAGAAGCTTTCTTTATATGACATTTTTGCAAATGATCAAAATGGCATAGGTGTTGACTAGAATGCTACTTATTTAACAATTGACATTTTGTTAAAATCACGGGTCTTGCTTTGCGTCATTATGAATAAATAAGAAAGTAAGCTCCTATTTTCTTTTTCATACAGATTTGATTATATTGTCTGCGACTCTCGAACTATTCGCCTTAGCTACATCTTTTGCTTCAGAAGATAAAAAATGCCATGCAATCTCATTTTTTTCTATATAATCATTTGCTTGAATGATCATGTTTTTAAATAATATCTCAGGTTATTTGATTCTATACAAGTCATAGATGACCACGAAATATGCTATCACGCTAAGAGTGTTGGTCCTCATTTAAGCCTTTCGTTTTAAATTTTTTGTCACCCTTGTCTGATTAACATAAAGCCCTATTTTCTTTTTCATACAGATTCAATTACATTGTTCATGACTCTCGAGCTTGTGACCTTGGTTGCGACTCACTTTGACAGGTAAAAGAATAAACCTTATGTCATGCCATCTTATTATTCTTTATATAATCATTTGCTTGAATAATCATGCTTTTTTTAAAAAATCTCAGGGCTATTCGATGCCATGCCAGTCAAAGACAATAAAATATGTTATACCGGTAAAGAATGTTCGTCCTCGTTTAAGCCTTTCTTAGTTTTTTGTCATCCATGATCTAATAACTAACAAATCATTATATCTTAGATCTAGTGGTCCACAAGTTATTCTACACTCATACTGATTTATATCACACAGTCTACACACATGCAAAAGTGAAGGTAATTATTAAACTTAGTCAGTTGATATTTAAATTAAAAGCTTGTATGTGTTAATAACTTCTTTTTTAAATATTTTGTAGGCAACTAGGCAATAGAAATCATGTTTGTAATTGTAGATGCTCTTCAATAGGCGGATAATTATCTGCTTGTTTGTAATTATTTTCTACACCCTTGTTTGACCTAGTATACATTGCCTTACTCCGTTTGTACACTTTGGTGCTCTCTAGATCCATCTATGATTGCTTTGTTTCCCACACCCAGACCCACTTAGCCTCAATGTGTGTTGTATCTTTGTATGCTTTCATATTTGTATGATATCTTAGCCTCACGGTTTGTTGTATTTTTGTATGCTTGTTTTCCTATTGCATGCTAGCTTAGCCTCATTGTGTGTTGTATCTTTGTATGCTTTCATATAGTATGCTAGATTAGGATATGTGCTATGTGTATGGTCATCTTATTGTCTGTTTGGCCTATGTATGTCACCAATGGTATGCTGCCTTAGTATATGATATCTATTTCAGTAGTATGTTCCAAAATGTATGGAGCCGGGGGTCTCAATGAAAGCGGCCTCTCTTTACCTTCGGAAAGAGAACGCTTGCCCCCACTCTACCTCTTCTAGACCCTACAAATAGTAGCGACTATGCGTGGGATCTACTGGGTTTGTTTGTTTTTGTTTTTTTTTTTCCTCATTCATTCATGACCATGACCATAACCATAACCATAACCATAACCACAACCAAACACGGCTATTGGTGGGGTCTAGGGAGGGTGGGATGTAGGCAAATTTTAGTGGTTGCTTCCGTGAGACCCCAGCTCATTCATTCATGACCCATTTCATGAGTTCAGTTTAATCTTTCAAAAAAGTTAAAATTGGTTTTGCAACTTATGTAAATTTAATAATAAAGACGATTGAAACTAATGATGCTCATGATTATGTATTCAAGACATGAGGAGAGTTTGAAGAGAGGACCTATACCAGGTATTAGTTTAGTTATAATGAAATATGTAAACACCAAGTAATTGGAGCATTATTTTTTATTTCATTTAGTTAATTTGCTTTTTTTTATTTTCAGAAGTTGATCTGCAATAGGTTTTTATTGTCCTAAGCTAATGATAAGCTGGAGTTTTTCTAATATGTGACTACACAAGATTTCATTTGTTCACAGGTTGTTCAGCCTCATTTTTAATCAAGTTTTAGTTGCTTATTTACACAGCCAGTGATAGTTAATTCTGATTCAAAAACCTGGTGGTTTTAGTATTGATTTAACATGACATATACCAGGTTTTTCTTTGATGTATAAATATGTAAACTTCAGTTACTTGGAGCACTAAGTGTGACACATTTAGTTATTTTGCTATAAATAATTTTGGATGTTCTGAAATGATAAGTTGGAACATTTCAAATATGTGACCACACTAGATATTATTTGTTCACATTTTTTCAATCTTGTCTTTTTTAATCAATTAAGTTTTAGTTGCTTGGTTACATAGGCACCTACCGATGGTTACTTCTGGTGGTGTTACTCTAAGAGAAGAAGATTTAGAAGTTAGCTATAGCAAAATTGGTCCGACATGGGGAAGAAATAATCCACTGGAAAGGTATAATAATTGCAAAGACTATAAGTCCTTTTAATGCAGGTAAATCTTCCTCTCATCCTTTTTGCTTGAATTGTTGATCATGATGAGCTTATCATGCTCAAAAAACTGAAAAAGCCAAGCCTCTGTTAGACTTGACATTATCTATAAGCAGAAACTACATGATATATAAGAAACTACATCTGTAGTTTCATAAACTAAACTGTCTAAAATACTGTTTCAGAACGGAAAAATAAAAGAAATAGGTAATTGTTGATAGATTGAAACTGGTATGCAAGATTGGTCATTCAGAACATAAATTGTATCAATGGAAGGGAGAAAATCTGTTTTATCTTAGTGGGTCTGAATAGTTTACGTATTTACATGTATGACGAGAACAATTAATGGGAAATAAGTAAGATATTTACACGTGTTTACTTTAAGGTTATTAGGTGTTATTTGAAATCTTAACTATATTTGAAGTTCTAAAAACAAAAGACTCCTGAACTCTAAAACTGCACATATTTTTATTATGCAATTCGTCCTGTCATTGTAAACTTGTTACATAAGGCATTTTATTTTTTGATTCTTTTTATCTCAAAATGTTGCAATTTAAAGCTTGTGTGTGAGCTTGTGAATTTTATTTATTGATCCACAGGTGAAAGAATGAAAGATTACTTGGAACAGTCCTCAAACAATGGTTTGGATCAGTAATCCGTTTAAAGAGCAAAAAGGTGAACTGACGTTCTTGAAAAAGTTGTTAAGAAAACTGGTGATGCAAGGATGACAGATACGGTCTACTTATGCATTCCTGCAGGTAATCTGATTAACACATCACGATTCGTTCCTTTTGCAATCAAACAAGTTAAACATCATTCTGCCATTGATTGTTCTTTTGAGCAAGCTGTTCAGGTATATATTCTAATTGAATTTACACTTCTATGGGGATTTTTAGAGATACATAAATTGCAATAATGTAATGCCCTGTTTTCCAGTTTCTTTGTTATGTTAAAAACTTCAAGACTAAAGATATAAATACGGACAGCTAGAGGGATTAAAAAGGGATTAATCGATTGACCTAATACTCCCCTTGATCGTTAGCTGCCCCCTCTCATATTTTTCATTCTGTTTTTTGTGACCCGAGGGAACAAGAGAGAGGGTGAATGAGAAGAGCAAGAAAAACCTAAAGTTTCATCGGGTTCTTGAAAGTTCGCACGAAAGGGGTCGACGCTCGGGTTGTTAACATCATAAAGCAGCCGAGGGGGATCGACCATTATCATTTTAGTTGCCAAAGTTTTAGTTTTGGTGCAGCATCAAAGAAGGTAAGAACATTACGTTAAAGTTCACATGTTGATGACAGGTTTAGGTGTTAGATGATGTTATTTGAAGAATCTAATGTGTTTCAACGTAAAAAGTTAGAACATTAACTAGTTATGATCGTAAGTAAGAAGAGCAGCCGCTGCTTGGGTTTCTGCAAAGAAGGTAAACTTTCATCTACTCTAAATACACACAAGTAAACTTTCGCACGAAAGATGTAATTACATACGAATTTGAGTTGCACACGAAGCTTTGGATGAAAGTGGCACTTTCGCACGAAAGTGGGTTACATGAAAGTCTTGACTTTCGCATGTAAGTCTATGCACAAGTTAGAATTCTCATGTCACCCTAAGTTACATGAAAGTTGATCCATTTCACTTATGACTTGTAGGTTATTAATTAAGTAATTCGAGGGTGTTGCAAGGGTCAAGATCTTCCGGTTTACTGCACCCAAAAGTCATATTCCGGCCTCAGGTGAGTTCCATGACTCCAATCTTATCATTTTTTAGGTGGCTTGCATGTTTAAACATGATTTTACTAATTGAAAAGTAAGCTATGAAGAATGTGATTATATATGATATATTGACAATGCAAGATTTAAGTGAGGTTGTTTCTTCAAACAAATGTATTTGTTTACAACTGTCAAGCAAAAGTAATGTTTTTTATTAAGTTCTAGCCATATAGGCATGATGTGGTTTCTCTAGACTCTAATCCTATAGATGGAGGAGGGGGCTGCCAGAGGATGCAGAAGAAGTGATCAATGTTTTCAAAACCGGACCGGAAAGCGAACCGGACGGTCTAGAGGTTCACTGGTCGGACCGGTCGGACCGGTTGGACCGGATTACGAACCGGATGACGTCATAAATATTTAAAAAAATATATAAAAAATCCAAATATTTAGTGTGTATGTATAAGGTATAATATTAACGAACCGGTGTTCCTTAATCCAAAACAACATCCAAAATACATATCATTCAATTAAACATAGTCCAAATTAACGAACCGGTGTTCCTTAATCCATATCCAATAATATTTTTCTATTAAAATAAAAATAAATTCAAAAACCGGTTCAACCCGGTTCGCCGGTTCCGGTCGGGCCGGTCGACCGCACGAACCGGTCGGTTCAACCGAAAACGGTCCAAATCTACCGAACCGAACCGGCAATGTTCCCGGTTCCCGGTCGAACCGGTCGGACCGGCCGGTCCGGTCCAGTTACGAAATCATTGGAAGTGATGGCTAGATTAAACCTAGGGATGTAAACGAGTCGAGCCAAGTCGAGCCCGAGCTCGGCTCGTTTTGGTTTTAGAAAGCTCGAGCTTGGCTCGTTTTGGTTTTAGAAAGCTCGAGCTCAGCTCGTTTGTAGTTTTATTTCTAAAGCTCGAGTTGGGCTCGTTAGAAAATTTTCAAGCTCGAGCTTGGCTCGGGATCGTCTCGTTTATTGTTAAATTATTCAATTTTTATTTTTCTATAATTATTTTTATATTTATTTTTAATCATACTTTTTATATATAACATAATATATATCATTTAATTATTTTTATCATAAGAATATATATAATAATATGATTTTATGTATATAACATATATTTAATATGTAAATAAATTTATATAAACAAAAAGCTTGTTTAGGCTCGCGAGCTGGCTCGAGCTTGAAATCTGAAGCTCGGGCTCGAGCTTGTTTAAGCTTGGCTCGATTCGAGCTTTTTTGAGCTGATCCCGAGTAGTTTACGAGCCGGCTTGGCTCGTTTATAGCCTAATTAAACCCACGTAATGTTATTTTGATTTCTAGTTTACATTTATCACCTTGAAGTTATAGTTTTTTTTAAAGCTTGCCCTAAACTTTTCCTAATTTGTTTTTGTTTTTGGTTTCTTAAGTTTTTATTTCTTGTACACAATACGTAGTTAATTGTACATCGAGGGTATCAACGATCTTTTGCTTGTTTAGGTTGAATTTATAGCTTTTAGGTTATTGTATGTATATTTTATGTTTTTTACCTTGTTATGTTTTTTACCTTGTTACGTTGCGCCTAGCGTACGAAAAACGATGCGCTTCTGCGCTTGAGAGACCGCTTTCAAAGAGACCCCCGACTCGAAAACATTTATAAGGGTAAAATGGTACTTAAAATCTTATTTACAAAATAACCCCTATGTTAATTTCCATAATATCCCTACACATTACAACTATTAACTTTATTTACATATTATATCCTCCACAAATGTCTCAACCATATACATAAAAATGCATATATCCTTCACAAACATCTCAACCACCTAAAAAAAATAAAAAAAAGGTAAAGAAAAATTCATATTTAGGATTCAACTATGCAACATTTTTTCCTACTGAAAAATAAATTAGCTCAACTAATTACATCGATGAAAAAGGTAGCCTGAAATAATATATTTTTTAGATTTTACATATCAACCAATTATATTAAAAACTCATCTACGATTAGTATATCTATTGTGTGTACCTGCAATTAATTTTCAAAGTCGTCTGTTTAATCTTCTGTGTACCCTAATTTTGAACAAAATTAATTATTAAAGTGGTATAGATTTTAGTGATATTATTTTTTTTGAGATATTAATTATTAAAAATCTGTTGTTACAGATTTTTGTGTGTAGTAAATCCTGTTATGTACCCTAAAATGTACTTGCATTATATTAGTTTTTTAAAAATAAAAACTAAGAAATGTTAGTTTTTTAAAATGAAAAACTAAGAAAACAGTTTCCTATTCGACTTAGTTTTTCCATGACAATTAACAAAGCTCAAGGTCAAATGATCCTGCATGTTGGTGTTTATCTGCTGGAATCTGTTTTTTCATATGAACAACTTTATGTTGCTTTATCAAGAGGGATATCACGGGAAAATACAAATGTGTTAGTACACTCTTCCAAAAAATTCAAACGAGTCGGAGTGTACATCTCAAATGTTGTATATCTGGAAGTGTTACGTGATATGTGAAATGTACGTGTGCCAAAACCTAACACTATGGTTTATTAAATTAAACGGCTTATGTTTTATGTTCGTGATGTTGTTTTTCATTAGTAATATTTGTTTTTTTATGGATAAAACTTATAATCAAAGGAAACACGTGATGTTTCTAATAAAAAATACGATCAATTTACTACATACTAACTTATTATATTTCCTTTTGCATAATATAGAATTTAATATGAACAGAATAATTTGAAAGATGTATCGGGTGTCATTTTAACTTCTGAAACTCTAATTTTATTTCCTTAACTATGCTATTTAATATTGTGAGATAGCTCAAATTCACATGTAAGAAACTAAACATTTACTTATTTTTCAATTACCAAACATGCTGTAGCGAAGGATGACTCTGTCAAAGTGGAGAATATTTCTAATAACCAAGCTTCATAAGATGTGGCATAGAATCAAGAACAAATACCTGATATTTCAAAAAACCATCCTCCATTAGATGTAGCGGTGAATCAACAAGATATACCGGATGTTCATAGGCTTGCTCTTGATACGGAATGGTGATTGCCCAACATACTTTAGATCACTCAAATGTTTGAGCCTTTCGATTAAAATGATATCATCATGATGAGATCACTTCACCACTGAATAAAAATGAGTACTGAATAATTTTGCTTCAACTTTTATGTTTAAAAACTATATTTGTTTATTCGTATATTACTTTATTGCAAAAATGGTTTTCTTGAACTAATTGATAAGTTCAATGAATATATATTACTTACTAGGTCTGCGTATTGCGTATCACGTATATCAACCACAATAATTATACTCACGTAAGAGCTTACAAATACTTAATATATTTTTGTAAAAATAATACAATAATAACAAAACATCATAAACCCATATTGGATGAAAAATGTTACCATATCACATTACGTCCGCCGCATCACGCGGGCACCTCCTAGTAAACTAAAATACTCATAGTCTGTTAATATCTAAAACTAGAACTTACTGTGCGTAGCTGACTTTAAGTATGCATGTCGGATTGAACCATGTATAGTTAGATGACATGATGGAATTCTTGGGTAAAATGTTACCTAGTACTTTAAAAGTGGCATTCCATTTACAAAGTAATCGTTTAAATGATTGGTTTCTAATTTTTGGACGCATTTGATAAGTGAGAGTTTCTAAAAAAATTTGTTGCATTGATTTAATGAATTGTAGTTTAAGAATCTATGCTTATGATTTATCTATTGTGGGACCTTCGGGATATGGGTCTTACATGTTTGTATCGGATTTATAGTTTAAGAGATTTAAGTGTTATTTAATGTCTAGACTTAAGCTAAGAATAGGAAAAGAGAAGGATGCTAATATGGGTAGCTCAGCACCATGAGTTTATAGTTAAGAGGTTTCTATGTTACTTTAGATCTAGACTAGTAACTAAAGTAGAAATACGAGTGTGAATGTTGATGTTGCTCATAATTATAAATGCTTAGAACATGAACCATGAGGTAACTAGGTAATTAAAATAACTATCCTATGTTTAGATACTACAGTAGAACAAATAATTGAAGGAATACCCTATCGGAGGACACTAAGGGGAGTTGTCCACATAGATACTTAAGTTAACTCTCAACACACTAATAAAAGAATCACCTTGCAAAGTGTTGCCACGAAGACCATTTCTGATATGATCTATCAAGTTATACGTAACAACATACCTACTACAGTATATGAACAAGTAAGAAAAACAAAGGATAAGGGGATAACGAGTCAAAAATCATATGAAACTAATAGAGAGGATGATTCTGAATGATAAACTCTTAATGATTGTATCTATATGACCTTCAATGGATGTAATTCACCCACACTGGATGACAAGAAGAATGTTATTGCCATATTCTTTTTAAGATGGTTAAGTTTGTAGCCTAATTTTTTTGTTGCTAAATCCTTATAATGGTGGTATATGGTTAGGCAAACCAAGCATGCTAATGACTTCAAAAACTTGAAATATGAGGATTTGAAGGAGCTAGTGGCCAAGCAATTATGTGCACATAATGAGATCAATAAAATTGTAGCTGAGTTCATTGGGTTCAAAGCTCATAACCCGACTCATCGTCGGTACAATTCAAGGTCTATCAAAGTGGCAAGATTTGTTCTTTAACTTGTAAATATTGAAGAAAGAGTGTTGGATCGGATTGGTTTACACGACCAAGAACTTCTTCTAAGATCAGTAACTAACGAATGTGAAATCTAAGTTAGTTACTTACTATCATAACATAAATGCTTGAGTAAAGATAAATACACAATAAGTTCTTTTAAAATATTCACTTGATTAATATGTTTTGTACAAAGATTACAATTTGACAGATATAATCAAATGGCTTAGAAAGCTTGCATCTTCTATACAAGTGTGAGGACTTTTAAACTAAACAATGAAAATAACTATCCTATGTTTAGATACTACAGTAGAACAGATAATTTGTGTATCGGAGTTGGCAACTGTTGTACTATGTTGTTGGCAAAAGGTGAGACACAATAGCCGTCGACATAGACATAGTTGTTTTCAGTAGCAGTTGATTAGCAGCTTATGGAGTTCACTGCTGATCGGCAGATGATCTGCATATGCTGATAAGCAGTCTTTCAGCACATTTAGTTTAGCGGTTGTCTGGCATATGCTGATCAGCAGTCATTCAACATATGCACTTCGGCAGTTGATTGTGCACTTGGCCTGATTTGGTAGTTGAAGGCCAATGCTGAAAAACATAGTTTTTTGTTGTTGATTCATGATTCAACAAAGAGGATTGAAGAGCTACATTCAAGGACTACCATTAAATATTCGATCTTGTGTCAAAGCCAATGCCCCGAAGATGTTTGAATCAATGGTGAAATTAAGTGAAATTATTTATAATGACAATGGTACTGGTGAACCAACATGTGAGAACTCATTAATATCTCTAGAAATCATAAATACTAACTATTGATATGAGTTGGGGTTTTGAAGATATTTAAGAGTTTTCAAACGATCTTAACTCTATACATTATAAATTTGAGATTCTTGAATATCGGTTGTAAATTCAAGAAAGGAAAAACCAGATGTTCTTTCTTCTCTTTAATTGTCTATTTGTCTTAACTTGGAAATAAACAAGTGTGGTTGTAATGGTATAGATCATGCATGCTATGACTTATATTATAATACATATTAATCTCTTTGGTCGGTGACACTGTACCAAAGGCAAAGCACAATGTACAACTTTGAAAAGCTCACGTTTCAAAAGCATAATGTACAAATGATAATGTTGAAATTACAAGCTGGTGATGCAACGATTGAGATTGGAATTGTCTATGGTGAATTTACGGCTCGGTGAAGCCCCGCTGTTGGAGCTATGGCAGCGATCGTCGGCCTATTCTTCCGCCATCGTGATAGCTTTCCTTTAGATTCCTCTCTCCCGATCGAGGAGGGTTAAAGTGAACATGTAGTTGTGGTGGGTGACGATGGTAGTGTTGGGGTGGTTGTTGTAGTGAGATGGTGGTATTGCGGTGGTTGTTACGGGGGGAGAGCGAGAGATGAGAAAACGGGTTATTCGGTGGATCTGGCTCTACGTTGGTTGGGGTGGTGGTGGGTGACGATGGTTTCGCCGGTTGAAGATGGATAGTGTTGGTGACCGGGCATTGGACGAGTCAAGAGAGGTTGGAGATGGGTTTTGATGATGTAACACACTGAAAGAGAGAGAGAGGGTATATTTGTTTTTTCAGTGGACTTCAAAGAGAATTTCAATGGATTTATTTTTTGTTGAAATCTGAACGATAGTCAATTTTGTCCATCATTTATTTTTCTAGACTATCTAATACAGTACTACAAAATCATTTTAAAAATAAAGTTTTTAATTTATGAAAAGTTGTGTCCATCTCAATGGTGACAAGGTATATGAACATTTATATTTATATTAATAATCTATAAAATTATTAATAGTATAAAAATGATATATTTTTTTGTTGATAAGGTATTGAAACATAATTGACAAGGTATATGAACATTTAAATGGTTTCATCTGAAACGTTAATTATTTTGTTATTTAACTTTTTCATTATTTAACTCTTTCGTTATTTAAAATAGTCTTTTTTATTTGTGTAAACATGATAATCACAATTTCAGGAAAACCCCTCAAAACCAAGGGAGACCCACGGCAATACACAATTTTAATATCTAGTTTATACTTAATTAAAAGATGAGTTATATATGATGTACTAGTTATAGTAACCCGTGTGTTACACGGGTTGAATAAATAAAAATTAATATAACAAAATTTATTAATTATAAAATAATATTTAAGATATAATATCACTGAAATTATGTATTAGAAATGACTGTAAGTTATAAAATAATGATATCAACTTTTTAAAACTTTATTTTTTAATAAAAAATAATAAACGTTTTGTTCTAAAACAAACCATATAAAATTGTCATTTTTAATTTTTTTTATTATAACTCTTAAATTTAATTATTTTTGGTTTTAATAAAATAACTTTTTAAAAATACCAATTTTAAATATTTCGTATTTTTAGAAAAAGTCTTATGCTTTAAATAAATTTATTATTTTATAAAAAAATTATTTATTTAGAAATAACATCAATAAATATCTCTTTATTAATTTATTAAATCAAAAAAGTGTTAAATAGTATTATTAGTAATTAAGGTAATTATTTAATAGGAGAGAGAGGCGGGAAAATTTTGGTGAGAGTGATTGTGGTGTTGACACGTGTCATCACAGATACCTTTTTATTAGAGTAGGAAGATTATGTTATACGCCACACATAACGCATTGCTGGTCCACAACATGTCAAATTTTCAAAAAAAAAAGTGAACAAAATTGATCATTGTTGACCTGCACAAGACCCATGAAGGCAACCAAAAAGGAAACTAATGTGGGGATTCATAGTAATCTAATGAACAGTTTAGGAATGATAATTCACTAGCTATAGAAGCATTGTTATCTATAGTCACATGAAAATGAACACTCGATACTAACGTGCAAAAGTCTTAAAAATAATCAAATAAATTTTACTTGTAAAAATTCTTTAAAAATAATTACCTATTGATTTATCACTAATACTAAAGTGGCCGCCCTTCTACCGCCGTATGTCACATTTCCCTCTTTCCTTTTTTGTTTGTGTGATTTGTTTGTATGTGTATATATTTGTATGTGTATTTAATTAGCACGTGGATGCATATTTATGTATATATGTGCATGTAATTCGTATGTAAAAGTATATGTTTGTATTTCAATCTATATATTTTGTATGTGTCAGTATGTGCATGTATTCGTTTTAATTGATATTCATGACGTTCGGTAATAGTATCATGATAGTGTAATAACAAATCGCTAAAGATGTCCAGATATTTCTTGTATCACTGAATTAATCAAAACCACGATTATCTCAAAAACTATAATTGTAATGTTCTCGTATACGTTCAAAACCGAACCAAGGCGAAGTGTGGGTCAAATTCGGTAGTATAAACATATAGATATTGTTAGTGGAAGATATAATTTTTTTGAACAATTAATTTATGATTGGTTAGTGTATAATTCTAATTGTACCCACTTTCCTCTACTATGTGACACCTTCCTTGAAACCCAAAATTCATTACTCGTAAAATAGTAACCGAGTCCAAAAAATCGCATAAAATCATGGTTCATCGGTGGTAAATCGTGTGCTTTTTTTTTTATTAATACTGAATGCTATATTTGGAGTTGGCATGACTGTACCACATTTAGTTTAACACTTCTAATAATACCCATCTAGCATAAAACAAACCAGAAAAGTATACACAACCCGTTGGCCCATTGGACCAAATATATGAGTTTTATGTGGGAATACACCAACACCCACCAGAACTTAAAAATATCCTAAGATCGATCTATACGTCTCTTACAATTTATGACTAAATAACAAAGACGTCAAGAACTCGTCACACCATCACAGAAAGTATTACATCATTGATGCCCCAATAAAGTATCGGTGGAATCTACCCACCAGAGGCTTGCCGGGTGTCATAGTCCAAACAAGTTATGGATAGGATAGAAATATCTAACAAACAAATGTTTGATGCAATAATCTCAAAAATCACAATAATGAAACATACAATAATGGGTACCATTTTTTTTTGATAAATATATCATGCTTAACAAAGTAATTTTTAGAGAATATAACAAATACCTAAACGCCAAGTGGTTTAAAAAGCAAGTATATCGATACTATGTGTAAAAAGGGTTAGAATCCATGTCTTAATTGGAGAGCCGACCCAATTGCAGTCCAATATGAAGCTAGGGTTTGGGGCCCCAAAAATTAGGGCCTATTTTTTAAAATTATATAATTGAGCTTCTCCTAGATATGATACGGGCTTCCTTTTTGTAATATTTCAGTCTTTCACTGGCTCAAATTAATACAAAAGCGGGAATGTCAAATATCTTGAAAATGAAAAGACGATTAGAAACTAGAAGAGACAAACAGTCATCTACTCATCATGATTCTTGTATTCTTGATATTTTGTGATCTAATCTGCGAATTTTCTAGATTCCGGATTTTAGTTTCTCGCCTCCTTTGAATCTCCGCTTTTGTATTATGTTTTACTCTTTAATTGTGATTGGATTTGAGATTTGGAATTCGGAATTTCTGAGGATGTAGGCTCTCGGTGCGGCGGTCAAGCATCTCAGGCGGTGCCGATCAACTTCTCTTTCAAGGTTAGTTTGTGATTTTGGCTTTTGTAATTATTAACTTCTATTAGCTTATTGATATCTTGGTTTTTGTGATTTACTGCTTTGGCTTGGCATTATTATTATTGATTTTGGTTGCTTTATATTCTTTATTTTTGATTGACAGTTTGTTGATTCATTGTTTTGGGAATATTAATTTAGGTTGTCAATTAACTTCTTCCTTCTTGTAATCTTGATTTTTTGTTTGATAATTAGTATTTTGTGGGTTAACGTTTAGGCATAGTAATTTAAGAATCTAGTTTTTTATGATTTGCTAATTTGCATTTTAGTGTATAGGCATAAATACATAAGGTGTTTAAGATGCTTTTATTTGTTGTTTTATTAAATTAGGTATGTAGATTCTAAGTCTTGAATAAAAAAGGATGGTTTCTATCAAATATCTTGAAAGGGCCCCATTTTATTTAGTTGGTTTGGGGTCTCTAAAAATATTAAGCCGACCCTGCTTAATTGTAGTACAATCAAAAGCTTGAATCAAATGCCGTAAATACCTACAGCGACACCATTGTTAGATCTAGATTGTATAGGGCTAGATCATTTTTGTATAGGCTTAGTACTTGAAAATCAAGTCTTGTAATTAATATTTGTAACAGTCAATATATATATATATGTGCTTTGAATCTATAGGATAACCCCATATATATGTGTGTTGATTTGTGACTTGACAGGGAAAAACAATATACTTGGATTCCTGGAATTAACCAAGTGTAAGAAACATCTACGGATGAACAATTTTGTTAATCCGTAGATATGTTTCTTACAAGACAAAATGACCAAGTACATGTTCCTGCGGATGATCAAGTACCGTGAAGTGAAGACTCCTACGGAAGAAGGATTTCCTACGGAAGAACAACTCTACTACGGAAGACCAATCATCTACGGAAGAACAAAAGTTCTGCGGATGACAAGACACCTGCGGAAGAACATTATACTTGTGGGATTGCAACTATCAAGAAGTCAAACAAGTCAACTCAATCAATAACAAATCCCGAGAGATCCGGTGTTACCTTAGCCGACTCAAATCATCTATAAATATGAGTCCTAGGTTTCACATCTCGAGGAACACAATCAATCATTATTACGGCTGTCAAGAGTTCATTGTGCAACCCTAGCTGCCGTCACATCAACATCAAACATTATTCGATTCACAGAATTCGTTGTTCATAGTTATCAGTTATTATTCTTTTGTAATCATTACCTTATAGTTAATGAAATACATTTGAATTATTATTGATTTCGCATTTATTGTGTTTCTGTGATTGTGTTCATCGTTAATCATTAAAACAATTAAATGTCAATTAGTGATAATTCCGCGATCATTAAATTGATTTATTTTAATACTGATAATTCCTGAATTGAGATCCTTGGATTCACAGGTGGTATCAGAGCCATGGTGCTCATTGATTTAAATCAATTGATCTATCAGTATTAAAATTGTTTAATTGATTTTCAGACAATTAAATCAACGACTTGTCGTTCAGCAAGCACTGTCTCATTGCTTGTTTGATTTAGATCTATATTCAAATCAATTGAATACTAGATCTGCGCCTTTGATAGATTTATCAATTTTAGCATTTAAGTTTTGATTAATTCTTTTGCATTAAACATGAGTACTTTTGGTGGAGGATCTTATCAACCGCCAAAGTTGGAAACCAAAGCTGATTTTAAATCCTGGAAGATCAAGTTCAGGAATCATGTGAACTACATAGATTCGGACTTGTGGGAGTCCATCACTCAAGGTCCTTATATTCCACCCACTCTTGGGCCGGATTATAATGACAAGAATCAGCCAATCAGCACTAAAGACTTGCCACCTGATGATGTCAAGAAAGTCAAAGTCGATATTAAAGCATACCGCTTGCTTAGTATGGCTTTGCCAGAAGAAATCTTGATCAGGTGTGAAAACTACAAGACAGCAAATTCCCTGTGGAAGATACTCCATACTCTCTGTGAAGGGAGTGATGAGATCCGAAGTATAAGGAAAGGCACCCTTAGATCACAATATGAAACCTTTCATCATATTGAGGGTGAATCAATTCCTCAGCAACTCCATATATTTATGCAACTTGTTACTGAGATGAACATCTTGGAGTTAAAATATACTACTGAGGAATTAAACAAGAAGATGCTCCACACTTTGCCTGAAAGTTGGAAGCAAACAGTCTCCATGTTCAAGAATACCATAGATCTCAAGACAACAGGTCTGGATACATTGGTTGCTAAGGTAGAAGCTCTTGAACTGGATGAACAATCAAGAAACAAGAGTGTGAGAACTCATGTCTCACCTTATCACTTCAAGGAAACCAAAAATGCTGGAAGTGCATTTATCTCAAACAATGAAAGTGATAACTCCTGTACTTTGAGTGATGATGAAGAGGAAGTAAGTTTTTATGCATCCAAACCCACTAAGAAATCATCTCAAAGTAAAAACTAAAAGGAAAAGGGAAGATCTGAAGAGAAAAGAGAAACATCAGCAACTGCAAACTCTTCTCAACATAACAAACAATCAGAACCAATAACTGTCATATTGGATTCTGAAGAACAAAAAGCAGCCTTTGCAGCTTTTAGTTCTAGCTTTCAAGCATATCTTGGAAGTTCACTTATATCAGCAAACATCTGTCAGCAAGATTTGGAGGAACTCCCTCCTGATGTAGTAGAAGAGATGGATCTACAATGGCAGATGGCAATGATTGCTTACAGAGCTAAGCAATATCTGCGGAGAAATAAAAATCTGGCAGCAGCAAGCAAAACATCAAAGATTGGTGTTGATAAATCAAAAGTCAGATGCTTCAAGTGCAATCTCTATGGTCACTTCTCTAGAGAATGCAACCAACAATCATCTCCGTAGTATCAGCATCAGCAGCAATAAAATCAGCAGTAACAACAATATCAGAATCAGCAATCAACCTCTCAAAGATCTCTGCATAGACAACCTCGGCTAACATCCCCACCAGCCACAATTACATCAGCAGGACCAAGCAATCCTAAGGAGTCAGGGCTGATCATCCTTCAAGATGGAACATGTGACTGGAGTTTGTATGAGAAGGAAGTAATAGAGGAGAATCAAGCATTAATGGCACATATGGAAAACAAAGTTCCTCCTATGGCCAGAGAGGTAAAAGACAGGTTATGTTCATCATCATGTGTTGAGGAAGTTGAACGATATAGAGTCCATGCTCAACAATTGGCTGATAAAGTAAAGGAAACTATGATTTTAAATGAATCACACTTAAGAGAACAAAAATTATATCAAATCAAAATAAGTTCTTTACAAAAAGATTTAGAAAAATATGTTTCTGAAAATTACAGCCTAAAAGCCCAAGTTGAGCATCTGACCACTTCCTTAACAAAATCCATGGCTGATCATGCATCAACTGAAGTGAAACTTCAGAAGTTTCAATTATCATCTCAACAATATGAGAAGTTGTTAAACTCTCATATTGAATCAAAGAACAGGTCCGGGTTGGGTTATAATGCTGTTGCACCACCTATTAATGATAGCTACACACCTTTACCTGAAACAGTGACTAACAATTTGTCAAAACATTTTGTGCAAAGCACCAAAATTGACATAAACAACAGTCATGAAGCTAAGATAAGTGAAACTGAATCTACGGAATCTGAATCACTTAAACATAATGAATCAGATTTTGATAAGTATGATGACTTGGATGATTCTGATGAACATGATACTGATCAACTGAACATTGGTAAGAATGTTCAAGTTGAAAATGGTCTTCCGTGGGTACTTGAAGAATCAAAGCTGCAGTATCCTCCAAAGCAACGGAACATGCTGAAGACTATCTGCAAGAGGATTGCTGAATTGAATGAAGGACTTCAAGAACTGAACCTTCACAAAGTTGATAGCTGTGGATCAAGTGCTGAGATACCTTTGTCTTCAGAGAAAGGTAAGAAACAACAAACTTCAACAAAGCAAAAGAAAAATTCAAGTGTTGAAGATCAGCGGAAAAAGAAATCTGAAGAATCCGTAGAACATCTGCGGAAAGCAAGAGTTACCAAGTCCGTAGATCTTCTGCGGAAGACAAAAATTACTGAATTCGCAGAAAAGCAACTGAAGAGAGAAACTGATTCTACGGACGAGGTAAAAAGAGAGACCAACAAACATGCACAGAAAAAAATGAATATCAAGCAACAAATGACAGCCAAAGGCAAACAAGCAAGAGCTCATGATGCTCCAAACAAAAATAAGAAGAAATCAACTGATGCTTCAGCAAGTGAGAAAAAGAACAGTAAAAAGAAGGACGAATCTGAAGAAAGTTCAGAAAAATATTGTAAATGGTGTGATATGAAGAGAATGCTATTTCAGCAGCTATTGTTCCATTTGCAATATGAACAATCACATGACTGCTGATTGTTACTTCAACAAACACTGTGCCATATGTGATAAAAATAATCATTGTGACACCCTACACATATTCCACATCGGCCGTGGACAGGAGAGATTTCTGGTTCATAAGGAATGCCTGGTCTCTAATATCAACAACGCGTTTTGGGCGTATTGGCTGTGAATGAGAGGAGAACTCCACATTAAGCGTGCTCAGGTGGAAGCAATCCAGGGATGGGTGACCTCCCTGGGAATTTTTCATCCGGGCAACCAAAAGCAAATCCGTGAGCTCCTCGTGGGCGAAGCGGACAATATTATTGGTGTGAGAGGCCGGGTGTTATAGAATGGTATCAGAGCCACTCCTGTGCCGTTCGGGGTGTGGGACATACCTCACCAAGGATGGTGACTTCTCGGGCTCATCGAGGACGATGAGTCCAAACAGGGGGTGCTTGTGACACCCTACACATATCCCACATCGGCCGTGGACAGGAGAGATTTCTGGTTCATAAGGAATGCCTGGTCTCTAATATCAACAACGCGTTTTGGGCGTATTGGCTGTGAATGAGAGGAGAACTCCACAGTTAAGCGTGCTCAGGTGGAAGCAATCCAGGGATGGGTGACCTCCCTGGGAAGTTTTCATCCGGGCAACCAAAAGCAAATCCGTGAGCTCCTCGTGGGCGAAGCGGACAATATTATTGGTGTGAGAGGCCGGGTGTTATACAATGTTAGTGTTTTGACCTATTAAGCCAAAGCATGATCTCTGAAGGAGACCCGATTGTTTTAGGTTGATTTTGATTCCAAGCTTGAAGCATGTAAATTCTTAAATCAAATTCTTTCCCTTTATCTTCATATTTTGACTCGATCTAGCTACATCGAACCATTTATTCCTTACTTATCAACTTTCATTTTGAGTTATCATTGAAACCTGATTGCGCAATGATAGCTTCCTAAACAATCTTTACCAATTTGTGTTCATGGCTTCCTAGTCACACGAATGTTCTCAGCCGTGTTTATGGGTTTGATGAACCGCATGTGCAAGCCGTACTTGGAAAGCTACTTGTGTTTGCCTTTATCAGCAATATCCTGAATTATTTAAATTTTAATCCAATCGTGAACATTATCTTCGTTGATCAATGCAATTCTTATTATTGTGTCATTTCTTGGACCATCTTTGAACTCCTTATAATAACTTCTAGTAATCTTTCTGAATGTCTTTCCCTCAAAACCACACTTATTCTGAAAACCCATTACAATGATTTTCCTCATACTAAAGTTAATCTTTAATCTTAACAAACACGATACTTGTATCAACGTTACACCAATAACACTTTGAACCCTCATTGACATGATTAAACAAGAATCGGTCACCTAGAAACTCGTTAAAGTTAATTGCTTGAGAAGCTCTTATAAATTTCATCCAAAAACATCCGGAACTTATTTCTCATGTTCGTTAAGCCGAGTCCCGTATCGATCTAATGTATGGTGTTTCACACATGACAAAAATTCTTTTTAACTATATTGAACCATTTGGAATACAAACATTTATCAATTAAAAATTTTAAAGGAATAACTTGCACACTTTGGAACATATAAGATTATGAACAGTGAAACTTAACAAACTTAAGGATCATAGTCAAACTTATTGAATTTAAATATTCCCAAGAGCATACTAGTGAACACGAAATGACATCTAAGTCTCCTCATAACCTTAAAATTTATTTCTCATGATTAAATTTCGGGACGAAATTTCCTAAAGTAGGGGAGACTGTAACATCTTGTATTTCGCAAATAATAATAATAATAATAATAATAATAATAATAATAGTAATAGTAATAATAGTAACATTAATAATAATAATAATAATGACAATAATAAAAATCTTATAATAATTTATAAAGCTAATAAACTTAAAAAGTGTTTAAAAACTTAAAGTAATTAAGTTAAGGGGGTTGTTTGTCAAAATTATAAACTTCAAAAGAAAGTTTAAAGCATAAAATGTTGACAATCAAACCACAGGGACCGAATGTGTCAATTCCCAAACCACCCCCCTTTTTTCCTTCCCGTCAGCCACTGCCTCCGGCCACCGCCGGAGCGGCTCCGGCCACCCTGCATAACCATTTTAAATCGTTTTTCAATTCAAAAACCGGTCCTGAACGTTTCTAGAACAGGAATCGAACCACGTGGGCACTTTAATTTGAAAAATCAAGTGGATTAGTGTGATCTGTTTCCTTCCCTGCGTTGTCGGCCCCTTTTACAGGCTACGATCGCACTACGCTCTAAAATAATCGAATTAATCGCACCTACACAATCATATATCTATCTCTAATCGTTTACAGCTTTCAATTTCATCTGAAAACACGATTTCTTCGCATTTGATTATCACTTTCATCTTCGACCTGCAACTTAGTCAAGCTACACCTTCCGGGAACTCTAGACCGAAATTGGTTGAGGGCTAATACTCTATACCATCATTATAAGCTTCCCATGTGACCAATTGAACCAACAACATCATCTAAACCACGATTGGACGTTGTTCTTGGTCGCGACTCGTCTGCAGCTTAACACCATCAATTCGAACATAATCATGTAAGTTATACATATCATTATAATCGATTTAACATGGGGAAACAAAGCCCTAATGTTGATTGGATTAAATCGCACGAATTGATGTTCAATTTTGGATTCAATCGTTCTAGGGTTCTTGGTAATTTGGGGGATTTAATAATTGATGCTTTTAAATATTTAAGTTGAACTTTTAACAAGATCGGGCTGTAGCCCAACTGGTAAGTGGCATGCTTTCTGGCTAAGAGGTCCCGGGTTCGAACCGGGCCTCTGCCATATTTTTGTTTTAATAAGTTTTCTTAATATTTTTTTATTCAGAAAATTAATGTTATATTGTTAAATCATAATAAAAATTATTTTGTTAAATAAATTATTTCAGAGAATATTAAGTTAATTTTTAAAAGGTTTTATAAACTTATAATTCTTAAATTTAATAAACTTTTAAAGAATAAAAAGGTTATAAAACATTATTAAGTCTTTATATATATAAATTACAACTATAATATAATCCAAACTTGGATTATTTTCAAAACACTTCAAACCTACATATTACAAATACTTTAAATGTTTAATCATATAAATGATTATTTAAATAAATATTTAAATAATTAATTATCCATTTAATCATGTCATGTCATATTTAGTTTATATTCTCTAAACTTTTTATTTAAACTCTTGAAGCATATAGCACAATATATTATACTTCATTTTTATTACTAAAATATCGTATTATAAGATTTTTATAATAAATAATTTTAAAAAGTTCAAAACTTTATAAAATGATTTTAAACAATTTTAAAGTCATAACTAATTCTCTTTATCAAATAATTAATTATTAAATTAATTATTTCTTTTCAAACTTAATTTCTATTAACTTAAATTGTTGAGACCTTTTTAATCATTCTTGGACTTAATTGATTTATAATATCTTTATAACCCAAAACGTAAATAATTCATTATTTTATTTAATTATTTAAACCCCCAAATCCTAATTGAAACCCTAGTTCATGTGTAACTATTAATCTTATTAATAAACTTAATCTTGGAAGCAATACATTTAGGTAACTCGTAAAAGAAATCGTTGGAGCCTCGTTTAAATTCTTATCATCACCTTATATATATCAAGTGAGTCTTCCTTGCTCCTTTTTACTTTATTTCACACCATTTTGGGGTGAAACATGATACTTATACATCATACACTTATAAACGTTTGAGACTTGTAAAGCACTTGCAATTCATCTTTATATTTTGTCATGGTTATTTGTGTGATTTAAGTGATTATATGAGATACATAGTTTGTTACAATCATTAACTATTGCTAGCCTGGCGACGTCTTAGATCTTTGGGCCTGACAAGCCTATTTGGTGCTAAAGTCGATGAACTGTCGACTCCTAGGAGCCGTATGCTTGTGCACTAGGGAACCAAATACACTTAGCCAATCTTTTATACTTGTAATCAACTCGAGGTTTGATTGTAAAGATATGTGTTCTATAACCTTACTAGCTTATAACCTATGACATGAATTGTTACTTACAATCTTTTCATATTATGTATGGAAACTTGGGAAACTCACCAACTATTTTTAGTTGACCTTTTATTTTTATCATGTTTCAGGTAACCCCCGAGTTTAGAGTGATCTTTTGAAGCTTGCAATAAAACTAGGACGTGGACCTAGTTAAATAAATAAAATGCCATGTTATGTTTGATTTATGTTTGAACTTATTGCGTATTTGAGGCTTATGTTTGTAATCACTTTTGAAACTATTAATTTGAATATTTACATTTAAACATAGCGTTATGTGGCTGTGAACAATCGTAACTCTCACACCTCGACTTGATTACAAGTAAAAAAGATTGGCTAAGTGTATTTGGTTCCCTAGTGCACAAGCATACGGCTCCTAGGAGTCGGCAGTTCATCGACTTTAGCACCAAATAGGCTTGTCAGGCCCAAAGATCTAAGATGTCGCCAGGCTAGCAATAGTTAATGATTGTAACAAACTATGTATCTCATATAATCACTTACATCACACAAATAACCATGACAAAATATAAAGATGAATTGCAAGTGCTTTACAAGTCTCAAACGTTTATAAGTGTATGATGTATAAGTATCATGTTTCACCCCAAAATGGTGTGAAATAAAGTAAAAAGGGGCAAGGAAGACTCACTTGATATATATAAGGTGATGATAAGAATTTAAACGAGGCTCCAACGATTTCTTTTACGAGTTACCTAAATGTATTGCTTCCAAGATTAAGTTTATTAATAAGATTAATAGTTAGACATGAACTAGGGTTTCAATTAGGATTTGGGGGTTTAAATAATTAAATAAAATAATGAATTATTTACGTTTTGGGTTAATAAAAATATTATAAATCAATTAAGTCCAAGAATGATTAAAAAGGTCTCAACAATTTAAGTTAATAGAAATTAAGTTTGAAAAGAAATAATTAATTTAATAATTAATTATTTGATAAAGAGAATTAATTATGACTTAAAAATTGTTTAAAATCATTTTATAAAGTTTTGAACTTTTTAAAATTATTTATTATAAAAATCTTATAATACGATATTTTAGTAATAAAAATGAAGTATAATATATTGTGCTATATGCTTCAAGAGTTCAAATAAAAAGTTTAGAGAATATAAACTAAATATGACATGACATGATTAAATGGATAATTAATTATTTAAATATTTATTTAAATAATCATTTATATGATTAAACATTTAAAGTATTTGTAATATGTAGGTTTGAAGTGTTTTGAAAATAATCCAAGTTTGGATTATATTATAGTTGTAATTTAT
Source organism: Flaveria linearis (assembly GCA_024085815.1). Taxonomy (NCBI): domain Eukaryota; kingdom Viridiplantae; phylum Streptophyta; class Magnoliopsida; order Asterales; family Asteraceae; genus Flaveria; species Flaveria linearis. The sequence continues at coordinate 120,205,504 of CM044001.1, forward strand.
ATATATAAAAGACTTAATAATGTTTTATAACCTTTTTATTCTTTAAAAGTTTATTAAATTTAAGAATTATAAGTTTATAAAACCTTTTATAAATTAACTTAATATTCTCTGAAATAATTTATTTAACAAAATAATTTTTATTATGATTTAACAATATAACATTAATTTTCTGAATAAAAAAATATTAAGAAAACTTATTAAAACAAAAATATGGCAGAGGCCCGGTTCGAACCCGGGACCTCTTAGCAAGAAAGCATGCCACTTACCAGTTGGGCTACAGCCCGATCTTGTTAAAAGTTCAACTTAAATATTTAAAAGCATCAATTATCAAATCCCCCAAATTACCAAGAACCCTAGAACGATTGAATCCAAAATTGAACATCAATTCGTGCGATTTAATCCAATCAACATTAGGGCTTTGTTTCCCCATGTTAAATCGATTATAATGATATGTATAACTTACATGATTATGTTCGAATTGATGGTGTTAAGCTGCAGACGAGTCGCGACCAATAACAACGTCCAATCGTGGTTTAGATGATGTTGTTGGTTCAATTGATCACATGGGAAGCTTATAATGATGGTATAGAGTATTAGCCCTCAACCAATTTCAGTCTAGAGTTCCCGGAAGGTGTAGCTCGACTAAGTTGCAGGTCGAAGATGAAAGTGATAATCAAATGCGAAGAAATCGTGTTTTTCAGATGAAATTGAAAGCTGTAAACGATTAGAGATAGATATATGATTGTGTAGGTGCGATTAATTCGGTTATTTTAGAGCGTAGTGCGATCGTAGCCTGTAAAAGGGGCCGACAACGCGGGGAAGGTAACAGATCGCACTAATCCACTTGATTTTTCAAATTAAAGTGCCCACGTGGTTCGATTCCTGTTCTAGAAACGTTCAGGACCGGTTTTTGAATTGAAAAGCGATTTAAAATGGTTATGCAGGGTGGCCGGAGCCGCTCCGGCGGTGGCCGGAGGCAGTGGCCGACGGGAAGGAAAAAAGGGGGGGTGGTTTGGGAATTGACACATTCGTTCCCTGTGGTTTGATTGTCAACATTTTATGCTTTAAACTTTCTTTTGAAGTTTATAATTTTGACAAACAACCCCCTTAACTTAATTACTTTAAGTTTTTAAACACTTTTTAAGTTTATTAGCTTTATAAATTATTATAAGATTTTTATTATTGTCATTATTATTATTATTATTAATGTTACTATTATTACTATTATTATATTATTATTATTATTATTATTATTATTATTATTATTATTTGCGAAATACAAGATGTTACAGTCTCCCCTACTTTAGGAAATTTCGTCCTGAAATTTAACCATGAGAAATAAATTTTAAGGTTATGAGGAGACTTAGATGTCATTTCGTGTTCACGAGTATGCTCTTGGGAATATTTAAATTCAATAAGTTTGACTATGATTCTTAAGTTTGTTAAGTTTCACTGTTCATAATCTTATATGTTCCAAAGTGTGCAAGTTATTCCTTTAAAATTTTTAATTGATAAATGTTTGTATTCCAAATGGTTCAATATAGTTAAAAAGAATTTTTGTCATGTGTGAAACACCATACATTAGATCGATACGGGACTCGGCTTAACGAACATGAGAAATAAGTTCCGGATGTTTTTGGATGAAATTTATAAGAGCTTCTCAAGCAATTAACTTTAACGAGTTTCTAGGTGACCGATTCTTGTTTAATCATGTCAATGAGGGTTCAAAGTGTTATTGATGTAACGTTGATACAAGTATCGTGTTTGTTAAGATTAAAGATTAACTTTAGTATGAGGAAAATCATTGTAATGGGTTTTCAGAATAAGTGTGGTTTTGAGGGAAAGACATTCAGAAAGATTACTAGAAGTTGTTATAAGGAGTTCAAAGATGGTCCAAGAAATGACACAATAATAAGAATTGCATTGATCAACGAAGATAATGTTCACGATTGGATTAAAATTTAAATAATTCAGGATATTGCTGATAAAGACAAACACAAGTAGCTTTCCAAGTACGGCTTGCACATGCGGTTCATCAAACCCATAAACACGGCTGAGAACATTCGTGTGACTAGGAAGCCATGAACACAAATTGGTAAAGATTGTTTAGGAAGCTATCATTGCGCAATCAGGTTTCAATGATAACTCAAAATGAAAGTTGATAAGTAAGGAATAAATGGTTCGATGTAGCTAGATCGAGTCAAAATATGAAGATAAAGGGAAAGAATTTGATTTAAGAATTTACATGCTTCAAGCTTGGAATCAAAATCAACCTAAAACAATCGGGTCTCCTTCAGAGATCATGCTTTGGCTTAATAGGTCAAAACACTAACATTGTTTCACCCTTTAAGTTACTACACGCTTCTCGTCACTCGATTATAACCATGGTAAATTGAAGATCAAGAAATGAGGTTAGTCATCAAGGTGTGGTTTTCACTCCTAACTTGATGATGTATTCCCAAGATATGACCATTAACTTACCAATAAAAAAAATTCGATCCCAACTCGTTGTTAAGGATTCACAGAAATAAGGTGAGGTAACTCACCATTAAGGTAAGGGAAATCACTCCTATCTTAACGGTGAAGTTTTACAAAAAAACAAAATATAACAAGATGAACTTCTTCATCAAAATCCAGAATTCACTCCTACTTTGATGAGGTCGTTTCATTTGAACAAATTCAATTCATAAAAATGACATTATCATCAAGGTATGGAATTCACGCCTATCTTGAGGATTGAATTTCATGATAACAAGAAAATAATCGAAGATTGACATTTGTCAACAAAGTAAGGGTTTCAATCCTATTTTGGTGAGATCTTGTCATTTGTGAAGTGTAAGTTTCAATAAGAATAATTGAAGTCAATTCTCAAGATAAGGAAATCACCCTAATCCAGAGGATGAAATATCATAAAACACACAATTGGAAACCATTTATCGAAACGAATAGAGATTCATCACCCCTGTTTTGATGAGATAGAATCGTTTAGGAAGTACAAGTGCTCTTAGTCATAGATTGACTTACAAACCCTTGTATCTCCCACAGTGCAGACGGTTCAAGGTTCGACTTTACAACAAAGGAAAAGAATATCACTTAGAAATCTAGAAAATTTACATCAATGTAACCAAAAGGAAAATCATACTTACAAAATTCTAGGTCACTGTTCGAGGTAACAGGATTTGTTATGATGGTGTTCAAATCTTGGATGGTTTAAATCGGGAAGACGAATTCAAGGATAAAAGTGATTCGACATCACAATGAGATGTGAACATTCGATTCACAATCGAAAGGAAAATACAAGGACTTCTCAAGATATGAGATCAACCATAACCTTCTTGAAGACACGCGTACTTATAAGTGGTAACATAGTTATAATTCCACCTACAGCATTGCATGTTCTTAGTTATGGGACACATCCTTAAGATGATTTGAGAACCATAAGTAACGGTTTAAAGTGTTAAAGACCATACGGTTTAGATTCCCAAAATCTTTAGGTATATTAAAAATCCATGTTCACGTTGGTCAAGGTATAGAAATAGTTACATGAAACGCTGAGTTCAATACCGTCACACGTTACACGTTGAGCGTTTAAACGTAAGAGTTAAATTGTAGGATGGGTTTAATATTAACAGGAATATTATTTAGGTTAAGAATGAGAAAGTATTTAAACTTTGATGATAAACCAGTTCAAGGATTCAAGGATTTTTAAGATACAAAAGGATGGTTCTATTTGGTAACGCATTACCATTTGGAATCGTTGACACGTCAAGGTAAATTGACTCATTTGCCTTAGAGATTTGTGTATTTTGACCATAGTTTATCACTCATCCCAGAAATCCCCAGGTAAGCATAACAGGTCTCACAATGAGATTTATACGATATGCTTGCCTTAGCCCGAAGGCCTTTTGCCAGGAAATCCAGAATACAGGTGTCTATGTGTCACATAAATTCTTTGGTTCATGAAATCAAAACCTTGATGAGATTGATATAGATTAGACATACATCTAAAGATCCAGATCATAAGTAATAGCATACGATTCCACGTGTCGTCGAGAATAAGATTGAGAGGTTTTATGTTCGGGGAGAGTCAAATATATGTTTAATGAGTCAAGTAACTAAGTTTTAAGCATACCTAAGGCAATCCTATGCTAAGGCATCAAATTGCACAAAAGGCATAACATTATGTAGCATGCAAATCATATGTAAGCACAAAAGTATAAGGATCTTTCTATGAGGTTCATGCAACTATAGTCTAGGTCACCATTTCTAATAACCTAAATCCCTATAGTTATGAGCTCTGATACCAATCTGTCACACCCCAACCTTGACGGCGGAATCGTCGAGGTGTGAGAGTTACGATTGTTCACAGCCACATAACGCTATGTTTAAATGTAAATATTCAAATTAATAGTTTCAAAAGTGATTACAAACATAAGCCTCAAATACGCAATAAGTTCAAACATAAATCAAACATAACATGGCATTTTATTTATTTAACTAGGTCCACGTCCTAGTTTTATTGCAAGCTTCAAAAGATCACTCTAAACTCGGGGGTTACCTGAAACATGATAAAAATAAAAGGTCAACTAAAAATAGTTGGTGAGTTTCCCAAGTTTCCATACATAATATGAAAAGATTATAAGTAACAATTCATGTCATAGGTTATAAGCTAGTAAGGTTATAGAACACATATCTTTACAATCAAACCTCGAGTTGATTACAAGTATAAAAGATTGGCTAAGTGTATTTGGTTCCCTAGTGCACAAGCATACGGCTCCTAGGAGTCGGCAGTTCATCGACTTTAGCACCAAATAGGCTTGTCAGGCCCAAAGATCTAAGACGTCGCCAGGCTAGCAATAGTTAATAATTGTAACAAACTATGTATCTCATATAATCACTTACATCACACAAATAACCATGAAAAAATATAAAGATGAATTGCAAGTGCTTTACAAGTCTCAAACGTTTATAAGTGTATGATGTATAAGTATCATGTTTCACCCCAAAATGGTGTGAAATAAAGTAAAAAGGGGCAAGGAAGACTCACTTGATATATATAAGGTGATGATAAGAATTTAAACGAGGCTCCAACGATTTCTTTTACGAGTTACCTAAATGTATTGCTTCCAAGATTAAGTTTATTAATAAGATTAATAGTTACACATGAACTAGGGTTTCAATTAGGATTTGGGGGTTTAAATAATTAAATAAAATAATGAATTATTTACGTTTTGGGTTAATAAAGATATTATAAATCAATTAAGTCCAAGAATGATTAAAAAAGGTCTCAACAATTTAAGTTAATAGAAATTAAGTTTGAAAAGAAATAATTAATTTAATAATTAATTATTTGATAAAGAGAATTAGTTATGACTTTAAAATTGTTTAAAATCATTTTATAAAGTTTTGAACTTTTTAAAATTATTTATTATAAAAATCTTATAATACGATATTTTAGTAATAAAAATGAAGTATAATATATTGTGCTATATGCTTCAAGAGTTCAAATAAAAAGTTTAGAGAATATAAACTAAATATGACATGACATGATTAAATGGATAATTAATTATTTAAATATTTATTTAAATAATCATTTATATGATTAAACATTTAAAGTATTTGTAATACGTAGGTTTGAAGTGTTTTGAAAATAATCCAAGTTTGGATTATATTATAGTTGTAATTTATATATATAAAAGACTTAATAATGTTTTATAACCTTTTTATTCTTTAAAAGTTTATTAAATTTAAGAATTATAAGTTTATAAAACCTTTTAAAAATTAACTTAATATTCTCTGAAATAATTTATTTAACAAAATAATTTTTATTATGATTTAACAATATAACATTAATTTTCTGAATAAAAAAATATTAAGAAAACTTATTAAAACAAAAATATGGCAGAGGCCCGGTTCGAACCCGGGACCTCTTAGCCAGAAAGCATGCCACTTACCAGTTGGGCTACAGCCCGATCTTGTTAAAAGTTCAACTTAAATATTTAAAAGCATCAATTATCAAATCCCCCAAATTACCAAGAACCCTAGAACGATTGAATCCAAAATTGAACATCAATTCGTGCGATTTAATCCAATCAACATTAGGGCTTTGTTTCCCCATGTTAAATCGATTATAATGATATGTATAACTTACATGATTATGTTCGAATTGATGGTGTTAAGCTGCAGACGAGTCGCGACCAAGAACAACGTCCAATCGTGGTTTAGATGATGTTGTTGGTTCAATTGATCACATGGGAAGCTTATAATGATGGTATAGAGTATTAGCCCTCAACCAATTTCGGTCTAGAGTTCCCGGAAGGTGTAGCTCGACTAAGTTGCAGGTCGAAGATGAAAGTGATAATCAAATGCGAAGAAATCGTGTTTTTCAGATGAAATTGAAAGCTGTAAACGATTAGAGATAGATATATGATTGTGTAGGTGCGATTAATTCGATTATTTTAGAGCGTAGTGCGATCGTAGCCTGTAAAAGGGGCCGGCAACGCGGGGAAGGAAACAGATCGCACTAATCCACTTGATTTTTCAAATTAAAGTGCCCACGTGGTTCGATTCCTGTTCTAGAAACGTTCAGGACCGGTTTTTGAATTGAAAAACGATTTAAAATGGTTATGCAGGGTGGCCGGAGCCGCTTCGGCGGTGGCCGGAGGCAGTGGCCGACGGGAAGGAAAAAAGGGGGGTGGTTTGGGAATTGACACATTCGGTCCCTGTGGTTTGATTGTCAACATTTTATGCTTTAAACTTTCTTTTGAAGTTTATAATTTTGACAAACAACCCCCTTAACTTAATTACTTTAAGTTTTTAAACACTTTTTAAGTTTATTAGCTTTATAAATTATTATAAGATTTTTATTATTGTCATTATTATTATTATTAATGTTACTATTATTACTATTATTATTATTATTATTATTATTATTATTATTATTATTTGCGAAATACAAGATGTTACAATCATTCAACTCAGGAATGTTATTTTAATAAGAAGAACAAGAAAAAGAGCAAAAAGAAGTCACAAGATACATCATCCGAATCAGATTCTCAATCATCAGTAAGTAACAAAGAGACAAAGATTCAAAAAGATCAACAAAAGTCAAAGAAAGGATCATCTTTTGAGAACAAGTCTTCGAAGAAGAAAACAACAACACAGGCTAAGACACCTCACAAAAAGGTGGATTTGTCTGATAAACAGACTGAAGAAGTGGACGGTTTCTTTGACAACTTTGCAAAAGGAACTCCTGTGTCTCAATCAAAGCTGAAAGATGAAGAAACTTTCAAAACTACAGGATCCTCTCCAAAGTTAAAATACCAACCAAAACAAGTCACTTTGAAGAAAGACTCAGACAAGCATGAAGGCATCCAGAAACCTGACTCATCTTCAACAGAATCATCCTCACCACCATCAAATCAAAAAGAAACAACTAATACTGAAACTTCAAGATTAATTCATGAAGGAGTAACTATTATTGACACATCTGGCAAATCCAAGACAATTAAGCCTTGGATTGTCAATTCTAACTAATTTCTTTTTGTGTGCAGGAACAATCATGGAGAGCTGACAACAAGTGGTATGTTGACAGTGGTTGTTCCAGACATATGACAGGGAACTGTGCACTTCTCCATGACTTCAAACATAAACATGCCTCTTACGTGGCATTTGGTGGGGATAAGAAGGGAGGTAAAATTGTTGGTGAGGGAATGTTAACTAATGGTGTGTTAACATTTGAAAAAGTAAATTACTGTGAAAATTTGCAGTATAATTTACTTAGTGTTTCCTAAATTTGTGATCAAAATTACTTAACACTATTTGATAACACTAACTGTTACATACTTAAGCCAGGTTTTAAAGTTCCAGCAGACTGGATCCTTCTCAAAGCATCAAGAAAAGGCAACACATATGTCTTGGATATGAACAACACAACACTCACTAATCATGAGACATGCCTGCTGTCTAAATCTTCAAAAGATGAATCTCAACTGTGGCATAGAAGGCTTGTCCATTCCAACATGAAGAACATGAATAAATTGGTGAAAAATGACTTAGTCATTGGATTACCAAAGAAAGAATTTCATTGTTCTAATCATTGTTCTTCATGTTATAAAGGAAAACAACACCGAGTGTCTCATAAATCCATAACAATTAACACTAACACTACACCACTCAAATTGCTTCACATGGACCTCTTTGGTCCAACCAATGTGCTGAGCATTGGAAAAAGGCAATATTGTTTGGTGATAGTAGATGATTTCACTAGATTCACATGGGTCTTCTTTTTAAAACATAAGAGTAAAACATCTGAAACATTAATGGACTTTGTGATCAAGATTGAGAATCAACTTGATTTAAAAGTTAAAATTTTTAGGAGTGATAATGGAACTGAGTTTGTTAATGCTGATCTGGATTCTTTTTGCAGGAATAAAGGGATAGCAAGACAACTCAGTGCACCAAGAACTCCACAACAAAATGGAGTGGCTGAAAGGAGAAATAGAACACTCATAGAAGCAGCCAGAACAATGCTAGCTGATTCTCAGTTGCCCATTACTTTCTGGGCAGAAGCTGTGAATACAGCTTGCAATGTTCAAAATAGAACTTTGATAGTCAAAGAACATAATAAAACACCTTATGAACTCTTATTTAAAAGGAAACCTTTTATAGGATATCTTAGAGCTTTTGGGTGTCATGTGTCTGTTTTGAATACTAAAGAACAATTGGGAAAATTTTCTGAAAAAGCCTATGATGGTTTCTTTGTTGGATATTCATCCACTTCTAAATCATATAGGGTCTATATTCCAGAACATAACATAGTTGAAGAGACTCCCAATGTTTCTTTTGATGAATCCATGTTTACTACTAATGTAAAAGGATCATCTTGGTTATTTGATATAGATGCATTAACAGAATCATTTAACACTGGTTATTTGATCAATGCAGGTGCTGCGGATACATGCTATCCATTTGTACCTCCAAGCTTGAATGAAGTGCTCCTGACAGCTGACCCACCACGGGCACAACTTTCAACTGCACCTCAGGAAGAATCAAGTCAGCAGCATGAAGTTACATCCGTAAATACATCCGCAGATGCATCAGTATCCGCAGATGTAAGTCCTGCCTCAGCTGCTGAACTAAGGGATAAAGAGGAGGGGTTAAATCAACAAACCATGCCTGCAACACAACAATGTTCATCCGTGGATGGTAATGCATCTTCTACGGAAGTACAAAATGTGTCCGTAGATGCTGCAGTTACTCCTGCGGAAGAACAAAATGCTGCTTCCGTAGAACCTCCTGCGGAAGAACAAAATGCTGCTTCCGTAGAACCTCCTGCGGACTAACAAAATGCTGCTTCCGTAGAACCTACTGCGGAAGAAGACAACCCAGCAGCAACTCATACACAAGCTGATCAAAATGAACATGAGCCTTTTGATTATTTCATAAACTCAACTTCTCAGCTGACTCCATCTGCTTCAATGGGTTTCTCAAACTTGGAATCCACAGTTCCAGTTGATGCTGTCTCAACAAGCAGAATCCACAAGGCTCATCCAACAGACAATATCATTGGAGATCTGAATACAAGAACTACAAGGAACAAAGGAGGTGTGGCAAACATTTGTTTGTTCACCTGCTTCTTGTCCCAAACAGTTCCTGCAAACATTACAGCTGCACTAAAAGACAACAGCTGGATTGAGGCTATGCAAGAAGAGCTACAACAATTCAGAAAACAAAAAGTGTGGACTCTTATAGACTTGCCTACGGGTCAACACCCAATTGGAACAAGGTGGCTATTCAAAAACAAGCTGGATGACAGAGGTATCATCGTGAGAAACAAGGCTAGGCTTATTGCTCAAGGATATACCCAGGAAGAGGGAATAGACTATGATGAAGTCTTTGCACCAGTTGCCAGGATTGAAGCTATAGGGGTTTTCCTAGCCTATGCCTCCTTCAAGAAGTTCACAGTCTATCAAATGGATGTGAAGTGTGCTTTCCTCTATGGGAAAATTGATGAAGAAGTCTATGTTGCTCAACCCCTGGATTTGAAGACCCTGATTATCCACATAGAGTATACAAGCTTGATAAAGCTTTGTATGGACTTCATCAAGCACCCAGAAAGTGGTATGACACACTATCATCCTTCCTGCTGAAGAATGGCTACAAGAGAGGAACAATTGATCAGACACTTTTCCTCAAACATGAACATCAAGATCTTTTGGTGGTTCAAATATATGTTGATGACATAATATTTGGATCAACCAACAAGAAGCTGTGCCAAAGCTTTGAAGACTTAATGAAATCTGAATTTCAGATGAGCTCCATGGGAGAATTGACATTCTTCCTTGGCTTACAAGTTCATCAGAAACCAGATGGCATTTTCATCAATCAAGAAAAGTACATTCATCAAATTTTGAAGAAGTACAATCTTGCTGATTCCACTTCATGCAAGACACCAGCATCAACAATAGACAAGATTGTGCCTGACCCTGCTGGAAAATCCGTAGATCAAAGATTGTATAGATCAATGATCGGTTCTTTAATGTACTTAACTGCCAGTAGACCTAACATCATGTTTGCTGTTTGTGTTTGTGCCAGGTATCAATCAGACCCAAAGGAGTCACATCTGAATGCTGTAAAGAGGATTTTCAGATACCTAAAAGGCAAACCTGCATTGGGACTTTTGTATCCCAAAGATGGAGATTTTAGCCTCTACTCCTATTCAGATAGTGACTATGGAGGATGCAACAACAACAGAAAATCCACAACTGGTGGATGTCAGTTTTTAGGACCACGACTTGTTTCATGGCAGTGCAAGAAGCAAACAAATGTATCTGTATCCACAGCTGAAGCAGAGTACATAGCTGCTTCAGCAGGTTGCTCTCAAGTACTTTGGTTGCAGAACCAATTACTTGATTTTGGTTACAATTTCCTTCATACACCAATTCATATTGATAATTCAGCTGCTATGTTTATAACTGCTAACCCAGTTCAACATAGTAAAACAAAACATATTGAAATCAGATACCATTTTCTGAGAGATTGCTCTGAAAAGGGTCTAATCAAGTTAGTCAAAGTAGACACAACCAATCAGCTTGCTGATTTGTTCACTAAAGCATTTGATTCTGTTAGATTTAATTTTCTGATAGAATCTTTGGGGATGATTAACTTAGAATAAATCAACAAAAGCATATGACTGACTTTGTGCAGAGTAATCGTTAAGGATAACTTAAGTGTCTGATAGAACATCTATACATGCATTATATTAGGGAAATGATAGTAGACTATACTTAGTTATTAAACAAAAACTCAATCTGGCTTATATCATACTGATATGTGAGTAGGTTCATCTTGAGTGGAAACAAAGCTAAGAGCATGCCAAACTAAAAGCATCAGGTAACTGTCTGTGAGGATTCCATTTGAGAATCAGGAAGGTATGTTCTCTCCTGACGTGATCAAATCACTTACACAAGCACACTATGTAAAATACTTTATAATCTTCTATCTTTGTAAAGTCATATTCCCTCTGTTTTGTGTGAACAAAGACCTGGGAATGTGATTAACAAGTGTGATCTTCATTCTCCCTCTGTTTTGTGTAAACAAAGACCTGGGTTAAAGTTCACCTCTGTTTTACGAAAGTAAAGACCTGGTGACTATGAAGATCATATTTCAGCTCTAAAAAGGAATCACTTGTGATCCATTGTACATCAAGTCAAAGAGCTTCAACATCAAAGCATTCATGAGACTGTAATATGTCTCAAGATAGAACTTATAACTTAATGTACATAGTCATTAAGTGTGGAATGTAGTGATTTGCCTCACCTACGGAAGACATACTCTAATGATAATTGAATGTGGGACTCATGATTGCTACTGATTAACAAACTTCACAACATGATAAATAGCATGCCTAGTTGATACAATACTCATGTTTGAATTTAAGTGGATCTATATACTTGCAATCAAGTATGTATTGAATCAACTAATCAACATCAGCAGAAGCCAAGTTATAGTATGATCCCTCTATATATATATGCATGCATGTAACTGTTTAAGTCAGATGTTTAATTGTTATCTCAACTGACTTTCTCTCATTTAGACTGTCATATGCCTGTCATGCCTGTTTACAACTTAAATTTATGATAAATGTAACAGTCTCACATTAATCACAAATTTAGGGGGAGTAGTTCATGCATGAAAAACAATAAAAGCTGATAATTGATTTGAATTACTTTGAAGGAATTGGAACTTGAGCACTAACTTGAATGCAGGATACAGGAAACTTGCTTTCCTGTACTTAATTGCCATGCAAATAAAGTCAACAATGTCCAACATCAACATTTGATTCTACTCAGTAGATATCATACATTTAAAGTTTTAAAACTTTTATGTTCCGCAGAAGTTTCAGTAATACCTCTCATCCGTAGAAGTATTATGTGATTTCTGATTCAGCAGCAAAACAAATGCATTGAACTTACATCCAGATGTTAAGACATCCGCAGATGTAAGGTTCCACAGATGTTGACATCCGCAGATGTAAGGTTCCGCAGATGTTGACATCCGCAGATGTCAAAGTTCCGCAGATGTTCTGTGGAAGAAGTAATGCATTCTAAACAAACTTGGTATGCGGATAGGAATGAATGGGAGTGGGCCCAACATAATTAATAAAAGAACATAATTAATAAAAGAAATTAATGTGTTCGCCTATAAATAAGGTTTCTGATATTTTTATAGAGCACTTTTTCACTTTTAACCTAGAAAATCGCCCATTTTCCCTCTTTTTCAAAATTTCAAAATATCCGTTCCAAGAACACATTATCAATATTATCCAGTAATCAATTACCGTTACTGCGAAGGTAAATCATGTCTTAAACATCAGTACGAAACTGATTAATCGGTTATTGCCATTAAAACGATTCAACTGCATGTTTTCTAACTTGATTTTCTTTACAGATGGATAATAGATTCGCTAAAGAACATAATGTGTGCGCGTTCTTAAACGCTGATGATCCTGCGGCGGAAGGATGTCGAGATATCATAAGATATCTCCGACGATCAAGGCTCTTCTACGCCTTGACGACTGAGCTTGTGATCCATCAGACGCACATAATCGACTTCTGGAACTCAGCACAAGTTGAAGAACAAGGTGATGAGGAAGTGATTGTGGCTGAGATTCGGAACAAGCGTCTACGAATCACTGAAAGCATCATACGAAGATGCCTGGAACTGGGAGATAGAGAGATAGGTCACCCCGATGTATTCGAGAATGAATATATTGAGAAAATATTCAACCTGATGGGGTATGATGGTGATTACGAGAAAGGGGAAATCGAAAAGGGTAGGCTGTGCAAACCGTACAGATTCTTGTGCCATACCTACCTAAAGTGCATGTCAAATAGGAAGTCGGGGCTCGACAGATTCTCTCGGCACATATCATCTGGAATCATTGGGATATTCGAGGGGAGAATTTATAACTACGCCAAATACATCTTCAACTGTCTGAGTGAACAAGTCAAACTGCAGAAGAATGACAAGATGTACATGTTCCCGAGATTCCTGCAACTGGTGATCAACTCAGAACTACCAAGGTTGGACAGAGTTGGCAATGTGTTTGTTCAAGCACACTTGAGCAAATCTGTGCTAAACAAGCTTAGTGGGAAGTACCAGGGTCAAGATATGCCAATGTTCGCACATGTAGTAGATCCCCAAGCAGACCTTCCACAAGAGTTGGCTTGGGCAGATGAAGCAGAATCATCTGCTGATTCTACACAAGCATCTCACTCACCACTCCAAACACCACCACACCAACACCACTCACCAACCCAAACTCCACCACTCCAACATCAAACACCTAGCCAAACACCCCCCCAACAATCACAATCACCAACAAGCTTGAACACACAACTAACATCCCCAATTCATCAACATCAATCACCTTTACTAATATCCTCATCATCCACCAAAAACACTCAGCCGATATCTCCAGCCCAACAACAATCACCATCAGCTTCTCAGTCATCATCTCATCACACTCAACCTCTCTCTCCACTAAACATTCAATCCCCTGTACTACCACCACTAGAATCTCCAAAACATGCATCACCGGAAAGTGCTGGCACTGAACCATTTGAGATAACTGAGTCTGTACACTCTGTACACTCAGGAGACACAGAGATATTATCTCAAGCCAGTAGTGTTCCTTTATCACCCACACACACAGAAGAACTAGCTTCATCAGCACATACTGAGCCCATATCTTTATTGAAAGATGAACAAATTGCTGATGAGCACGGAGAAGTACAAGGATCTGCTGAGGATGTCATTGCATACCATGAAGATGATTTAAGTGACAAAGACATTCCTGTCAGCAAAAGCTTTTTGGTTGCTGAGTATAACAAGTTAGTACTCAAATCAAATAAGCGAAAAGAAAGAATTCAAGAGCTGAAAGGTGTAATTAAAGAAAAAGATGAAGAGCTGATGAAGAAAGATGCTAGACTAAAACGGCTGAGAGAAGATGCTCTAAGCAACAATGAAGTTATTGATGCATTGTTGCAAAGAGAACAAGAGTTGGAGGCTTCTTTAAAGACTGAGCAAAATGATAAAGCTGAACTGATCAAACAGAAAGATGCAGAAATAGAAGAGCTGAAAAAGAAGATATCTGCTCTGAAAACAAAAGAAGCTCCAAGTACTGAGCAACCAAAACAGACGGGTGAAGCTGCTAAGCAAATGATTTCATACACCCGGAAAAGAAAATACATTGGAGCAACTCAAAAGAAACCTGAAAATGAAAGCTCTCCAAGAAGACCAAAACTTTCATCCCCTGCACCTACACCTTCAGTAGATGTGTCCACTGTGAAGGTATCATCCGGAGATGATGATGACAGTGAGAAAGAGTGGGAGGAACTGATAAGAATTGAGTCCCCCACTGGTGAAAAGGGTGGAAAGGCTGATGACATTCTAACAACAGCAGACATCATGGAAGAGAGGTCTGATTCTAGCATGTTTATGACCCTCATCAACCATGGTTTTCCATATGACATGGTTGAGAGGATGAACACTTCTGAAATGAAGAATGCTCTGAAAGAGTTTGAGTTTGCAAGGTTCATAATCCCAAACTGTGATTATGAAGCCTTTACAACCTTTCAGTCATTGGAGAAGATAAAGAAGGATCTGGGCCACTGTGACACAGCCAAACTTACCAAGTACAATATGACTTGCTGGTTACAGGGCCACAACTACAAACCGCATGAGCTTAAAGGCAGAACCACTAGAGAATTGCGGAGGATGATGGAGCATGTGATGAAGGTGGAATTAGAAACTGGTGTCAAGTTCAGAACCACTGCTCCACATCTAAAAGAACAACAAACTAAACTTGCTGCTGATCCAATAACAGTTGAACCAAAAGATCAGCACAAGGAAAAAGAAACACTGATCAGAGAGCCAAGGGCAGTGATCCCGGAAAGGTATGGCCTCTGGGAACCACAGTTCGAGAGATCACAGAGAAGAAATCAACCTCATTGAACTGTATGACCATATCACAACTCCCAGTTCTGCAGAAGAACACAGGATTATGGCCTGGAAATATGATCCAGACTGGGATTGTGTAATAATAAAAAGGACATCTGGAAGGATTCAATACTTCCATGATGTGTCAGCTCTGCTTAGCCTTTCGGAACAAGATATCAGGGATTTGCAAAGCATCCCAATATCCAACTATCCAATTCATCTCAGGGGGAGAGACTTCTCTGGAGCTGTAAATGGTATGAAGACCAGGTTCATTGATGATGTGCTGACACAAGCAAAGAAAGATGATAAAGAGCATATCAGAATCAAACAAAGCAGGAAAAGAAGAACAGCTGAAGTCTCATCCCTTGTAGATGAAGACATGCTAAAGAGAGTTGGATGTAATAAAAACTCAGATACCATCAAAAGCATAAAAGGAAATCAGTTCACTTATCCTATCACAGAATGGGGATATGTTGAAAAGACCAAAGAGATGGTATTACTGAGAAATGCTGATGGGAAGAAGGCTGATAAGATCAGGATCTTTGATCCAAGTGAGATAAAGATGCTGCATCCTAGCTACACATCATACCTTCATGACAAATTCTTCCCAAAGCTAACAGATGAAAAAGCTCAGAATGATCTCTGCCTGTACGTGCACATGATACAAGTTATTGATAAACTGCATGCAAAGGCACACAAGAGAAGGAGACATGAGGCTGGGCTACTGAAGGGGACAACCATAGCTGAAGTGTCTGAGCTCAGAATCTCAGAAGAAGATGAATTAGAGATTGTACATAATGATAGTGTAGTGGAAACACTTACTACGGAAGAAGATGTTTTGGGTCTGAGCTATGACACGTTGAAGAAGATCAGCAGGATGCAGATCAAGTACAAGTACGATGATCAGAAGACTGCTGTATCTTACTTCTGTAACAAAATCATATCAAGAGTCAAGGAACTAGCAGTTTTGAAAGACTGATTACAAGTAGCTAAGCCTAAGGGGGAGTATTGTTAGATCTAGATTGTATAGGGCTAGATCATTTTTGTATAGGCTTAGTACTTGAAAATCAAGTCTTGTAATTAATATTTGTAACAGTCAAAATATATATATGTGCTTTGAATCTATAGGATAACCCCATATATATGTGTGTTGATTTGTGACTTGACAGGGAAAAACAATATACTTGGATTCCTGCAATTAACCAAGTGTAAGAAACATCTACGGATGAACAATTTTGTTAATCCGTAGATATGTTTCTTACTGATGTCGGTATGTCAAGCCTAATCAAAAACAATTTATAAGGTTCCAAACTCACCTAAGATAGCTAGGGTAAGTCGGGTCGATCCACAGGGAATATGTGGAAAGTTTTGTAGTTTAAATCTAAAAGTTGTAGCTTGATTACAAAAAACTTAATAAAAATAACTAATCGAGAAAAGTGACGAATTTTATGATTAATTAAGTTGTAAACAATAATGTAAAAGAGTAATCTTCTCCGGATTCAGGTTTACTACTTAGATTTGCCTTGAGTGTTCATAAAAGTCATATAAGCTTAACGGGTCGATTTGGGTAAAAACAATAGATTGAATAAGACTGTTGTTAAAGAACTACTCGAATCATATCTTATGTTTGTGATACTCAATCCCATCCAACATTAACGTTTCCAGATGAAAAGAAATCTAAAACAATCAAAGTGGAACAAGTGACTTGAAAGCAACACACATATTTTAGAGTTTTCAACCAACAAATAATGTACTCGGCTTAAACTACCGTGTTCAAACATTAACTCAACCACAAATCATCAAGAACAAATCATAGTAGTAAACCCTACTACCCAAAGAAGATTACTAGGAGATTAGCTAGACATGGTAATGAAGAACACCAAATCAAAATCAAAATTAAACATCAAATCTAATGTTAAAGGATCAAACCGAATGATTAAAAACACTTGAAAAGCCTTGAAATCGCCTCTCGGGAGCCTCTTGAAGCCTTGGGGACGAAAGGGGGTGACTATGGAGGTGTGGAATGAGAGATATCCCCCAAAACCTAATTTTCGCGACTTAAAAATGATTTCAGCGTGCACGGTACCGTAGGTCATGTTTCTGCCGTAAGTTACGCCAGGGCCATTCTGTTTTTCTTGAACTGATGCGCCGTAGGTCAGGTTTCCGCCGTAGGTCATGGTCGACCAACTTTGTCCGATTCTTGTTTTCTTCATAACTTCTTCGTTCGGACTCCGTTTTCCTCCCCGTTTGCGGCCACATTCTCGTAATTGAATTCTCTTTCATCTCATCTATCATGATCTTTGATTATCATTCATGTGCATTCTTCAAAACTCCTCAAATGATTGCGTTTAACCTACAAAACATCAAATCATCGTAGTTAACTTGTTCAACACAATCTCTTACACTTGACCATATTAAATGCATTAAATTTAACCAATTAACCATGATAAACCTCATTCTAAACCCCTAGCATCACATCCCCACACTTGTTTCTCGCTTGTCCTCGAGCGAGGTTGCTTTTAAAAATCAAGAATTCAAGTCAAACAAAAATTGGGTGAACACATAAACGCACACATACCAAACTCGATTAAGGTTCAAGAGCATACCTAATTCCCAAGTTAGCAACTATGACCCGTTTCTCAAACCCTAGGTGGTTCCCTTGCACATATCATACCCCTCACAATAAAACTCTCCACTCGGTGTAAATTCTGGCCCGACCAAAGATGTGTCGGTATTTATGAAGCACTCAAGCAATGATGAAAACTAGTGAGCATAGGCTTGTAAAACAATCAAATCTCCACTCACTAACACAAGATTGCACACCAATCATGAGGGCTTTTCAAAGGTTGTAATGTTAGGCTTAGGTTCGGGTAAGGATAATTTAGGGTATAAGTGACTAAAGTGATGAAAAACTTGAGTTAATTACTTTATTCAACGACTTCAAATCCTTTAACTACTCTTTACTTCAAAGCACAGTTTTTTTCTTGTCTAATACTTCCGTCTTTCAACTTCACTATTTCGACATAGTTTTCTTTTCCTTTCAAAATTTTTTTTCTTTTTTTTCTTTTTTTTTCTTTAAGAATAAAACTTAACAAAACATAGCGGGATTTACTATGCTTAACAATCCCCAACTACAACATATCAAACTTAATACTACTACCATTAATTAACTCAAGTTCTATCACATGGGTAAATAAGTGAATAGGCTATACAAAAGGCTAGTGGGTTAAGAAGTTTAGTGAAACAAATGAATGGGAGAAGGTTCAAAATTGGCTACTACGGTTAAACGTTAAATAGGTGGGTCCTATGGGAATATCCTATGGTTAATCCTAATGCCTCAATCATTTTAATGGGAATCCCGGTTTCAAGCTTCAATATGCACGCACTCCACAAGTTCTACCATTAGACTGCATCATTGCACACTCAAACAAGCAAATATATCTAATAATATCAAATAATAGGCTTCTCACATATGGAAATGGTGGAATTGGGCTACCGACATGACATGTGCAAGTTTACTACACCCAATGTTTGCCACCCTTAGCTAGGCATTCCCTTTCCAACTTCCATTAACCGACCGGGTTGAAACCTTTAGGGAATTAATCATGACCAAGAACCTTAACCAATGATTAGTATTTTTAGAGAAAAATGTAAAAAATTTTCAAATTTTCAAATTTTGTCCAAATTTCCATTTCTCCAAAATATGTGTCTACCTATGAATCCCCCATCCCCACACTTGGGATACATTGTCCCCAATGTATGAGTTTTTCAAGAAAATTCAACCTTTCAATCCCTCGTGTACCCCCCGTCAGCATTTTCAAGGCCCTTGATTTGACTTAAAATCAATGACAAAATCACTATAAACAAACTACTTATTTCCTAAGCATAAACATAAACATAGATAGTTCAAACATGAAACACCAACCACCCCCCTCAGATTGTTCTTGCCACCAACCTGAAACATAAACAAATAAGCACACAACCACATAAGATAATCTAGTGCAAATTAGAGCAATTGGACCTGATCGATCGGAACAATCACGATCAGCGATTGCCCCCAAAGTATCGTGACTGACGTTGTCCAAATATATTGATCAGCTCGTCCATCCATTCACTGAACTGGAATGCACTCCCTTGTGGTCTGCTACTGCTTCCTTCTCCACTCTGTTGCTGATGAAACTGCTGCACCTCAAGCTGTTGTTGCTGAAATTGTATCGGATCAATCCATTCCGAGTGATGCCACTCGGGTCTCGGCAGCCTCTCCCCTCCATCATAGGGTGGGAGAGTGAGGTAGTTGATTGGTGGTGGTGCTTGTACAAACGGCTCTCCGCGGTGGTAAGCTTCATGATAACCAAGTTGCTGATGTGACTCCCAGTTATTGTTGACTTGAATTTCTTGATGCACAAGATTAACACGATTCTAATGGTTTTGATTTGCTATGACTGCTTGAGCATCATCTGCCGCTTGCAACCTGCTGTGTTGTTGTAAATCCCAATTGTTTTGATTATAAGTAGGCCACATGCCAAATCCTTCTGGCCTACACTCCTGCACCCGAGCCCACATGTCATCAGGCATTGGGTATGGGGGTCTTATGACTGGCTCCTCTTCCTCATTTGGGTTATTCAAATCATCCTCATCTTCACTATCCTCACTGTCAGCTTCACTTTCCTCACCTGATCCCAATGGTCTTGCATCCAGTCGTTTCACTTTAATCTTTTCTCCATTCTTATGTTTCCACCTTGCATACCTATCATTTGTACTCCATTCCCAACCTACTCGAGCCATAAGAACTACATTGAATGGTTCCAAGTCCTTGACAATATAACTCGTTGGCATTTCATATGCCGAATGAGCAATTACCTTAAAGTGTTTGAATAGGGCTTGAATCAACCTACAATGGGGGATAATCTGTTTAGCCTTAGTGATACGGGCCAGCCAAATGTTCATCATGGCTAAGTAGCAAAATGACATTTTGTGATCCCCTATCATGATAGAGTAGAGAACAGGTACATCACAAAACTGCACCGATTCCTTGTCCCCCTGCGTGGCATCACATTCTGGGTTACAATGGTTTGAATCAACCTTGCTTCCTTCTTCAAGTCCACCCTTTTCATTGTGTTGGTTTTACCGGGTTTAAAAATTGTATCTCTCACCAACTCCCACCATGGACTGTTGTCCGGTCTATTCCACAGGTTGTCTTCTGCAGGAAATTCATATTGGTTGGTGGGCAGAGAATCAAATGGTGCTAACTTTTTTATGTTGGTCATGGACATTGTAACCTTTTGCCCTCGGCAATATCCCACCAATTTCATTTGCTGACTGTTCTTTGGCCCTTCCATCTGCAGTGTACTAACCCATTCATCTATTGCTGGTGCAAATACTTTGTCTTCCTCCTGGTCATAACACTTAAGCACTGCTTGCCATCCCAGTTTTTTAAATCTTTCATGTACCTGGTGATGGGCAAACAATGATTCAGGGACCTCTCTTTCCACCAAATATGCTTCTTTTCTGTCTCTCATTTTGGACATCTTTTCTTCCCATAGACTTGGTTGAAATCTAGGGTGAAACTTTGTCAAAGGTCCACCCTTCCACTTAGGTATGTCCTCCATCATCACTTCCTCTCGCAATGGTCTTGGTTCATCCATGATTGTCAAGGGTGGATTTGCCTTCTTTGCCTTCTTGGAAGGTCCAGCTTATTCTTTCCCAGATCGTCCCATCTGCACACATTATACCATAAACAATCAAAAGAACCGCTTGGTCCAACCAACCAATATAACTAACAAAACAAGTGTGAAATAACCACATCCCCACACTTGCTTCATTGCATGCCATTAGTGATGGTTACTCTTAGGATGATCATTGAGTTGAGCACTTTAATGAGTTACATAACGAACTTCAAACCTTAGCATTAGCATAATGCTTTACTATTTTCATTAGATTAGTTTCTCAACAACAATTGATCCACTTCACGCTTTATGCACCACTAAATTGGAACTTACATGTTTAATGACTACCACTTAAGTCAAATGACATTTAACCTCACAAACCAACATCAACCATCACCCTAACCCCATCATAACATTCATAGTTAACAAAATTTGAGCTACATGTTCAATGGGTACCATTGCTTCACACATGGGATCTATCTATTGTAAATCTGTTCATACAAACGATTAGTTACTTTCATCATGCATAGTTCAACCAAAATGCTAAAACTCATGTGAACCACTTAACACGAAGATATCACACTTCATCCATTCTTACAAGGCGGTGAGAAAATCATACCTTTGTGGTTTTATGAAGTTAGTATGAACTTTAGCACCAAGAAAATCAACCCGGAAGTGAAAAATTCAAACTTCAAAATTTTAGGGTTCGTGACCCAAGTACAGATTTACACAAACGAGTTGAAATTCGAAGAAACTAACCTTGGATTCTTGTTCCTTGCGAAAAACTACTCAACTTAGACTCAAGAACCGCTTGATTTGGTTAAGAATCGGGGAAGTTGTGGTTTGGGGTGATTATGTGTTCTTGAGAGGTTTTGATGAAGAAAATGAAGAAAAGTGAAGACAATGATGTTTTGATCAGGTGTTGGTGTTAAATTTAAGAGAAAACGAGTTTAATAATTGTACAAGACACCCCCTTTTAGTTTCCCTTTTGTTGCAAATTTTTCTTTTTTTTTTTAACAGGCCGCCGTAAGTCTCCCTGCCCACCGTAAGTTACGGTGGGCACCTTCTGTTTTTCAGCATGTTTCGGCCGTAAGGCATCCAACCCACCGTAAGTTACGGTGGGCTTGGTCTGTTTTTTTCACTGCTTTCCGGCTGCTTCTACCGTAAGACCACCTCCACACCGTAAGTTACGGTGGGGTCTTTCTGTTTTTGTTGGCAGTTGTGGCCGTAAGACCTTGGCATTGGTGGACCTTACGGCGACCGGTATATATATATATATATATATATATATATATATATATATTTACGCAACAATAAAAATTTTAACAAAACCAAAACTAAAATAAACTTACGCTAAATTATTCATAACCCTATACTAAAATTATCATTTAAGCTATCGTAGAATTTTCTTTAAACCCCCACCCCCATGTTGTGAATCGAGTCGTCCTCGACTCACACGTTAAACATGAACGTACCTGATCGAGTGGTGCTATAGGATCTACAAAGTGGTTAAACAAAACAAAACAAAACACATGAAACGACGGAAATGTAACGAAAACGAATAAAAATAACTGAAAACTCACAAACACGGGTTGCCTCCCGGAAGCGCTACGTTTAAGAGGCTATAGCTCGACTCATCCTTCCTTCCATCCTCATACCGGGTTAGAAACCCGGATAGTGACCGATAAAAGCTCTTCGGTCTGCTTATCCGGCCCGTTCAAGTCGTTTGGTCGCAAATATGGTTTTAATCGATGGCCGTTCACCACTTGTCGTATGTGGTCATCGAAATCTTCGATCTCAATGTCTCCTGAGTTCCCTATCCGTGTGATTTTATAAGGACCTGTCCATTTGCTCTTTAACTTACCTGGGAACAACTTCAAGCGGGAATTGTATAACCACACCAAACTCCCCACTTCAAAGTTTTTCAACCTTAATTTCGCATCGTGCACACGTTTCATTTTGTCTTTGTAAATTGAGGCATTCTCGTACGCTTCTTCCCGTAACTCCTCTAATTCTGTTAAACTCAACCGTCTCTGTTTACCTGCAGTGTCATAATCAAAGTTAGCCTCTTTAATGGCCCATATTGCACGATGAGCTAATTCTAAAGGCAAGTGGCACCCCTTCCCGTAAACCAACCGGTAAGGGGTGGTGCCAATCGGTGTTTTGTAAGCAGTACGATATGCCCACAAGGCATCATTCAATTTGTTAGACCAATCCTTGCGGTCAGGTCGTACTGTCTTTTGTAAAATCTCCTTGATTTGTCGATTTGACACCTCTACCTGGCCACTTGTTTGTGGATGATAAGGTGTGGCAATCCTATGATCAACACCATATCGCTTAAGCAATTTACCAAAATTAAAATTTTTGAAATGTGATCCCCCATCACTTATGATCACACGGGGCACCCCAAATCGACGAAAAATGTTGGTTTGAACAAATTTGCGCACGACACTATGGTCATTGGTCTTTGTGGCAATGGCTTCGACCCACTTTGACACATAATCAACCGCTAAAAGAATGTAAAATTGCTAAATGAGTTGGGGAAGGGCCCCATGAAATCAATCCCCCAGACATCAAAGATGTCGATTACTAGGATTGGTTGCATGGGCATCTCATT
Source organism: Flaveria linearis (assembly GCA_024085815.1). Classification (NCBI taxonomy): domain Eukaryota; kingdom Viridiplantae; phylum Streptophyta; class Magnoliopsida; order Asterales; family Asteraceae; genus Flaveria; species Flaveria linearis. The sequence continues at coordinate 120,229,291 of CM044001.1, forward strand.
TCGTTTTGTGATACTACCCATCTTTTGGCAATTTGTACATGTCTTTGCAAACTCAAAAGCATCCTTAAAAATAGTAGGCCAAAATAGCCCGCATTGTAACACTCGATGCCCTGTTTTCTGGCCACTAAAATGACCGCCACATGCAGATGCATGCGCCAAAGACAATACATCCGGTATCTCTGAATCCGGAACACATCGTCTGATCAGTTGGTCAGCCCCTATCTTGAACAAATCTGGATCTTCCCAAAAGTATTGTTTGGCACGTGACACAAAATGTTTCTTCTTCGACTTTGACCAATGTTCAGGAATTGCACCTGCAACACAATAATTGACAAAGTCAGCATACCATGGATCATTAGATGTAGAAACAGACAATAATTGCTCATCAGGGAAGGTTTCATTGATTTCTAGCTCATGCTCATCCAAGTTATGGATGATTCTCGACAGATGGTCAGCTACCACATTTTCCTTTCCTTTCTTATCTCTTATCTCTAAGTTAAACTCTTGCAATAACAGTATCCACCTAATCAATCGAGGCTTGGCATCCTTTTTATCCATCAAATACCTGACAGCAGAATGATCAGAATAGATAATAATCTTACTACCCCAAATATACGACCGAAACTTATCTAAGGCATAGACAACCGCAAGTAACTCTTTTCAGTAGTTGTGTAATTTAATTGAGCATCAGAAAGCATTTTACAGGCATAGTAAATAGCGACCGGCTTCTTATCTACTCTTTGACCCAGCACAGCCCCAACTGCGAAATCACTGGCATCACACATGACTTCAAAAGGAAGTGACCAATCCGGTGATTGCAAAATTGGGGCTTCCACCAACTTTTCTTTTAAAATATTAAATGCTTGTAAACACTCATCATCAAAGTTAAACGGGACATCTTTTAGAAGCAAGTTACACAAGGGTTTTGTTATCATACTGAAGTTTTTAATAAAACGCCTGTAAAAGCCTGCATGTCCTAAAAATGATCTAATGCCTTTAATATTTGTTGGTGGTGGTAAAGTAGATATGACTTGTACTTTTGCCTTATCAACCTCTATCCCCCTGCTTGAGATAACGTGTCCTAACACGATACCTTCTTGAACCATAAAGTGGCTCTTTTCCCAACTAAGGACCAAGTTCGAGTCAACACATCTTTTTAACACTTTTTGTAATTGATTTAAACATGATTCAAAAGATGTTGAAAATATTGAAAAGTCATCCATGAAGATCTCCATAGAATCCCCCACCATATCTGAAAAGATACTCATCATGCACCTTTGAAAGGTGGCAGGAGCATTGCACAAGCCAAATGGCATTCGCCTAAATGCGAAAGTACCATACGGACAAGTGAAAGTGGTCTTATGTTGATCATCTGGATGGATTGCAATTTGGTTATACCCTGAATATCCATCTAGAAAACAATAATATTTCTGACCCGCTAATTTTTCCACAATTTGGTCAATAAAAGGTAATGGGAAATGGTCCTTAGAGGTTGCAGCATTTAACTTTCTGTAATCGATGCAAATCCGCCACCCGGTTACCGGCCGGGTGGCTACCTCCGTACCATCCGCGCTTTGAACAATCTGGATGCCAGCTTTCTTTGGTACTGTTTGCGTTGGGCTGACCCATTCACTGTCAGAGATAGGAAAGATAATACCTGCATCCAACCATTTCAGCACCTCTTTCTTCACTACCTCCCTCATGTTTGGGTTCAATCGCCTATGAGCATCTCGAGATGGTTTTGCTCCTTCTTCGGTGATGATTTTATGCATGACAATAGATGGGCTGATTCCTCTTAAGTCTGCGATTGTCCATCCTATCGCAGCCCGATGCTTTACTAATACCTCCATCAAAGCCTTCTCATGTTCTTCTGATAAGTTGGAGGCAATAATCACCGGAAGGGTGTTGTTGTCTTCAACAAACGCATACTTCAAGTGCTTAGGAAGCTCTTTCAATTCCAACTTAGGAGGCGACGTTAATGATGGTTGTAGCTTGGTGTCGATATGCTCGGGTAAGCTTTCCACTTGATGGGTCCAAGTAGGTCTACCTTCCTTGACTGCCATCACTTCCATCTCTTGCTCAACCTTCTCCAATTCACTGGTTAGTTCCACCTGATCCCTGTCACAATAAACACACGCCTCTGTGATGTTGTCCTCATTGACATGAAGACCACACCTGTCCATAGTGTCTACCTAAGAGCATTCACTATGGACCAGAGGATTAAATGCATGGGAAAAAGAGTTTATTAACTGCCTTTGATCTCCAAAAGTCATATCAACTACCCCGGTTCTACAATTGATTAGTGAGTTGGAAGTGGCCAAAAATGGACGACCTAATATAACTGTCTGTTGATCATTTGACTCTCCCGACACATAATCAAGAACTAAGAAATCAACCGGGTAGTAAAAGTCTTCCACCCTAATAATAACATCAAAGATCATTCCCCTAGGCAGTCTGGGTGTTCTGTCAGCTAACACCACAGTGGTGTGGGCTTTATGTAACGGACCAAAATCGTATTGGTCATATAAACTGCCCGGGAGAATGCTCACACTAGCTCCCAAATCTAACAAAGCCCGTGATATGTGAAAATCACCCACCTGAATGGATATCACCGGCTCTCCTGGATCTGGAAGCTTGGGTGGAACCGGTTGTCCTGCTAGTATGGCACTCACATTATTAGACACTTCAATTTTCTTGGGTATTTTTACATTTCTCTTTTGAGTACACAAGTCTTTTAAAAATTTCGCATACGCTGGCACTTGTTTAATTACCTCAAGTAATGGGATATTAACTTTTACTTGTTGAAAAACTTCCCACATCTCATCCTGTTGTGGTCCCCTTTTTCCCGATAAAACCTTTTTACCCGGATCGATTAATGCCCTAGGAAATGGGATGGTATTAGCCTCCACACCATTTTCCTGAACACTAATTGATTCCTCCCCCATCACCCGATCAATTTTATTTGAAAAAGTTACTTTCTTGGGTGATTTAGGTGTGACAGGTTCAATCTCACAATCACTATCCTCATCCTCATTGACATCCTCCACCACTCCTTCAATGAATTATGCTGGAGGTTCAACTTTATTATCATAAACTTTACCTGAGCGAAGAATGCTTACCTGGCTAACTGAAGGATGTCTGCTACTTGATGGTCCTGCATTAGAGGAGCTGTGAGTTGGGTTTCTTTGAGTATCACTAGGAAGTTTCCCTGGAGCTTTCTTCAGAATTGCAACTTCCTCAGCCAACTGCCCCACTTGTTTGGATAAAGCTTCAACACTCTTATCTCGAACTTCGTTGGATTTCTTCATCTCCTTCATGAACTCCAACAATTCCCTGTTTGTTGGCTCTGCATTTCCTCCTGATCCACTCTGATCCTGGTTATGCTGATAATTCCTTTGACCACCCCTGTTGTAACTTCCTTGATTGTATTGATTACCCTGACCCATTGACCTGTTCTGATATTGCTGATGTGAAGGACCTTGAAAATTTGGATTCAACTGGTTGTCTGGGTTACCATACCTCAAATTAGGGTGATTCTTCAAACCGGGATGATAAGTATTATTATTAGTGTTGTTACTGTATGGTCGCCTATCACCTTGTACATAATTCACCTCTTCCAATCCCTCATCAAACTCTGGACAATCTCTAGCAGTGTGTCCAGCTTCACCACATCCTTGACATATAGTAAAAGAACTTGTAGCCTTTACTGTAGCCTTACCTGATGACTGACCCAATCTGGAAGTCCTTCTATCCGAATCATCAACCACATTCCTTGATTTCCTCCGAGACTGAGCTTGCCTTTTGAATGTATACTCATCCGTTCCAATAACTCCCAATCATCATCCTCAGTATTAGTCATAAAGGTTCCTGCACTCGTTGAATTCACATCTCTTACATCTTCAGCAGATAACCCATCATAAAATGAAGAAATCAACTCCCATTGAGGAATGTCGTGATGTGGACAAGTTCTCAACAACTCCTTGAATCTAGTCCAAGCTTCATGGAATGGCTCATCCTGTTTCTGACTGAATGTACGAATGGCAGTTCTAGCTTCACTTGTCTTCTGTGGTGTATAGTATTCCTCTAGGAATGCCTGCTGCATTTGCTCCCATGTGTAAATGCTGGCAGCAGGTAAGGAATGAAACCACTTCTTCGCATTTCCTTTCAATGTGAACTGAAATAGCACTAACATCACTTCTTCGGGTGTAAAACCTTGTGCCCCAATAGTCTCACAAATGGCACTAAACTCGTTCAGATGCAAATAGGGTTCTTCCTTGGACAGTCCATGAAACTCAGGAAGAATGGCCAGACTATTGGACCTAATCTCAAATGACTTCCCTCTAAATCGTGGCCTGACTATGGGTGATGAAGCTCCAGCAATGGTAGGGCGAAAATGGCTATCAACCCCTTGTACAATGGCTTGGCGGGGTTGAAGCCCGGGGTTTTGATTTGCCCGAGGAAATCCTTGTCTTCTACCTTGAATTTGGCCCTGATTTTGCCTATATTGCCTCGGTTGTTCATTCTGTCTGTATCGGCCTTGGTTGTTATTAGGTTCATAGTATTGCATATCCTCCTCAACATACTCATCTTCATTCCCATCACTTCGTCCATCTATGTCATCATCCCAAGTATGGATGCTCAATCTGTCAAATCTATCCTCTTTGGCCTCGATCCTATTAACCCCCCTTTGATGTCTCATATTCTGTCTTGGGAGTCCATGTTGATAGGGGTTTTGCCTTGGTTGAGGATAAGGATTTTGTCTTTGAGGTGGTAGGTTGTGGGCAATTGGGTTTTGTGCTTGTGGCTGCAAATTTGGGTAGGGTAATGGGTCATTTGGTTGGTTTGGTGGAGGTTGATCAATTGGTGGATTTGGCGGTTGGTCATTGGGTGGATTTTGGTTAAGTGGTGGTGGTGGTAGGTTGTGTTCCATCTTGCACTCTATGACTGCTCTTAATGATTGAGTTTTTGCACGGGATTGTGCTCGATTTCTTCGAGCGGTCTTTTCAACTTCAGGATCAAAAATTAACGGGGACTTGTTCCTTGCGTACCGGGTATGCATGCACGGAGCTGTCACCTGCACACACAAGCACACCTAGCGTAACAAAGAAGAGAAAGTAAATAAAACAAGCTAAACAAGTAAAGACTTAAACTTGACACTTTGCGCACTAATTCCCCGGCAACGGCGCCATTTTGATGTCGGTATGTCAAGCCTAATCAAAAACAATTTATAAGGTTCCAAACTCACCTAAGATAGCTAGGGTAAGTCGGGTCGATCCACAGGGAATATGTGGAAAGTTTTGTAGTTTAAATCTAAAAGTTGTAGCTTGATTACAAAAAACTTAATAAAAATAACTAATCGAGAAAAGTGACGAATTTTATGATTAATTAAGTTGTAAACAATAATGTAAAAGAGTAATCTTCTCCGGATTCAGGTTTACTACTTAGATTTGCCTTGAGTGTTCATAAAAGTCATATAAGCTTAACGGGTCGATTTGGGTAAAAACAATAGATTGAATAAGACTGTTGTTAAAGAACTACTCGAATCATATCTTATGTTTGTGATACTCAATCCCATCCAACATTAACGTTTCCAGATGAAAAGAAATCTAAAACAATCAAAGTGGAACAAGTGACTTGAAAGCAACACACATATTTTAGAGTTTTCAACCAACAAATAATATACTCGGCTTAAACTACCGTGTTCAAACATTAACTCAACCACAAATCATCAAGAACAAATCATAGTAGTAAACCCTACTACCCAAAGAAGATTACTAGGAGATTAGCTAGACATGGTAATGAAGAACACCAAATCAAAATCAAAATTAAACATCAAATCTAATGTTAAAGGATCAAACCGAATGATTAAAAACACTTGAAAAGCCTAGAAATCGCCTCTCGAGAGCCTCTTGAAGCCTTGGGGACGAAAGGGGGCGACTATGGAGGTGTGGAATGAGAGATATCCCCCAAAACCTAATTTTCGCGACTTAAAAATGATTTCAGCGTGCACGGTACCGTAGGTCATGTTTCTGCCGTAAGTTACGCCAGGGCCATTCTGTTTTTCTTGAACTGATGCGCCGTAGGTCAGGTTTCCGCCGTAGGTTATGGTCGACCAACTTTGTCTGATTCTTGTTTTCTTCATAACTTCTTCGTTCGGACTCCGTTTTCCTCCTCGTTTGCGACCACATTCTCGTAATTGAATTCTCTTTCATCTCATCTATCATGATCTTTGATTATCATTCATGTGCATTCTTCAAAACTCCTCAAATGATTGCGTTTAACCTACAAAACATCAAATCATCGTAGTTAACTTGTTCAACACAATCTCTTACACTTGACCATATTAAATGCATTAAATTTAACCAATTAACCATGATAAACCTCATTCTAAACCCCTAGCATCACTTACAAGACAAAATGACCAAGTACATGTTCCTGCGGATGATCAAGTACCGTGAAGTGAAGACTCCTACGGAAGAAGGATTTCCTACGGAAGAATAACTCTGCTACGGAAGACCAATCATCTACGGAAGAACAAAAGTTCTGCGGACGACAAGACACCTGCGGAAGAACATTATACTTGTGGGATTGCAACTATCAAGAAGTCAAACAAGTCAACTCAATCAATAACAAATCCCGAGAGATCCGGTGTTACCTTAGCCGACTCAAATCATCTATAAATATGAGTCCTAGGTTTCACATCTCGAGGAACACAATCAATCATTATTACGGCTGTCAAGAGTTCATTGTGCAACCCTAGCTGCTGTCACATCAACATCAAATATTATTCGATTCACAGAATTCGTTGTTCATAGTTATCAGTTATTATTCTTTTGTAATCATTACCTTATAGTTAATGAAATACATTTGAATTATTATTGATTTCGCATTTATTGTGTTTCTGTGGTTGTGTTCATCGTTAATCATTAAAACAATTAAACGTCAATTAGTGATAATTCCGCGATCATTAAATTGATTTATTTTAATACTGATAATTCCTGAATTGAGATCCTTGGATTCACAACCATGTTTCAAGTTATGATAAACCATCATTTCATTGTTTTCAATAGGTTTGTTAGTGTGGTTGATTTTTTAATTAAGATTCTCAACATTATGTAACTGGCTTGATTATAGCAACAATTATCATGTTATATTTGTACTTATTCTCTAGTTTCATATAGTGGAACTAATATTTAAAGAAACTTATAAATAAAAATTAGAAAAACACCTACCCCAATAGACTATGTCGATGATAATGGGGTCTATACATATATAGGTCGATATTCTAGTGGTGAGGGTCGGTTTTTCCGCCCTAAGGGTACATATTCATTTCTGAAATTGTTTCGTTAAAGTTTATTTTAAGAGACTTGACCTTTTCATAGGTTTGTTTTGAAAATTTCCCATTATATTAGCATGTGTGCATCATCCCCTTAACAACTATTGCAGGCCTGTACCCATAGTGTCCAGACATAAATAGACATGTCACTCTTAAATTAATATGGATTACATAGTACGGCTCATGCAGCTAATTTTTGAATTAAAAAAATGTACACAACATGACAACTACATAATAACGCATAACCGCTAGTTCTATCTATCAGGATCATCGTCAAACGACCATAAAAGGAAACGGAAAGAAACAAAGTGATCAACTATTTTTTTTTTAATCGAAAAATGAGTAGTGCAAGCGATTGCAAAGTTTGTGTCACCGGAGGTGCGGGCTACATTGGGTCAGCTCTGGTTCAGTCACTTCTACAACATGGTTACATTGTTCATGCTACTCTAAGAAACCTTGGTACATATATATATTTGTACCCTTTGTTTTCTTCATATTATGTAGGTACATCGGTGGTTTAGCGATGCGCGCGTACGCTCCTATTCGATTAATATTATTGTTTTCCAATGGCAGGTGATGAATCAAAAGTGGAATTTTTGAAAAGGTTTCCATATGCAAAAGAAAGGCTTCATTTGTTTGAAGCTGATATTTACAAGCCTGAAGAGTTTGAAAAGGCAATACAAGGGTGTGTCTATGTTTTCCATGTTGCAACCCTCTTGCAACACACTACTGGCTATAAGGTTGTTACTTTCTTGAATTTATGAGTAATAATCAAGATTTTTTTAATGCACAAAAAGATCAAATCTCATTTTCTGATTACGGTGCATGTTTGTAGTATAATAATATCGTTGAGGCGACGGTTGATGCGGTAAAGAAGATCATTGATGCTTGCATACGCTCGGGGACAGTGAAGCGACTCATCTACGCTGCTTCGATTGTTGCTGCTTCGCCTTTGAAAGATGATGAGAGTGGTTATAAGATGACCTTTGATGAAAGTTGTTGGACACCTCTTCATCTCAATGTCCCTTACTCAAATGATTTCTTAAAGGTTTTATCTAATTAATAAAGTTTTCATAACCAGATTAGATATTTATCTAAAGCTGACGTCTTATCGGTTTATTGATCTAGTCATCTAGTGGGACAAGATTTTACAACCAAAAGACTTCATAAGTAATTTAAAATTTTAACATATAAATATATCACAAATTTTAAGATAATATATAAATGTTACCAAAATTTTTTATATGTAATATTAATATATTACGAAGACTTAAAAAATAGAAATATATATCATTAAACGGTACTTTAGAATTAAAAAAATTAAATTCCAGTCCAACCATTCGGTCCAGCATCTGGTACGGTCTAGAAGCCATACGGTTCAAAATTTAACTATGCACAACCGGACTTGTTATGTTATCGGTCAGATTTTAAAAACACTAAATCTTTTTAAATTTACATAATATATTTATACTTAAATCAAAATTAATTTTTTTCCTTGATGTTTTCCCAGGACTACACAGACTCCAAAACAAAATCAGAGCAAGAAATATTGAAAATTGAGAAGGAGAAAGCAAAGGAGTTGGAGGTGGTTTCATTAGTATGTGGGTTGGTGGGTGGTGAAGGATGTCTACCATACCCTACAATTACTGTGTTGATGTTCTTATCACAAATTGTCAACAATGCTGCAAATTACCAATCACTAAGGTACTTAGAAGAATTGCTAGGGAAAATTCCGATTGTGCACATCGAGGATGTTTGTCGAGCGCATATCTTTTGTGCAGAGACGCCAACGGTTAAGGGAAGGTTCTTATGTGCTACCTCGTATGTAACAAGTGCAGAAATCGCAAAGTATTATAAGAAAACCTACCCACAATTGAACCAAGAGTAAGTTTCAAAATAACAACATAGTTTAGATGAAAATGTTAATATGCTCAATGATCATGGATTTCCTGCTTTAGGTATTTTGAAGAACACGCGAGAGAAATCAAATGGGGATCGAAGAAGCTCGAGGATAAAGGTTTTGCTTACAAACATAGTACCGAGATGATCTTGGATGATTGTCTTAAAAGTGCAAAGAGATCAGGCATTCTCTAGCCGTTAACTAATGTTTAATCGTATAAGCTTCCATGATGTGCCCCTGAGATTTTATTGAGATTATTAGGATACGTTTGGTTCATACAATTCAATGAAATTTAATAAGGTTAGAACTTTTAAATAATTTTTCTTTTTGTTTTGGTTTGTAAAATTTATTGGAAATGACATTTGAATTCCATTGTTATTGTATTTCGTGGAGAAGTATATTGAAATTGCGATTCATATTTAAATTCAAATTAATTGCTCAATCCTTCAAGTCAAGGATTTCAACATTCCTTTTAAAATGTGAAATGTTTTGATGAAATCTCCAACCACTGATATTGTATCCGCCACCACCCATTGTCCCACCCCCGCCACCAACACCGTCGTCTTTGGTGTCACCGCCTGCATCACTGGATACTCCCAATGTTATCATCGTCACTATAGCCACCTTTCATTGCCCCCACCGTTGACATTGCAACTATCACCGCCCTCGTCGTCCCCCGCCGCCAAAAACAAATGGTAGGTGGTGGTCACGGTGGGCGAGGGGGGATGGGGCATCAAGTGGTAAGTTGGTGTTTTAAATGTTAATTCTTTTATAGTAGTTTTGTCAAATTGCCATTAAAATGAATTACAAATTCAAATTTCCCATTTGGTAGATTATAATGCTTTATGTTAAAATTTTCTTTTAATAAATTCAAATTTTAAACCTAGTTACCGTAAATTCTAATTTATTTAACAAGTTACAATTACTTTAAAAGAATTACATGAGAACATAATCTCTCACTACTAGACAACAACATCGTTTTCTATTTACAACATCGTTTTCTATTTGCAACATATTTCTCACAAAAACTAATTTTTTATATTTTTTATTTATATAACACATTACTTTAAAGTTATATGAATCTTTCTTTTTTCTACATGCCTAGGGCCTACATTTTTTCAAGGATTAACAAGACGGCCATGAATTCCTATATTCTAATTCTTGTTACGGGCATATTTCTTGTGCCACGAACTATGAAATCGGATTTAGACGTTGCTCTAGAAAACTTATACTCCCCAATCAAGGTTTCAGATTCTCTATATTTGGTCTTGTTATGAGCATTACATCATTATTTACATTCCATCCATTCCACCCTAGAAATAGTTTTCACCTCCATAACCATTTAATCCAATAAAATGTATATTATTTAAGTAAATACATGTGAGTGAGAGAGATGTTAGTAATTTAGAGCTATTTATGCATATTTTAGTGTATTGGATTAACTGGTTGATCAGATAAATGTTATTAAAAATTAAACGAGTTAAAGTGTTGCGCAATTTGGGTTTCTTTCATAAATTGAATTGACTGTTGGGCTCATTGTGAATTGGTATTTATTTGGCCCACTCGAAATCTATTGATCTTGGCTTCTTGGGTTCTTGGTCACAAGGGTTTGAATTTTTTATTAATTGGAGCAGAAGGAAGGAAGAAGGAAAAAAAAGAAAAGGAAAAAAAAAAGAAAAGAAAGAAAAAGAAAAGAAAAAAGAAAAAAAGAAAAAAAAAGAAGGGACGGCAACAAGGCAGCCTTCTTTTTTACTTTTTGTCTCTCGATCAAAACTAGAAGAACAATGCGCTTACAAAGAGACCATCAAACAAACTCACTGTTTGATTCAAAAATCCGACTTCATCACAAACTCTTTTTCGGATCTGATAAACGATTATGAGTACTGTAATTATATAAATAAGTTTATCTAATAGTGTTTCATGATACAGAGATTGATTTTCACACTATAAACTTGTGTTCTAGACTTTTTACAACAAGAGAGGGAACCTAGAGTCGTAGGATTTCTACTTTCTATGATACAGGAGATTTCACGCATGAAAGTCTTCCAACCTCATGCTCACACGCGAGGCATGAGGCGATGAGGGGTACGTCACGATTATTATTATTATTATCATAAATTTTTACAACACCAATTTTTATCTAATTGTACACTTACAAAAATTTAAACCTTCATCATTTATATAACTATGACTATACAATTACACGTACTACTATCTTATGAACCACAAGCAAAGCTGTTAGCATCAAGTAGAGTTAGTAAAAGAGAAAAATGCACATGCTATCAGGATATTATAATTGCTTTTTTTTTTTTTGGTTTTGTATTATATCTGAGCAATCCAAAGTTGAAAAGATGGCATTTTCTAATGGGATTACAACTTTGACTAGTTGTTTTTGAATTAAGTATATTATCTAATAATATGAAACAAAAGAATTATTGGTTTCCTAAATATCTTCTTAGACTCCGGTTTGATCGCACTTGGAATGTTTTTCTTTTCTTTTCCTTTTTTTCTTTAAAAATGTAAAACAAGACAAAACTATAGCGATGGAAACACGAGTAATTTTTGGACAATTTTGAACATTTACCTAAATTCAATGTACGCGTATATCAATTTTGTTTTCTTATATTTTCTAATAGCAAATAGCAATATCTATTCGAGTCCTCTATTCAATAATTTTTGTATTTTATAATTGTTTAATCTGAATAAAAAAGTACATAGTAAATTAATTTTATAACATTACAAACTCTAAAATTATTTATTATATCATAATACATTTAAGAAGTACATTTGAAAAGTACGCGACCTTTTTACTTTATTTTCTCAAGAATTGAAGGGAACCAGATTATCTTTTATGAATTTGACTAGATTAATGATTTTTTACAAACATGCTATATATTATTACAATTGTTAACTTTTAACATACTACCCCATGAAATTTAATTTATTATAAACTTTTTATACTGTTACTATATTTTTTAAATTACATTATAAAAACGAATATTTTATCTTTAATATGAGTATGATATTGTTATAATTTCTTTTAATTAAAAACTAATTAAATGTTATCTTTCTTGCAGCATCGAGCGGGCACCTCTCTAGTCATAAATATACGCATGTTTCATTGATCATATAACATATATCATGATAATTTTTTTTATTTAAAACAATTATATCGGACAAAATAGCATGTCATATTAACAGCAAAGTCAACATGATAACATTCATGTTAATAATAGAATTAAGACAAAATTATAGAAAACGTCCTTTAAGTTTATATAAAGTTGCAGGTATCGTCCTTTATCTTTAAAATGTACTCTAAACATCCTTTTTGTTAACATTTTGTAACAGAATTCGTCCTTTAGACTAACTGTCGTTAACTTTTTCGGTTAAGTCAAGGGTAATTGGTCTTTTTACCTTTAAAGGACTATTAATGTAGACTTTTTCAAACGTAAAGGACGTTTTCTGCAACTCTTTTATTTTACATAATTTATGTCTTTTTACAATAATACATCTACATATTATTTTTAAATAAAATAATATATATTATTTAATTATTTTCATCCACGTATTATCTGTAAATATCTATTGCATAATTTATATTATTTATTTATTTATATTATAAATACGTGGATGAAAAAAATAATGTGTATATAATATATATATATATATATTTATATATAAGACGTGAGTGAATATAATTAATTAGCTATACGTGCATGAAAATATTTAATATATTTAATTATGTATGAATTTATATGTATATATAATACATGGATCAAAACAATAATATATACTTATCGTATATAAATAAAATTATATATTTTATCTGACTCTAAACACTATTTTATTATTTTATTATTTATATAATTTATATTTATATATAATATATGGATAAAAATAATTAAATTATATGTATATATATATTCGTTATATAAAAATCATATGTATATGTATTCTTATAAAAATACATAAATTAAATAAAAGATAAAAAAAGTGACAGAATACATCCTTTATGTTTGAAAAAAATACATTAATAGTCCTTTAGAGTCAAAAAGACCAAATTGCCCTTGACTTAACGGAAAAACTTAACTGCAGTTAGTGTAAAGGACGATATCTGTTACAAAATGTTAACATAAAGGACGTTTAGAGTACTTTTTAAAGATAAAGGACGATAACTGTAATTTTATATAAACTTAAAGGACGTTTTTTGTAATTTTGTCTAGAATTAATGTTTTAGTCGCTCAGCTTTGATTAAATAACATTCATGATTATTTTGATTAAGCATTTTGATTAAACCTTAGAAATTAATGTATATTAAATTTTAGAGATTAATATAGTAATTTACTCTAAAAGAAATCATCAATATATATGATGTCTGTGTTACTAATAAATTTTAAATCATGAATTTTACATGTTTGCATAGTTTAAAGAATTAGGTAGATTGAGAGTGATTTATATTAAACTAAAAAGTAAGTTAGATTTTAGCATCTTTCAACTTGAGTTGGGACAAAATAAATTATTGCACAAGAAACAAAATATTAAACATTATTGTCTACATGATTGATAAGCTAAAAACATATCTTTTCCTTGTTTTTCAACTTAGAAGCCAATTTGTCTAAGGTTTTTGTAGAACACCCATCTTTACTTAGAACATGAGCAGCTGCATCTTTAAGATCCCGAATTCGACTCCTAATCGCTTTCCCTTCTTCTCCCTCTAATAAACTCTTCACGACCCTTGCGATCTCTACACGACCTACAATTCCATTTTCACCTACGGTGGGCCTTAACGCCACTTTTATACCCTCGGTTAAAGATACTGCATTCATCTTCTGTTCTGCATAAAGTGGCCAAGCGATCACTGGCACACCATGTACTATAGTCTCCAGCATAGAGTTCCAACCACAATGGGTCAAGAACCCTCCGGTTGAACTATGGCTTAGAATCTGGGCTTGTGGGGCCCAAGAGGAAACCACGAGCCCATTACCTTTGGTTCTTTCCAAAAACCCTTGTGGTAAAAAACCAAAAGGGTCCTTATGACCATGCGAGTTAAAATAAGTCGCGTTTGGTTGATCACTTGGGCTTCTAACCACCCATATGAACCGTTGTTCACTCAACTCCAAACCCATGGCTAACTCATTAAGCTGAGTAGAAGACAAGGTTCCACCACTCCCAAAAGATATGTACAAAACAGAACCACATGGCTGACCATCTAACCACCTCAAGCACCCTGACTCATCCACCACATCACCACTCGAACCGGTTTGTGTCAGTGGTCCAACCGGATAAACCGGTGGCTTGCCCGGTTCATCCTCTAGTAAAGCCTTCAAAGCCCCACCCTCTAACTCATTGAAGCTATTAACAGCTATACCCTCAGCCATCATATACCTCTTTGCATTATGAAGCACCCATTTGTATGCATCATTCTTTCGATCCTGAACCGGGTCAAGCAGGTCTTGACCGCGAACCGGTATGCACCCAGGGATCCGAACCGGTTCAGGCAAGTCCCTATACTCACATGACACCATTTGATCAAGCTTAGGCAAGTAAAGAAACAAAGACAAAGCCATAGCAGTTGATGGAAAGAAGACATAAGGTGAAACACCAAACTCAATAGCAACATCAAATGCATCGGTGCCAAAAAGATCAATAAACAATGCCACCACGTTAGTTTCCGCAACTAACGACTTGAACGCATCGCGAAGCGAATCAAGAGAGCGCGTAACCATGAGGCTGATTCGGGTTTCCATTTGGGTGTCTTGTGGTAGATCATCAAAGTTAACTGGAGGAAGGATGATGTGGCTTAAGCCATTGGGTAGTGAATCAAGAAAAGCCCTTTGGGATATGGATAAAGGCCCATCATTTGGGATGATGAAAGTTGAAGAGATGTTGTGGTTGTTGTTTAGTCTTTTGGCAAATTCAACTAAAGGGATCAAGTGTCCCATACCTGGGCTTGGTACAATGGCTATATGGGGTGTTCTTTCCATTACAGAAATAGATAATTATAGATGAATAGATAGATATAGAGACAAGTGACTGAGGATATATATGAATGAAATTGGATGGTGAATTATATATATATATATAGGCAATTTAGGTTGACGGTGTGTTCTACGTTTGTAAGAGGAGTGATGCAAGTGAGACCAAGACTTGTTGATATCATCTAGAATAATTTTTGGTCCTTTTAGTTATATACATAATATAATATATATATATATATATATATATATATATACGTTTAAACGGTTAACTCACACGGCGCTATTCGATTTTATTTCTGGACCTAGCCACATCTATTATTCATCATTAGATTTGAACCCTTAACCATATTGAAGAGAGTAGGGGTGACCGTTTCTAACAATACTTGAACACACACAGATAAAGAAAAAGAACGGGTTGTTATATCTAACCTATTTTTAAGAACAGATTGTGATTGGGTTGACTTAACCCTTCTAGCTCAATAGGTTGACATGCTAACTTGTTGTATGAAACAAGTCGACCCATCAACTCGTTAAGTTTAATCCATTGTTTACAATCCGGTTCACAACTTGATTATTATCCGTCAACTCATTTAGCATATATGAATATTTTTATGTTCGGATTACATGATTTTAAATGTTTGGAAATTAAGGTTGATGTTTTTAACATGAATACAAATAGTAGTCGCGTTCGGATTGAAAAAATTAAAGGAGGTTAAAATTACATGTGATGCTATTATACTTTATAAATTAAAATTACACCATATTAATTAAATGGAAACCGAGTAACACTATAAGTAGTTCATTTAGCCTATTACACAGTGTATTTTAACAATTTGTGTTATTTTAGTTCTATGTCTCAATCATCTTCAATCCATTTATGCTACTTTCCCACTAAAAGCTACTGTTTTTAACATATCTAACACTCATGACCACTAACGTAACTTTATAAGGGTATAGGGTCATGTCATAACTTTATAAGCATTGAAATACTAACGTACCCACCATGCACCCTAATAACATGTAATATATTTATTAGAAAAAAAATCATTCAATGTTAAAACGTATATTAGATTAGGCTAGTAATTAAGGTTGTAACTCATAATGCAATATGACAAAATTTGGATAATCAAAAGCATAAAAAGGAGATAACCCAGAAATTAAATATGGTCAATATCATATAAATAAGAGATCTAGGAATCATGCATGGCATACTATGTTAAACAAGAAATTCTGTGCGAAATATTATTTAAAAAATATACGATTTTTATTCTTATAAAAAGTGTTACTCAAAAAGTTATTATTGTTAAAAGTATCATCTCTCACAAACTTGGTGGACGACACCTAATAAAAAAATTAGTTTAACCCTCACATAAGGATAGTTCGGTAAAGCACACTCATTTGACCATTTGAATAATAACGTCACATGTCTTGGACAATAACTGATGATGTAATTTCAAACGTAAGGGTGACGAAGATATATTTGCACTAATGCATCAAGTGTCAACTTGTCAAGTGTTTAACAGCACGTGTACTCTCCGCAGGACAATTTGTACATGATAATTTAGAACTCATTTAACATAAAAAAATAGTTTCAGATTTGAAAGTAAATAACTCATACATTCATACAACTTACTCTTAATCTACACAACATTACCCTATACGTTAATAATTGAGGGAAATGAACAGTGTTGATGTATTTTATGAATTTTCTTTCTAAATGTCACGCGTCTTACCCTCTGTATTTATTCATGTATTCTTTCTGTACTTATGTGTGCTTGAAACCAGATGGGTTTCTTGTGTCTTGTGTGGTTTTTTTTGGTGTGTTTCCTCTCCTCTCCAGTCGAGGTGGAGGAGGCGACGGTTTCCCCGCCATGTTCGATTCTATCGGTGGTGGTGGGATCCGCTGTCACTCTGCCTCCCCTCTGTGGTCGAGGTGGAGAAGGTGGTGTTTCCCCACCATGGCCGATGGTGTTGGTGGTCGGCAGCCGTTTGGTCTGTCGGCGGTTTGCCTTGGAGTCGATGATGGTCTCTACTGGAGGGAGCTGAACAGTCATCGCCGGCCATAGGTTTTTCATCACGTTTGTGACGGCGGTGATGATGATAGGGTCTGAGCGGTGGCGAGAATGGTGGTGCAACCATTATTGCTGCCCCTTGTCTTCGTCTACTTCCAAAACCCATTTAGGGTTTTCAAATCTACAACAGGCTCAACGGCTATGGTGCGGCCACCATTGTAGTCCATTTGTTGTTGTACCCCGATTGATGTTGTGGCCATACCGGTGTCCCGTCCCCTTTGTTTGGTTCTTGCTTTGCTGATTTGTTGTTCTCCATCATGGGTTACCACTCATAGTGGTATCGTGCCACTCACGGTGGTTTTGTGACTCTTGTTGTATAACCGGCTTATGCATGTGGTTGGGTATGTGTAATTCATCGATGGAATGTGTCGATGATGATGAGGAACACCTCATTTGAGACTTGGCTTTGGCTTAACTGGTTTCTTTGTTCTCTTTTTGGTTTGTTACTAATATGTTCCGAGGGCTGACGATGATGATAAAAAGTAGGTGTGACTTCGTTGTTTTGGCGCGACAAATGACAATTTGCAGCCACAACGAGCGCACATTCTTAGCCTTATGATCAGCTTATGCATGTGGTTGGGTATGTATAATTCATTGATGGAATGTGTCGATGATGATGAGGAACACCTCATTTGAGACTTGGCTTTGGCTTAATGTTTATCACTGGTTTCTTTGTTCTCTTTTTGGTTTGTTACTAATATGTTCCGAGGACTGGCGATGATGATAAAAAGTAAGTGTGGCTTTGTTGTTTTGGCGTGACAAATGACAATTTGCAGTCACAACGAGCGTACATTCTGAGCCTTATGATCAGCTTACGCATGTGATTGGGTATGTGTAATTCATCGATAGAATGTGTCGATGATGATGAGGAACACCTCATTTGAGACTTGGCTTTGGCTTAATGTTTATCACTGCTTTTTTGTTCTCTTTTTGGTTTATTACTAATATGTTCCGAGGGCTGGCGATGATGATAAAAAGTAAATGTGACTTTGTTGTTTTGATGCAAGCCACAACTAGCACACATTCTGAGCCTTATGATCACCACTGCGTGGTAAGAGCCGCAACGCGCCGGTAGTTATCTACCTAGTTTAATTTATATCAATCTGTGATAGGCAAGGCTTGAACCGTTGACTTAATAAAAAACTCACGACTCCAATTTCAAATTATTATACTTTGTACACAACCCTTCACCCTTGATACTTAAATTTTAGGTAAATTTAAATAAAATTAGTTAATTGAGGACAAATAAAAATCCATTATAAGGTTATATATTTTAGGGGCAATTACAAATCTCATTCTAGCTATAAACTTATAAAATTACATATTTTCTTAAAATATGAATCTAGAATAATAATAAATAACTTTGTTAATCATCGCTTTTAGGTCATGGTTAATTATAATGATAATTAACTTCTAGTGACCACGTATTTTTTTGATAGCATATTATCCTATATATTTAAAAAGCAAAGGAAGAAATAGTGTTGTTGTGGGGTTTTGTGGTTTGGACACCACAGTTCTCTACTTTTGCATTCTGCCCCCTCCCCCAAACCATTTTTATAGATGGAAAAATACTCCTCTCCTGGGTTGTGGTTTTTGGGTACGGTTTAAAATGGAATGATATGAATAGTTACTAAACAAATCAAAGCCTTTCAATATTTCATCAACGGTGGGAACAGGACATTGGGCACGTGTACCTTATGTGTGCTACGTGTTATCATATCCATTCAACCTGTCATCAAGGGTGTGAGAGAGACATATGGAAAACGTCTTTCTTTCAAGGTTTCTTCTCTGACACTCTTTCTTTGTATTATTCTCTGCGACACCGAGAGAGAGAGAGATCAAGATCTACAATGGTTTTGAGTTTTAGACGGAGAAGATGGACACGGATGAACCACCGGATTGGTGCATTTTTCATCTTCTTCATTGCCTCGGTAGTTTTGGATTCAAAGATATAGAGATGGCGATGCTGATGGCGATGATGGACAATGATGTCGAACTCAAATGCCTATAACGATGGTGATTGTGGGCTGAGGCGGAGCAGTTCGACTATAATTGGTTCTACTATGTCATACGAGCAACTCAGTCTCCCACTCAAGGAAGATAGTTTCTGGTGATAACAAGACTGTTAGAGATTGAAGCTGTCCATGTCCTGTTGTTCGTGTTTACTGGGTCATGTATGTGTCTGTGTTCACTCTGTTGATGTCGTCTTTAATCCATGTGTTTCTTCTTTCACGGTTATTTCGTATTATGTGTTGTGGTAATGTTACAAATCATTATTTCAGTAAAAGAATGTTCGATTTAGGTTTGCAGGTTTGAATTAATGATGATTGTAAGAAGATGATGATGTTTTTGTTGTTTATTTAGGTACGATGTGCTTTTTGTTTTGTTCAATTTGGTTGTTCAATTGGCTTCCTGCTTTGTTCAGTTTACATCAACTTTGTGTGTGATTGGAATTAAATTTTGTCCCTGTTATAGTTGCTAATCGGGTGTTTTCATGTTCATATTATGTACTCAAACTGGATTGATTTGTTACGTGAGATAGGTACTTTTGTTTCTGTTTTTAGGTTGCATATTTCTACTGTGTTTTTAAGTCTTGCGGGTCATAAAGATATGCCGCTGAGTGCTATTGTTTTTATTGGATATTTTTGCTATAGTTGAGTGTATCAATTCAATATTGAAACTTGAAAGTGTGGTATAAGTAGTTGTTTAAAGAGTCGAAAGTTATGACCAAGTTATACGCTATATGTACGTCCCTTTGTCAATATTTTTATTTTTTAACCTACAAGGAAACCTGTTTATAAAAACCCTTTGAAGAGGGATGTAAGTCCTGTGAACGAATCACAGAAGTTCTTATAATTTTAAGGTTGTTTAGTTTTTTTAAAGGTTCAACAAAATATATAAGGAAGATTGAAGATTCTTCTCAGGTTAATGGAAGTGGTTCTCTGTTATTTACTTTTCAATGGGTTGATGGATTAGTCCATTTTTGTTATTTGCTTTTTATAGGTGTATTTGTGTAATTAGGTTAGTTGATCTTTGTTATTTCCTTTAAAATATCCGGGTTGATTTGCACTAGAAAGTTATTGCTAAGATCCTTATGAAACTCATTTTACATCTATGTTTACAGCCGCAAATACAGCAGCAGGGAAGAAACCAAAGAATGACTAGCACTACACGTGGCGTCATTTTTGAAGTTCCCAAAAAATTGAGACCAGGCACCATAACAATCTGTTGTCGCTCTAGAACAATCATATGGCAGTTGATGAGGTTACTAGGTTAGACCCAGTCTCAAAACTACTTTTTGTAAACAAACATGACAGCTCTCTAGGATGTGCATATTAAACAGCCAAAAAGGTTTTTTATTATGTGGCTTGAACAAAGATAACCAGCGTAACAAAAAACTAACGCTATTTCGCGCAACGCGCGAACTGATATCCCACTAGTTAATTATTAAAAAAGTATGTCATGGCTAATTGACTACTGACTAATTAAAAGAACTATTTATTTCAACTAACCACCGCATGATTATAATAATAAAATTTTCACCAAATTTAGCAATGATATTTTTCAAATAATTTATGTAATAAAATAAACGTATTTCGATAATACCTAATTAGAAAAACTATAAAAATAATAACTAAAAAATAGCAAGCACTAAATAATAATTAAGAATAAAAAATTTACATAATGATAATTTAAATTTATAATTCTTATTCCTTAATTTAACAAATAATATTTTCTTTAAATTTTTCGATCCCTCTACGCGTGACAAGATTTTGATTTTCTTCTCATTCTCTGTCAACTGAGTTTCTGTTTTTGATTTCTTGACATGTGATGTCAAATTTTTCCTAACTTTTCTATAATAATATCCGACCTTTCATCAATTCATTCCTTAACAACCAATTAAGCTTGGCATCCACTACTGATAACACCATCCCCACGTGGTGTTCCACACATGAAGGTGGTGTCACATGGACCACGACATGGCTCGTGGTTTGTAGTCTGCTGGGTTTTAAAACATGTACAAGTGTACAATCTTTTCTTGTAAAAATTATGAACATTTAAAGTTAGTTTACTCCCATACTTGTCATGATGCTCATATTTTATGAACGTGTTTACTAGCTTTCATTGTAGTTTTTATAAGTACATGCTTTGTATTCATACATTATACAATGTATTTACTATTGAATGCATCTAGTCTGACATATTAATTTATATGTATATCAAATATTAAATCATGCTATTTATGTGCTCAACCTATATTAGTGAACTAACACAACATCTAAAATGTGTGGGGTTTCAAGTTAAACCTGTCATATTTCCTTAATTCACTTAAAAGTACTAAAAAATATCACAATGTTTAAAAGTGCTAGCAATTTTCATAAGAATTATACATAAACTACATTTGCCTAGTGACATAAATGATTGTCTTTTACTAGAATAACGTGTTTAGATCAAACTTGAATTAACAATCAATAATCTCATCCTTACAAATTGTTATATATTATCCAAACCAAACTTAAATATTAAATTGAGTTAGTTTCAATTTTGCTCCCTAAGGTTTGACTAAAATAACTATTTTCCTTAAAAAGATTAAAAATATCAATTTACCTCCAAAAGTTTTATATGTTGTTTCAATTTCACTCAAAAAGTTTTATTACTTTGGATAAAGTTGAAACAACTAATGAAATTTTGGACTGAAATTGAAACAAATTATAAAACTTTTGAAGGTAATTCGATGTTTTAATCTTTTTATATAGCGTTATATGAGGCGTATAATGTTCTGACAACCTCCCCTAATTTTTTCTTGTTTTCAGTGTATTCGATTTTATACGCCCATAGTATAGGACTATATGAAACTTATAGAGGGGTGTCGATTTATAATGATTGATTTCTTACTATTATGATCCTAGTTGAATGGTCTAGCCACTACCCACTTATGATTAGTAGTTTAATACACAACTATAGTATAGCTTTTGGGTATCATTATCATGAGTACTTTTTGCATTAGTCTTTCTGAGAGTTTTTCTTTTTTGATGTTTTTTTATTTTTTTAATATAGAGAGGTATTTACAATTATTATATTCAAGAGTAGAAAAGATAGGTATATGTTGTTGCCAGTGAAGAATCTTCACTTATATAACTAGTATCCATGATCTAGTCACGACCAACGACCATCCAAATTCCCCAATTTCCGATATCAAGTAGCTATATTGATATTACTATTTAAAATCGAATCACAATTCAAAAGCAATTTTGGTCCCATATGATTATTGTACAAATCTTTTACTAAATAAAAAAATTATTGTTAACTTTTATTAATCTATCTGTCAAAAGGTAGTTTTATAAACGTCATTTCAAGTAGCTTTTTCCTCATAAACTTACTATTTTTATTTCTTTCAATCCGGTCTAAATTTTTAACGTTTTATTATCGAGGCATCAAAAAAACACCACCAGCTGGAAAAAGTTATGGCTCCACCCTTGTGTATAAGGGGCTAGAGTCCATTACAAGAAAACCCTTTCCGAAGCGTTCACTTCATGCTACTTGTGGTAGCCTTTATCTTTTTGTATTGCATGAATTGTTCTGTTTTATACTTTTATAAACGTTAATTTTATTAGACAAACACGTATCCCGCTAGTATTTTTTTTCCTAATTTTTATAGATGTTAATATTAGAGGTGTCGTTATAATAAGGTGTGTTCAAAATGGTATAAAACCTCATAAATATATCCTTATATAAAGAGAGTTTATTTTAATTATATTATCTGGAGACTGGACTCTGGAGTTTAGTTATTTATGAACTCAAAAGGAATAACGTTTGTGAGGGTCGGCCCAACCCAACTTATTAAATTACGCTGGTACTCTTTGTTGTAACCCAAACTTGTTTTAGAATGTCATATCCATCCATTTTGCTATTTAATTACACAAAAATGTTCTATGTGATTTAGTAAAGTTAACACGTTTGATTTTGAGATTCTCGTTGTCATTCCATAACATTCTTAGGGTTTAAATGTTTAACACAACTTTTGTTAATTATATGTTAAATTTATTGAAGCATGTTATGATTTTTTTAAACAAAACTGACTTGTTTACGTTTTAGTTAAATCATTTTAAATTAAATCTTCTGACTTCTGAGACTTGTATTATTAAAAAAAACACATGAATTCAACTCGAACCAATTTCATACATAAAAAAGTTAACTAGATATGTTATTACACTAAGCAATAATTGTTCAATCCTAACTTTTATATGGTAGAGAATGTAAAGCTTAAATCTCGTTTTTCAACTTAGAAACCAATTGATCTAAGGTTTTTGTAGAGCACCCATCTTCACCAAGAGCAATAGCAGCTGCATCTTTAAGTTCCCGAATTCGACTTCGAATTGCTTTCCCTTCTTCTCCCGCCAATAAACCCCTCACGACCCTTGCAATTTCCAAATGATTCCATGATGCCATTTTCGCCAGTGGCGGGCCTTAACGCCACTTTCAGACCTTCGGTCAAGTACAACGCGTTCATCTTTTGCTCGGCATAAAGTGGCCAAGCTATAATTGGCACACCATGGACTACAGTCTCTAGAATAGAGTTCCAACCACAATGGGTCAAGAACCCACCGGTTGAACTATGGCTCAAGATCTGGGCTTGTGGGGCCCAAGAAGGAACTACAAGCCCGTTACTTTTAGTTCTTTCCAAGAACCCTTTTGGTAAAAAACCTAAAGGGTCATTCTGATGATGAGTATCAAAAAATGTGGCGTTCGGTCTATCATTCGGACTCCTAACCACCCATATGAACCTTTGTTCACTCAACTCCAACCCCATGGCTAACTCATTAAGCTGGTTAGTTGAAAGGGTTCCACCACTCCCAAAAGATACGTACAAAACAGAACCACATGGCTGACCATCTAACCATCTCAAACAATCTAACCCATCTACATCACAACACGAACCGGTCTGTATCAGAGGTCCAACCGGATAAACCCGCGGCTTACCCGGTTCACCCTCCAGCAAAGCTTTCAAGGCATCACTCTCCAACCCTTTGAAGGTATTTACAACTATGCCCTCAGCCATCATATACCTCTTACATTATGAAGCATCCATTTGATGCATCATTCTTTCGGTCCTGAACCGGGTCAATCAGGTCTCGTCCATGAACCGGTATGCAGCCCGGGTTCTGAACCGGTTCGGGCAAGTCCCTATACTCACATGAAACCATTTGATCAAGTAAAGAACACATAATGTGGAACTCCAAATTCAATAGCAACATCAAATGCATCAGTGCCAAAAAGATCAATGATCAATAAACAAAGCCACATTAATGTTTGTTTTTTCAACCAATGACTTGAACGCATCGCGAAGCGAATCAAGAGAGCGCGTAACCATGAGGCTGATTCGAGTTTCTATTCGCGTATCATGTGGTAGATCATCAAAATTGACTGGTGGAAGGATGATGTAGTTTAAGCCATTAGGGAGTGAATCAAGAAAAGCCTTTTGGGATAATGAAAGTTGAAGATATGTTGTGGTTGTTTAGTCTTTTGGCAAATTCAACTAAAGGGATCAAATGTCCCATACCTGGGCTTGGTACAATGGTTATATGGGGTTCTTTTTCCATTGATGAGAGGAAAAGAAAGGGATAGAGATAGGGTGTGAATGATAAAAGCTGAGACTAATGAAGTTGGAAGGTGATATATATACATACATCATGTGCATGAAAGTAGAGTTAAGAAATTCCTGATATGTTTATGATTTGATTAAACTACACTATGTAATTTTTTTTAAATCTTTTTAGAAATATTTAAATTAGGAGGCTAGACTCCATCATTTCTCCTTTGGTCCGTAAAACATATAAAAATACCATAGACCATGAGATAAAGTAGTTAAAAAAAGTCGTTTTTATGTTTGATACTTGTGTTAATCACGTTATTTTTAATCTGTAACTGTTTTACCAGCCTTACATGTATCTATATATATTGGGTTCAAGTATTAAGAACCACTAGTTAAACATTTGGGACTCAACTATTTTTATTCATTGTTAAACACCTTATTGTTTCACAAATGTTGTCTTTACTTAATATAGTTAGTTCCAATGATTCAACAAATAATGTATTAATTGATAAATGTAGTGAGTAAAGCATATTTCTAATATCTAGTTATTTTTATTTGAACTAAACATAGTATATGTTTGTAAAAAAAAGGTATATTGGTTGATGAGTTAGAGAAAAGAGTCCATACGTTACTTTCAAGAGGAAAAAGGTATCTATAGTGATTATACTTTTGTTTTCTTGGTAAAATTATAGGTATATCTTTGTTATGGTTAGCTCTAGGTAAGATGTCACATGGGTGGCCCTATGGTATAAAAAACAAAACAGTTGCTTTAATCCCTGTAAGTACGGGTTTGGTAAATTATATTCGGTTTTGGTATATGATAAGAGCAAAACTTTACATCTTTAATGTATGATTTGTGAATCGAAAAAATTATGGGCTTAAAGCAAAGAAGACAGTAAAGAATTACCGCATGACAGCGTATATCTAGTTCTATATGTATATTTTTCTCGTATTTTGATTTTATTCAGTTGCATGATACAAAAAAATCCTTATGAAAATTTGTGTCTTCTAAGAACTGACGATGACAAATGGTATGGTAAAAAGTGAAATGGGAGTGTGAGAATGTTTTTAAACAATAAAAAATTATCATATAACTTTTTTGTTTTGCTTAAGTACTCAAATAAGTGATGCCTCCCCTAGATACACATACTCGCTTTTATTGAATAGGAGGGAAAGTAGAGGCGAATAATACCAAGGAAAATATATATTTTTTTAATATGAATGCATGCGATGTTATGACAAGAGTTTTTTTCTTTTTTTTCTTTCTTTTTTTTAGTATCGGTTAATACAAATCGATTATCTATGGTTGGTACAAACTATGAAAATCATATCGTTAAATAATAAATAATCTACTATATAGCCCAAAGATATACTATAAAAAAAACGTGTTTAAATAAAATTAATCAAAATGTCACCACCAATGTTTCGAGCTCCTTAAAAATGTGATAAAGGTTAGCGACAACTATAATAAATCATCTTAATGCGATAACTGTCCTAAAAATGTAATAAAATTAATCAAAATGTCACCACCAATCTACTAGCACAAAATCTATTTAACTTCACAGATAAATCATCTTAATGCGACAACTGTCCTAAGACGAAAATGCTGAATATATGAGTTCATCCATAGTTACGCACCAAATTATGCAACTCATATAAATACTTAATTAAGCAATTTATATAACAATCCCACATCTTTATAATTATTTACAAACATAATTACGCACATATATGCACAACATATCAACAATTTTATAAAAAAGACGATGTTTTCTTGAAAATACTCGATATTTTAGAATTACACACATACTTACTTTAAAAATAAAATACCCAATTTAATGGTGTATTTTTAAGTAATGTCGTATAAAAAAATACATACATTAAAAAAATCGATGAACTTGAAAAAGTCTACAATTATATTTTGTTTCAAGTATCCCTACAAGTCATTTCTTGCGTAATCTACTACTATATTAATAAGCAACTCTTTAGGGCAAAGTTGTCATTTACTTAAAATTTAAGAGTTTTACAACTCTTGAGACACAAGGTACAACTCTTAAAGCATAAGAGAAGCCATTCAACTCTTAAAGCATAAGAGGGCAAAAGAGTCTTTCTTCAACCCCCAATTCAAGCTGATATCGAACCCGCAAAAGAGTCTTAAAGCATAAGAGGGCAAAAGCAGTATCAGAGAAGCCCATTGACCACCATACCCGATATCGAACCCGTTCAAGGTACCATCACCATCACAATCAGAGTTGCTTTCGGCAACCATGTATCAGAGTTGCCTTCTTTTGGAACATAATCCACACTCACGAGTATCAGAGTTGCTTTCGGTACATCAGAGTTGCTTGCTTTCTTTCGGAATAGCTGAGTATCACAAGGTACCATCACTATCACCTCCCTTTCGAGAAGGTCATATGTTGGCCTTTTCTTCCTCAAAACCCTACATAACACGAAAAGAGTATGTTTTTTGGGCTTCGCGGTCAATTCAAATTGCATTTGGTTCTTCCTCAAAACCCTACATAAACTCACACCATCCGGATTTTTAGTTGTTTTTCAACCTCCTACAACTTCTTGGAGGTAAGTTTCTTCTGTTCACTGTGCAATTTCTAATTGATTTTTAGTTGTTTTTGATAAATTTGTGTTTTTGTGTTGGTACTCCGGTGGAGTTTGCAGCTAAGCTCCGGAAAGGTGCTTGCTTGGTGTCGTCTTGCTGTCAAGAAATCGGCAACTGATACTGCCTGGTAAATTCATAGGCCAATAGTTTACTTATTGTATGATTGATTGTGTTTTGATTTTGTGTTAAATAGCTAGCTTGAGTTTTGAAGCTTTCGTGTATATGCTATAACATGTTTATGTTATAGCAGCCTTGGTTTGAAGTTTAATAGTTTATTGCTACATTTTGACTTGAATGTCTGTTTAAACCTTTGATTGAATGTCAATAGATAATACATCAAAAGTTCAAAAAGAGCATTTTAAATTAGATACACATGTTATTTCGAACAGGTAAACCTTTGATTGTGGTCTTGCTTGTGTTCTTATGGTTTTGAGAACACTTGGTCTCAACCATTATGATCTTCAAGATCTGGAAGAGTTCTGTCCCACAACCAGGTATCTTCTTCTTCTTCTTCGTATTATGGTCATTTTTCAATACATTATGTCTATTTAGACTGTTGATCTTTATGGTGTTTGTTTAAGGTTACTCATCCGGTGTATGATTAAAAAGCTTCTTGTGTGATCATTCATTATTATTATTATTATTATTTCTAAATCTGTAGTTTGTGTTTTCTATGAAGATTATAGTTTTTTAGCCGTGTTCAAGCTTCTAACTTTATAGTATATAATAATAATGATGCTAAAGGGACTTGTTTACCTTCACTTTTGATGAAAAAAAATATTCTTATTTCAATCTATAATAATCCGTTAGCCAATACTGAAGGGCTGCTGGAGTATTGAAATATGGTTGTTCTCATTGATAATTGTTTGATTAAAAGTTGTAAGGTTTGTCTCATAACTTATTAGAAGGCTGTGACTTTGAGGAGCTTTAACTTTCTTCTTTCTAAAAATAAGCTGCCACTGAGGAAAATTTTATTTGGATGATAATGCTTCAGCTTTGATTTTGAGAAAAAAGAAAAAAAATCTTCAAAAAAAATAAGCTTTTAAAATAAGCCCAACTACTAGAAAAGCAGAAGTGCAATTTCATTCATGTTATGCTTCAGCCAATCGTGTTTTAATTTGGGTTTTTAACATTCGTGGTGTTTTTGGATGTGTTAATTGATACCACACAAGGGAAACTGGTTGATTCGTTTGAAGTTTGGGCGAAAACTGAAAACTGAAAATGAAAAGTGAAGTTGTTGAATTGAATCTCTTTTGCTTTAAACTTGAACAATCTTGGTTCTTTTTGTGTGTTTTTTGCTCTATTTGGATTTGAGGTATGGTTTTCTTGAGATTGAGCATTTGAATATGCTATAATAGTCATTTTAGTGTCCAAACTGTCACAATCATGTGTAATTCTGTGAGGAAAAATGGGTGAGGACAACAAATGGTACAAGATGTACCATTTATAGAAAAGGAATTGATGTCAAAAGCTAAAATTTTCAAATATAAAGCTTTACTTTTTATGAGTTTTAGTAGTGTTATAGTCGGTTTTTGTTTGTGTTTGGTTTTGTTGCTCTGTTGTAGTTTCGATCACCGGTCACTGTTGTAGTTAATTTTTTATAATCTTCTGATTTTAATGCTGATATGGTTATGGGATATAGATGTACTCGGTTACATGTATTTTGGGATTTAAAAAACTCAATTACAAAGCTGAGGGACTTGAGGTCTGTTATTGGGAACAAGGGGATAATGGATGTTGGTAATTGGTTATAGGATAAGTTTTAGTTGGGTTTTATATTGTTACATGATTGTGAAGTTGAAATAAATGTTGAAGATGGATGTGCATCATATTATTAGTATGCATATGCATGAATTTAGTAGTTTGACACCACCAAATGCGTATGTTGTTTGTTTTTATATGGATTTTCTTTGAATTATGTAGTTGTTTCTCTTTGGGGACTGGTTATTTGGCGAGGTTTGTCTAGATTCTTATCTGACTGTATTCTATATTCTTGTGTTCTTTGCTATAGATTACCGGGGATAGATGTGTTTTTCCATTGGATAAACCAGTGATTCAAAGGCCTTTGTCTATGATCTTTGTTTGTAGATAGAGAGAAAAGCATATGAAGTAGTGATAAAAGATGGAAAGTTAGCATACAAACAAACAGAGGAGTACATTGATCTTTGTCAAACTTTGTTATGATCAATGTACTAAAATGCACTTTGTTCTGTGTTTTTCCTCAGGCAATTTGGCCTCATAGTGGTCATTATCAACCAACCCAAGAAAATTTTCAAGATTTCATTTCTTTTCTTCAGGAAAACCAAGTGGACACAACTTATGTCAAGGTAAAAATGAGGCCCAATTCAAGAAAGTTTTCAAGATTCGATCATGTTTATGATTCGTTCTTACCTTATTGTAATTATTATTGTTTTCAGACGGATTCAGATGAAGATAAAGAACCCGTTAGCAATCACATAAAAACACACTCATCAGAAGAAGATATGAGTGAAAAACAACCTGCAGAAAACACCAAAGATCTCCCATCAAACGGTCTTAACCTACGCGCTCTTGAAATACCAAACATCGATGATGTTCTTATGAAAAAAAGCACCAAGATTCAGACATCTGAATCATGCTATAAAGATCACTGCTTTGAAACAATCTTGAATGGTTATGAAGCAGCAGAAGACTCATTTGACTCGCAGCAAAACTCCACTTCATCATTGCATGAACTATCAGATGATGAAAACGAACAATGCATAGATAATAATATTGTTCAAAAGATCAACTCCCATAAAGAAACAAATTGTTTTCAGTTAGGAAGACACTTATCTTCATGCAAATGGAGCACAGGAGCTGGACCGCGAATTGGTTGTCTGAGAGACTACCCAGCAGAGCTACAATCACATGCTTTAGAACAAGCCAACTTATCACCAAGAAGTGCCCGGAGCAGCCTTCGGTTTACCAACAGCGTGTTATGTACGAGCCCTTTGTCTTTTGAAAACACGAGTTTGTTACGAAGAAATAAACCGCCTTATAGAACGCAATCCACTCCGTTAGATATCGGGTCGGTTTGGGTTACACAATTATTTGATTAATTTTATTTCTTTTAGTTTCAGGCATTCTTTGTAAGTTAAAATATTCATTCATGTATACAACCTTTGTTTTCTTCATTCTTTGTACAACAGAAAACACGCAAGTATTCAGAAAACGAATATTGCATTGTAAAATATCGTCGATGTCACCGCTGCATCGCGCGGGTTCCTTACTAGTTAATACTGATATGAAAGCATATCAAAATCTCAACTATTGATTCCCTAAATTAATGACTCCTATCACTTCCTACGCTTCACATCACAAAACCCCATTGTGTTATATCTGTATATTTTTTATAACTGAGAAATAATATACATCTAATACGATAAGGTGTTGGAAGCATATCAACTTTATGAATGGAGATAGCAATACCTTATTATAAGAATACAATGTAGAATTCAACCACTCTTTTTAGCTATATAGTTAGCCAACCACTAAAGCGTTATGATTAAAAAAAATAAAGGCTTAGAGATAAGTTTTTTTTTTTTTAATTCTTATATTTTATTGGCCATATAGTTTTGTGAGGATAACACTTATTATTAATAAACAATAATAAAATAATATGTCTAACAAGCTACTAGACAGGTAAAATGAAACCATTGTCATGAGATGTTTTAACCACTCCACCTAAATTATTTTACACTTACAAAGTTACAATTCCTACTACTAAACCATAAATTAGAAATTTAAAATCAAATATGATTTTTTATCAATAGGTTAGAATTCTGAAAAACACCACCACAAGATCCACCATAGGTTCCACTACTTATTGTTTCGCTCGCATCCACCTGGTCGCACACCACCTCTGGCGCGTTTGGACTCAGAACAGATATAGCCATGTAGCGATAATGGTCCAAGTTCTCATAGACACACGACGCTCTCCAATACAGTTTTGACAATTCTTGTTGTGCTTTAAGGAGGCTCTCTGTAATGGGCCATAAACTAACTCGTGTTGGGCTACTTGTTGTCTTGTTAGAATGGTAGGTATGGTTCGTATGGACTATGTAAATGCATACATAATGGGCCATATACAGCTTTGACAATTCTTGTTAGGCTTTACCTATGTTGTATTTTTTGTCCCCTGATTATCAAACTAACAGTCCTCACTGTTTACGCACTAATATCCATTATCAGTTCGCAAACAACACATACAAATATACATGGATGAAGAAACAATGCAAATGAGGAAAAGAAAAAGATTCTTGATGGTATGAACTTTCATTTCCTCCATGAAACGATCCTATGACAAATTTCCAAGATCCCAACTTTGACATGACGTGCATTGCTCCTCTTCATCTTCTGTAACTTGAAAGAGGGCATGAATAAACACTCACTCATCTTTCTTGGTGGACGGGTAGCCATTGGCATCACATGAGGCGCCGGAAACATTGACGAATAGGATGATGGATGAGTAATCGACCTTGTTGATCGATTGATCACATATGGAAACTTCATTAGATGTCTATCTATAACATTTGTGATAGACATCAACTCATATGAATCATACAAAGGACTACCACAATCCCATATCTTTGAATCTAATCCCTCGTGTTGTTGTTCTACCTTTTTCTCTTCACCAAATTCTTGAGTTTCTCCCATCTAACCTCATGCTTTCTTGTCTACAAAGACTCCAATATAAAGGTATTAGATTACTTGGTATGAAGTGAATTTCCAAAATTACCCTTTTATATTGTTTTGATAGGGACATTGTCATTTGTCATCTTGAAAAAACCATGTGTTCGCTCAACAGTAGACAAGTCTTTATTCACATTGGCTATATCCTTGGGGTTATGTAGATGTATTTACCTAATTACCCTCTTTGAGAAGCATGAAACTGCTTGTGAGGGTAGGTCTGGATCTTAAGGCAGTGGAGAAAATCGTCAGTTGTAATAAAAAAAAGGGTTTGACCATAGACAAAAAAGATTCTATACTTGGTTGATCTTTGTCATATCATTGAGCTCTATTATAGTTGGATTTCCCTAATTGCCCTCTGTGGAAAGTTTTGGATCTTTAGCAAGTAAAAGCAAAATTGGCATTTTTTAATATGAGAGGCATGTGTTTGTCGACAAAGAAACATGCAAGATCATTTGCATCTCCATAATGATAATTCTGCTTCTTTTAAAGTGAATTATGCGTTAACATTCAAGGGATAACGCAGTCGCGCGTCTAATTTCTCTCTGGTAAAAGTCTCATGTTTGAATCTTGCATCCACTAGTTTTTTTCATAATCTCTTCAATATCAACTCCCCTACGTAAGATACGATTTACATAGTAAAGTTTATTAATAGAGTATTGACGGGTGCCACAATTTTCAGTAACAAGTTCTCGTGATTTACAGGGAAAAAATTGGATCTTCATTCAAGGATTCAAGATGGGGAAAAGTGTCATTTCAACATATCACAATGTTGGCTACTAAGTTAAGAGTTTGCTAAAAGGAAAATAATAATATTCATCCTAATTTTGTAAAATTAAATAAATATATCGTTTCATGTAGTTTATTTAATTATAAAAATAGTATGATTAAAATAAACACTAACCTTTGTTAAACTAAAATGCAATTCAATTAATGTAAGATATAGAAGATGATATAGAAGCTACATGTGGTCACCAATTATGTATGGATTAATTATTTCTTTTTGTTATATTAGGATTTAGGATCACATGGCTTGATTTATTTTTAACATTAACAAATAACATACACGTATTTTATATGTAGTTATGTTCTTACATACATCTAAATAGTTGGATGCTTAGTACATGTTTATAGCATGAAAAAAATTTCAACCATGTAATACTGCTAACATGTAATTTCTTATTCAGTATTTATCGTCATATTGATTTAACCTTATAATTTTTATGAATCCCATACTCGTATGTGGGTTTTCTTACAATAATATGCATGTGTCATGTGTTCATACTTATTTGTGCATGTATGGATATACATGTACCCATCCATGTATGTATGAGTAAACTGTTTTTTTTTTTAATAAAAGAGTGTACTGTTGTAACTAGAGATGTTATTAGATGTATTTTTTTGAAATTATTACCATGAAATTCAAGAAGCAAAGTTAATAATTGTGTATGTGTCATATAAATAAGTAATTAGATAAGATAAAACAGTAATGTCGACTTGGCAGAATGGTAAACCACTTACGTACATTCGAGGCATGGTATCGAGTCTTCACATGCTTGTTTTTTTTGGGTATGGAGTGTTTTCTTTGTTTTTTTTAACTTAT
This sequence comes from Flaveria linearis, assembly GCA_024085815.1. NCBI lineage: Eukaryota > Viridiplantae > Streptophyta > Magnoliopsida > Asterales > Asteraceae > Flaveria > Flaveria linearis. Next base: position 120,263,098 of record CM044001.1, read on the forward strand.
AACTAATTTTTCTAATATTTAGATTGTCTCCCTTGTCCATCTACAATTTTAACTAACAACTATTTTATCATATTATCTTTCTATTTAAAATTGACCTTCTCGTGGATTTTTTAAATATTTAATGTTGCTTGAATTGTTAGGGAGAAAGACTGGGGAGTTAGCAAGACTTACCAGAGAGTTTTCATATTGCCCACCATAAGTGTGATCGAATTAAGAATCCGAGCGAAGAAGGTTACTGAAGGACATCTTTTGTGAATCCATATCTACAAAATTAAAATAAGTGTTATAAAATGTCACCAAGCAACTTTGAAACAATTAGATATCAAACTCATGCAGTTTCATTGCTGCCAAAATAGACCCCAAAATGAATCTTTATTGCAGCCCAAATAGTCCCAAAATGTAGTTCTTAACAGACCCAAAATAGTTTTATTGCTGCCAAAAAGCCCCAAAATGCAGTTTATTGCTACCAAAAGAAGTCCGTAAATTGCAGTTTTTTATTACCGTCAAAAACAGTCCCGAAAATACCATTTTAATGCTGTCAAAAGTGACTCAAAACAGTCTCCAAAATGCATATTGCCACCAAAACAGTCCCCGCAGTTTTCATTGCTGTTAAAAACAGTCCCGAAAAGACTATTTTAATGCCTGCCAAGATAGTCCTCATGTAGTTTTTACTGCTACCAAAACAGTCCCCAAATTGCATAACATAGAAATCAAACATTTGTCAAAACACATTGTAAATCAATGTGTATCTCAATTCAACAGATTGTAGAACATATGCACATTTAAACCTATGCTAAACTATATAATCAAAATCTATTCCATTGATCAAAAACTCAAAGTATATATATCTAAACTCCTAATGTATGCCCAATAATGAGCGCATATTCCCAGCCCTGTACAAGCATATTAACAGCCCTGTACGGGAGTATTTAACAGCCTTGTACAGTTGTAACTATGAACCACAACATAGCTAGCATGCAAGAAAATGCACAATTAACCAGTCGCACAAGAACAAGAATAGGTAACCAGAATTGAGATTAATGATTTAATTCAAGTGATGTTCAATGTCAAAATTAACACTTCCAAACAAGTAATACATCAAATTAACATAGTACTGGTCGATGAAACCAAATATAAAATTTCTAAGTTTTACATCCAAACCATAGTACATCAAAAAGCATCAACCTATAAACTTAACATTACAATCACATTATTTAAACAAACAAACAAACATACCGAACAAACATTGAGACTCCCAGCTCCAAACACAAATGTGAAACAAATATCATATAGTCGGATAGCATACAATAGTATGACCGAACGACATACCTAGATAAAGCAGACAATAAGATGGCATACATAGACAAAGCAAACAGTCAGATGGTCATCATGAGGAGACATACACAGAACAAACATATCCTAAACTAGCATATAATCTGATAGCACATAAAGATACAACAAACACTAATGGTACATGGGTCAAGATGTGAAACAAGGCAATCACACACAAAGTTGAGTAGAACAAAACTGTAGGCACAAAGCTAGGCAAAGTGGGGCTAAACTGCTAAAGAACATAAAAAGCTAAAGAGCTGGTAATGGAGTAATGAAACCAAAAAACTATAAAACTCTAACAGAGTTGTGGAAGCATTCGAACCGGGTAATGGCGTAATCGAACAAAAAACGATAAAAAGCCAAACAATCACAAATAAATAATCTTTAATATAGGACTTGTGGAAGCAATCGATGTTAATAATGTGGTACAAGTTTGATGACCAAAGAAGATGGAATGAGTAGCTTTGTTAAATTTATTTGATAGATTATAAAGACAAGGTATAGTTTAAAGACTGGGGGGAGGGGTGTTAGATACAGATGTGGGCAGACTTTTACTGAAACAAACAAGAACAAGGTAGTCCTACTTGAGAGGGACAACTCTCCAGATTAACAAAACCAGTCGAAAGTGCTACTAACTGCCCCCGCTAACTTCTACCCCCGCTACTCCATTTCTGCTGCTGTTTTGACTCATTCAAACTGGACAGACAACCCAGCTGGAGCTGCCCACAACAGCTGGGTCCACCCGCAGGTTCGTATCAATACTTCTCACCCGGAGAAACAACTTGTCCTCAAGTCGAAAGAAGAGGATTGTTGTGCCAAGCAATCAATCATTCAATTGTAGGCTGACGGCTGACCCGCTCTAAAGCGGATTGTGAAACCCTTAATTGATAGGCCTAATTCAAGATAGGCAAATCTCCAGTACAAAGCTTCAAAATAAAATTATCAAAACAAAAACAGAAACAAAAGAAAGCCATAACACCCTATTTCTACTGCTATCCTACTTCTGTAATTGCTCCTATTCTCAGCCACTAACCCCATGATGCAGCTGACCCAGATCCCAATCGAGTTACACACCAGTCTAGCGGGTCTGCTGCCCAGATCTGGCTGGGTTAATGTGGATCCAATCGTAGGTGTTGGAGTAATGTTGGCATCCCGCTATCAAAGTTTATTTAATTAAATAAAATGTAAATAGTAGTATTTCATATGTGAAACGATGGGTCAAGTAGGTATACTAAATGGGTCAACCGGTAGTTATTTTACCGGCTGATGTGGCGCCAAATAACTACCTATAACTGTCAAGTAACTGTAAAACTACGGCTATAAATAGCCCTGTGGTTTGTCATTTGTATATAAATGTACGTGAATATTATGCGTGTATTCCTCTAAGAATTTAGTGTACAAGTTAATTGTGTTGTGTGTGTCTATGCGAGACAAGAATAGGCATGTATCATTGTATCAATACTACCACCCCGCAAAAGCAACTTGTCCTCAAGTCAAAACTCGAAAGAAAGGAAATTGAAGCGCCAACAAGTCGTTACTTTTTAGGGTTGCTTCTTTCAGCGAATAGCTGCACCAAGCAATCAACTATTCAATTGTAGGTTCTCCCACTTCATAGACCCATCGATGGGCTAAACGGATTGTGTAAGCCTTGCAATTTCCTTGTTTTTTTGCATGTGGACCCACCTAGATGACCGTTTGATAGCGCGTTTGATGTCAGTGATTTCCACCTTATCATGTGCGTCCCCTTCAGTCGCAGGTGGTTGTTCAGAGTCGGTATTCCCTTCCTCTTCCCCCGATTTTAACGGTTTGCATGTTAGGAATTGCCCATGCCTCTCAGAATCAGATATGCATGGGGGGATTTAAGGGTTGTTTGCGTTGACTATAGTCTGGCAGGTGAATTAGATTTATCGGATCTAATTTCTAAAATCCGTTGGTGAATTGCAGTTATCAAAGTTGACCCTCTCATCTAGTTTGTTGGATTAAACTGCCCTCCCCCACTATGTTCTTCTGACCCCTCATTTTCATGTTCTTCTGATTTTAACGGTTTGCATGTTAGGAATTGCCCATGCCTCTCAGAATCAGATATGCATGGGGGGATTTAAGGGTTGTTTGCGTTGACTATAGTCTGGCAGGTGAATTAGATTTATCGGATCTAATTTCTAAAATCCGTTGGTGAATTGCAGTTATCAAAGTTGACCCTCTCATCTAGTTTGTTGGATTAAACTGCCCTCCCCCACTATGTTCTTCTGATCCTCATTTTCATTTTCACGGTAACTGTCATCTTCGATCATGTGAGTTTTGGTTGCTGCAATCATCCTTCAGGGGTGTCAAGATGGCGTCTAATCATGCCGCAATGGCTGATAACCGTGTGGCAATAACCGAATTCCAGGTTGTAGGCGCCATTTGAATTTCCCGTCAACAGAACCAATGTTAGATACAGAAGTGAGCAGGCTTTAATTACTTAAACAAACAAGAAAAAGGTAGTCCTATTTAAGAGGGACAACTCTCCGGATTAACAAAAGTACAAAACCAGTGAACCAAATACTCAACACCCTAATCTAAACATCCAAACAAGTATAAATAAAACAAAGTGCTACTAGTACTAAATGCCCCCACTATTCCATATCTGCTACTGTTTTGACTCATTCAAACTAGACCAGACAACCCAACTGGAGCTGCCGACAACAGCTGGGTCGACCCGTGGGTTCGTATCATTATGTTAATAATTAGACAAAGGGTAACAAAAAAATTTAAGAAGGGCTTAAATGAGAACTAACTTTCCTAGCGTGATAGCATATTTCATTGTCACCTATGACTTGTAAGCATCAAATGACCTAAGACATTATCTAAAAACATGATCATTCCAGCACAGAGAATAATGAGATTGCAAGACATTTTCTTTTAATTTTACCTTCTGAAGAGAAAGTTGTAGCCAACGCCAAAAGCTAGAGTCACGACTCTTATGTAATCAAATCTGTACGAAAAAGAAAATAAGAGCTTATGTTCTTATTTATTCAAAATGACCTAAAGCAAAATCCATAATTGTAACAAGATGTCAGTTTTGAGATAAGTACCATACTTGTCAGCACCTACGCCATTTTGATCATTTGCAAAGATTTCATATGAAGGAAAATTCTCTTTTAAAGTCTGCACAAGTTAAGAAATTAACAAAGAAAATTCAATAAAAAGGATCATTTCTTAACATATAGAGATAAAATCATCTGTCCCTTTCTTACTTTTACTGAAGCATTTTCAAAACCAAAAATGATCATATCCTGTCAAAATGAAGATTACATGTTTCTATTTATACAGCAAGTCAATAAAAGGGTGTTATGTTACAACAACATAGCATTGTGCAAGCAATAAGAATAACATATTAAAATTTAAGAAGACAAACATTGCAGTTGATTTAAATGAGCAGTTATTCTTGTTTATTTTTTAATCTTTATCAATATAGTAATAAATGTTATCAATACAACTTTAAGCAGATGCTCCATGTAATTGTAAGAATTGCCCTTTAGAAGCTACAAATAACCTGAGGAAGAAACTCTCCCTTAAACAGATGGCTGAATGGCTCATGAACCACATCATGTAGAAAATCTATCAAAGGAGGTAAGCTTAAATAATAATAACAAAAAGTAATAGCATAGAAAAGGGACCACATAAACCTGATTACCAGCAAGTTTTACAGCCTCTATGATCAATGTCAAGCTTTAAGCCCTACCTATATAACTAGGCATGTAAATGAATAACTGTTGACCAACAAGATTAAAGAAAGCAATCAGACTGGCGATGAATTTCTTACTTTGTTTGCCTCAATATTTTCAGTTGCATTACCAGCAAGCCAAAAGAACACCAAGTGAACACGCAAACCGTGAGTTTACTGCTCCAGGATATATCATGTTGGTTAAATCTCTCAAAAATAAAGAACAAACAGGCATATAATATCTAATGAGAAAACATGAAAGTACTTGTATATACTATGTGTCATCAAAGTTAGGGGAAAGAACCAATATTAACATAATTACCTAACTTGTTTTTGTCCTCAGAGTTTCTAGAAGAAAGTATTAAGGTACGGTGACATTACAAAAAGACCATAATAGAAATTCTTCCATAGTATAAGGAATGCAAACAAAAGGCTAATGGTAGTTCTTTTTCAAAATAAAACAAGACTTACCTAGCTGCTTCAAATCCCAAAGTCTGCTAAGTTGAAAATTTATGTGAGTTAATTATGTGAAAGGATCAAATGCAGAGCAATGTAAATCTTCATATGGACACACTTGCTTTTGAAATAAAAAATCAAATGAAAAAAAAAATATAAATCTAAATGTTCTCTAGTGTTAACATCCTGCTTTTGTTCTTGTTTATTCATAATGACATAAAGCAAAATCCATAATTGTAACAAGATGTCAGTTTTGAAATAAGTACCATACTTGTCGGCACCTATGCCATTTTGATCATTTGCAAAAATGTCATATGAAGAAATCTTCTCCTTTGAAGTCTGCACAAGTTAAGAAATTAGCAAAGAAGATTCGATAAAAACGTCATTTCTTAGACGAAACTTACTAAAGTAATATATTCGAACCATTATTCCTTCATATGATCCAAATAATAATAACTTTTTTGTCAAAAACAGCATAAATCCAAGCGTGTCTAAAACACAGCTAGATGGCGGTAGATATATTACCTAACGTGTTTAAACCGATGAATTGTATTGCTTTAATGTCCTCGTCATCCAAGATATCATTCATAATGTCCTGCCTCAAACAAATAAAGAATAAGTATCAGAAATTAATACAAAAGCTCATATGTGTCACATTTGCTTCTTTCTACAAATTTTGAACTAACTAAACAATAAAACTTTTTGGCAAAAATACCATTACTTCCAGCATGAATCCAAGACTGCTTGACGGCGGTAGATATATTACCTACCATATTTGAACCAACAAATGGCATAGCTTAATGTCTTCGTCATCATAGATAGCATTCACAATGTCCTGCCTCAAACAAATAATTAATAAGTATCAGTGGATTAATACAATAGCTCATACATGTCACATTTGCTTCTTTCTATAAAGTTTGAACTAACTAGCAAATTCAATATTCTATGAGCCATAGTGACAGAAATTAACAAAGATGATATGATTATAAGGAGGAACATACATTATGCCACAAACAACATTCTAAATACCACTGGGTAAACCGGCTTCCATCGCACATTCTGCAAACAGAAACCCCTGTTATTAGCATCAAAAAAGTAGCTGTGATCACTCAAGCAATCTTCCTCCCATTTAAACAACTCAAAGCATCATCACCAACCAAATAAAACGAAAAGTGGGAAAGATCCTTCTCTGATGGCTTCAAAATGAAAATATTATCACTGGGTACAACTGAAAGCATTTGCAAAGAAAACAACAAAAGTGTGCTGTCACAGGGTAAAGATATTATTATGAAAAAAAGACAGCCAGATTAAGCTTTTTATAATATGTTATAGATCCATTAGGACAACTAACAGAATATGATATCGGTAAACATACCCACAAGGGAATCGCTCATCAGAAATTAAAGTTTTAACATGTCACATTGGCAAACATTCCCCTAATGAGTGTCTTGATTCGAACTCATCAGCTTTATTAGCTTCAATGTATTTGTTATTGAACAAAGATATAGAAGGTTGTATAAATTAAATTCAAAAATACGATATTGTTTTGACTTTCAAATTGTTTGACCCATTTGACCGTTACCAATAAGACATAATCAAAATTAATTTAAATTGAGAGCTGTACGTTTAGTTATCCTATCGATCCATGACTAAGCAAGTGAACATTGCAGGGAAAAGAAATTAGTGTACCTCAGAGAAGTTTGTTGCTGGATTAGAAAACCACATGTAGAGAGAAGAAGGGGAAAAAAAAAAAGAAAACCCTGTGATACAAGAAAAATGGAAATAAAGACAAAATCTTGCAATTGTATTTTAAGTTGATAACCTTTTCCTTTTGTCAAATCAATTTTGACAATGCTGACAGCAAAATCTTCTTCGCTTTATGTATTAGATTTAAGCATCACTAGCCATGTAGTAATTAAGCAACTAGAACATGATAAAAGAAATTAGTTTTAAAAACCTATGAACAAATAAAATCTCGTGAAGTCACATATTTGAAATGCTCCAGCTTGTCCTTAGCTTTGGAACAACAAATTCACTACAAATCAACAGCCAAAAATAATAAAAGAAAATTAACTAAGAGATCAAAACTTAATGCTCCAGTTAACTGATGTTTTTACATATTTGATTATAGCTGAACAAAATCTAGTATACATCATGTCAACAAATTCTCCTCATGAATTATCTTGAATCCAAAAGCTAATTAACATCATTAGTTTAACATGATTTAAAACTAACTTCAGTTTTTTAGAAGATTTACACTAACACAGAAGTGCTACCTTCCGGTACTGACATGTCACATGAATTAACGAGGAAACAAGCAAATAATTATCCACCTTGACAAGAGCATCTACAATAACAAATAGGACTTCATTTGGCTACACAATAATCAAAAGATTATTAACATATACGAATTTGACTTTTAGTATCAACTGGTTGACTTTAGTAGCTACCTTGACCTTTGCATGTGCGTAGACTGTGTGATGTTGTGATACAGATCAGTACAAGTGTAGAATAAATTGTGAATTGTTAGATCTAATCAATAATGATGTGTTAGTTATTAGATTATGGATGACAAAAAAGCTAAATAACAAAGGCTTAAATGAGGACTAACATTCTTTAGCGCGATAACATACTTCATCTTCTGTGACTGGTAGCATCAAATAGCCTAAGGTGTTTTTAGAAAAAAAAACATGATTACTTGAAACAAATGATTATCTACAGAAAAATAGTTTGTATGACATAAGCTTTTTATTTATACCTTTCCAAGTGACAGCTGCAACCAACGCCACAAGCTCGAGAGTCACAAACAATCTAATCAAATCTGTACGAAAAAGAAAATAAGTTTATGTTAGTTATTAGAGAATGGGTGACAAAAAAAGTTAGATAAGAAGGCTTAAAAAAGGACTAATACTTCTTAGTGTGATAGCATATATCATTGTCTTTGCTTGCATAACATCGAATAGCCTGAGATATTGTTAAAAAACATGATTATCCAAGCAAATGATGATCTAGAGAATAATAAGAAAGCATGACATAAGTTTTTAATGTTTACCCTTCAAAGTGTAAGTTGCAGCCAAGGCCACCAGTATGAAAGTCATGAACAGTGTAATTAAATTTGTATTAAAGAGAAAATAGTAGTTTATGTTCTTAATTATTCATTGTGACACAAAGCAAAATCCATAAATGTAACAAGACAAGATGTCGGTTTGAAATAAGTAACATAATTATCATCACCTATGTGAATTCGATCATTTGCAGAAATGTCATATAAGAAAAGCTTCTCCTTTAAAGTCTGCACAGGTTAAGAAATGACTAAAGAAGATTTAATAAAAGGGATCATATCCTTATATTTAGATATAAAATCACATGTCTATTTTTTATAGAAGCATTTTCAAAACTAGAAATGATCATTTTCTGTAGAAATGAAGATGCCATGTTTCTATTTATAAAAGGACAAGAAGCTGAAACTACATTTACCTAGACAGAAAAGGACAATTAAAAGGTTCTGGTTAAAACAAGATAGCATTGTGCATGCCTTAGAGAGATAACCAGATAGGTCAAGGAGTAAGCATTGACCAAACTTCTTACTTAGCGTGCCTTGATTTTCTCAATTGCATTACCAGCAAGCTAATAAACATAAGGTGAATGCTCAAATCACAAGTGTACTGCTCCAGGATATACATGTCTGTTAAACCTGTCAAATTAAAGAATAAACTTATATATATTATCTAACGAAGCAACGAGAAACTTGAAAGTACTTCATATAAACTGTATGTCATCAGTGTTAACAGAATCAATGCCAGTCTCAAAGATTACTCTATGGCGGCAGATATATTACCTACCGTGTTTAAACCGATAAATGGTATAGCTTTAATGTATTCGTCATCACAGATAGCACTCACAATGTTCTACAAAATTTGAACTAACTAGCAAATTTAATATCCTATAAGCACATAATGACAAATGAAACAAAGATGTTATGACTAGCAAGGAGAAATGTACATTAGTGCTAGGGACAGCATTCGAAAACCATTGGGTAAACAGGCTTCCATCACCAGTTTGGCAAATATCATAGAAGCCCCTGAAAGGGGGTAGAAAATTACAGGGATATAATATAATAAAAAATCAGAAGTAAAATATCTGGTAAATGTTCTTACCATAAAGAAATACTTGTGATAATCAAGATTCAAGGTATATTCTTCCCATTTGAACTGATGAAAGCATCATCACCAACCATAAAAACAAAAACTAAAAAGAATACAATCCCCAGTGAATCGCTGATTACTTTAAGATATGAAAATTGTAAGTCAAGATTCTTGGGAAGACGAAAAAGTTAGGATGTGTTAAAGGAGTAGTAAAATAAGAAAAGAAAAGACAATGACCTGGATGGATCTTTCTCTAATTGCTTTAGAATGAAAGGTGTTACCCTAGTAGTAATATCAACTGCAAAGAAAACGGGACAAATGAATCAATGCGGTAAATTGAAGTTTCAACATGACGTATGTGCAAGTGGTACTTAGTGTATTTCACCATGATGGAAAAGCTTGTTTCGCTTCAGCATTAAACTCCATCCTTGACGGTATTTGAGAAACAACTTGCAGTGTTACCTACCACCACTGCAGTAGTTTATTAGACTAAAATAAACAAAATGTACAAGAGCAAAAGAAAGTATGATTTAATGGAATTATAACATTCGAATGAGTTGTCGCATAGTAAAATTAATATTATGAAAAGAAGCCAATCAAATTAAGCTTTTTATAGTAAGTTACGGACCCATGAGGACAATGGACAGAATCCGATATTGGCAAACATACCCACAAGGGAATCATTGCCAGGAAAATTGAACTTTCAACATGTTGTGTTGGGAAACATTCCCCTGATGAGTTTTCTTGATTCTTTAAACTCATCAGCTTTATTATTTTCAGTGTTTGTATGATTGAATAGAAATTTAGAAGGTTGTATTGATTAAACTTTTAAAACTATATGGTTGACTTTAGAATTGTTTGACCCATTTGTCCATTGTTAATAAAACATAACCAAAATTGATTGATATCAACAGGTCTACTTTTTATTATCCTATCAATCCATGTCTAAGCGGGTGAATATTGCAGTGAAAAGAATTTGGTGTACCTCAAAGAAGTTGATGCTGGATTAGAAAACCATATGTAGAGAGAAAAAAGTTAGCAAACCCCCTGTGTTGCAAGAAGTTAAAAAAATACTAAATCTTATAATTATACCTTACAAGTGGACTGTTTTTTCACTTTGTCAAATCAGTTTTGTTATTACAGACATCAGAATCTTCTTCTCTTAGATTAAAGCCACCAGATTTTTTAATCGTATTTTACCATTACTAGCTATGTACTTAAGCAATTGAAACTTCATAAAAATTAAGGTTGAAAAACCTATGAACCTATGAACCTATGAAATCTTGAGTGGACACGTATTCAAAGTAATCCTTGGTTTGGGAACAGTAAACTCAGTGCATGTCAATTGCCAAAGATAAGTAAAGAATGTGTGATGCTATATGATACAAATCAATACGAGTGTACGATAACTTGTGGAACACTAGTTATTAGATAATGGGCAACAAACAAAGTTAAAAAGGAAAGGTTAACTAAGGGCAAACATTCCTAAGCATGATAATATATTTCATTCTCTATGATTTGCATAGCATCGAATAGCTTGAGATATTATTAATAAGCAGGTTATTCAAGCCAATGATTATATAGAGAATAATAAGATTGTATGACATAAGTTTTTATTTTTACCTTTCACAGTAAAAGTCGCAGCCAAGGCCTCAAGCTTCACGAACAATGTAATCAAATCTGTATGGAAAAAAAGTAGGATTTTATGTTCTTATTTATTCATAATGACACAAAGCAAAATTCCTAACTGTAACAAGATGGTTTTTGAGATAAGTAACGTACACTTATCCACACATATGCCAATTCGATCATTTGCAAAATCGTCGTATAACAAAAGCCTCTCCTTTAAAGCCTGCACAGGTTAAAACGACCAAAGAAGATTTAAAAAAAAGGATAGTTTCTTTACATATGGATACAGAATCATCTGTCTATTTTTTAGTGGAGCATTTTCAGACATAGAAATGATCATCTCCTGTAAAAATTAAGATATAATGTTTCTGTTTATAAAAGGATAGAAACTGAAAAGACATATTCATCTAAATACAACAAAACATTTAAAAAGGTTATGGGTTAAAACAAGATAGCATTGTGCAAATAAAGAAAAACTATATCAGTATAGAAGCTCATATTTGTCACATCTTCTTTCCACAAATTTTGAACTAACTAGCAAATCCAATAATCTATAAGCACATAGTGACAGGAAATAACAAAGATGTTATAACTAGTAAGGAGGATGTAAGTACCCGGAACAACATTCAGAATACCACTGAGTAAACCAGCATCCATTGCCAGTTCTGCAAGGATCATAGAAGCCCCAAAAAGGAGGTAGAAAATTACACGGATATATCAATATAAAACAAAAGTCAGAAGCAGACTATTTGGTAAATGTTCTATGCATAAGAAAAATGATCACTTAAAATGTATTATTCCCATTTAAACAATTCAAATTATTGTCACAAACTGTGAAAAAGGAAAACTGGAATAACACACTCCCCTGGGGATTACTGAGAGATGCAACTTGTGATTCAAGATTCTCGGGATTACGAAAATGTGAGGAGGTGTCGTACTTTGAAAAAAGAAGAACAAAAGACAAGTACCTGGATTAGGCTGGATGAATATTTCTCTGATGGCTTTAGATTTAAGGGAAAAGAATTTGTTGTACCTCAAAGAAGTTCATGCTGGATTAGAAAACCACATGTAGAGAAAAAAAATAGCAAACCCATGTGATGCAAGAAAAATGGTAATAATTACTAAATCGTATAATTAAACCTTCAAATGGATTACATTTCCCTTTGTCATATCAGCTTAGTCATACTGACAGCAGAATCTTCACTTAGACTAAAGCCACCAGATTTTTTAATCATATTTAACCATCACTAGCTGTGTGGTCACGTACTCGAAGTTATCCTTAGCTTGGGAACAGTAAACTAAGTGCATGTCAACTGCCAAAAAAAAGTAAAGCAAATTAACTAATGAGAATGCTCCAATTACTTGATGTTTACATATTGGATTATAATTATACAAAAATATGGTATGTGTCATGTCTCCGAATAGTAGAAAACTTGTAAAGCAAATTAACTAAGCAAATTAAACTGTGTCATCAAAGTTGTATATAGCTGAGTGTATATTAAGCGGGAAGAACTAAATATTAACATAATTACAGGATTTGTTTTTGCCCTCAGATAGCTTTTCTAGAAGAAAGTATTAAGGTATAGAGACATGATAGAACATAACAAAATTTCTTCCATATTATCAAGGAATGCAAACAAAAGGCTAATGCTATTTCTTTTTCAAGAGTAAGTTGAGGCTTACGCAGTTGCCATCAATAGTAGAAAACTTAGATAAGTTAATTTATGTAAAATAAATCAAATGCAGAGCAATGTGAATCTTCAGATGGATAAACTTGCCTTGATCCAAATAATATTACATCCTGTCAAAAACATCATTAATCCAAGCATGTATCGAAGACTGCTTGATGGCACTAGAGATATTACTTACCGTGTTTGAACCAACCTTCTTCATCACAGATAGCATTGCACAATGTCCCACCTCAAACAAATTTACAAGAAAAAAGAAGTTAAAACAAGTTTAAAGAAATCAAATGCAGAGCAATGTGAATCTTCAGACGGACAAACTTGCATTTGATCCAACTAATAATACATTTTGTCAAAAACACCATTAATCCAAGCATGTCTTAAAGAGTGTTTGATAGCAGTAGAGATATTACTTACCATGTTTGAACCAACATGAGGTATAGCTTCAATGTCTTCTTTATCACAGATAGCATGCATAGTGTCCCGCCCCAAACAAAATAAAAAAATGTTTATCAGTGGATTAATACAAAAGTACATATGTGTCACATCTTATTTCCACAAATTTTGAACTAACTAGCAAATTCTATATTCTATAAGCATATGATGGCAAAAAAATAACAAAGGTGTTATGACTAGTAAAGACAAGTGTACATTAAGTGCCAGGAACAAAATTCAAAATACCACTGAGCAAACTGATATCCATGGATAGTTCTGCAAGAATCATAGAAGCCCCTAAAAGGGGGTTGAAAATTACACGGATATATCAAAATAAAACCAAAATTCAGAAGTAGAATATTTGGTAAACGTTCTTAGCATAAAAAATATAAGATATATTCTTCCCATTTGAACAATTCAAAGCATGATCACCAACCGTTAAAAACAAAAACTGGAATTATGCACTACTCCGGTGATTACCGAAAGATATGCAACTTGTGAGTCAAGATTCTCGGGATAAGAAAATGTGAGGATATCTTATAAGGTGTCATGGTTTGGAAAAAAACAGAAGAAAATGACCTGTTTGGATCTTTCTCTGATCGATGGCTTTAGAATGAAAGTATCACCCTCCTGGTAGCATCAGCTGCAAAGAAAACAAAATAAGTGTGTTGTCACGGGGTAAAATGATATCATGAAAACATTCAAATAAAACGAATCTAATATCCATGATGAAATTGCACGGATTTATATATTAAAACAGACGCACAGGAGTATCATTGCCTGAGAAATTGAAGTTTCAACATGGTTCGTTGACTGATGTATGAAGAAAAACCTCTTTGGCCGCAGCTTTAAAGTACTCCATCCACAATGGTACGTATTTGAGAAACAACATACAATAGTGAATTAGACTATAATAACGAAAATGAACAAGAACAAAGGAAGAATTTCAAAGCATAGACTTACAGGGCTTATATGCATGATCGCGCTGAAATTACAAGGAAAAACAACAACAAGAAGATGAGGATGTAATAGAGTAACAGAGATTTAATTGTATACGCACCAGTGGCATTTGCTCTGTTGGATCATATATTCATATCTGGGTGATAACGGCAATGATGAGCTAGGTTTAACTCTGTGATCGATCGAATCATCCGAAACCCTAGTTTTGGTCGTAAAACTTAGGAATCGATCGCCATGGTGCCCCTGCGTAGAGATCGAGAGTACTCCATCCACAATGGTACGTATTTGAGAAACAACAGACAGACAATAGTGATCAATTAGACTATAATAACGAAAATGAACAAGAACAAAGGATGAATTTCAAAGCATAGACTTACAGGGCTTATATGCATGATTGCGCTGAAATTATGTACAAGGAAAAACAACAACATTCTCGTCAAGTACGTTAACATGAAGATGAAGAAGTAACAGAGTAATATGGATTTAATCGTATACGCGCCAGTGGCATTTGCTCCGTTGGATCATATATATCTCGGTGATAACAGCGATCATGAGGTTTAACTCTGTGATCGATGGAATCATCCGAAACCCTAGTTTTAGTCGTAAAACTTAGGAATCGCCTGTGTAGAGATCGTGGGGGTTCTTCGATCGTAAACCCTAGCTCGGCTTATTTATCTGTTGGGGAATGGAGGGAAGGTTGCCCGGGGGTTTTATAATTATTATGGAGTATTACGCAACGGCTAATTGTGATTAGAATCTCGCAAATCCGATACGCAATTATTATTTTATTATTATTATTAATTTATTATTCTCTTGGTTTGAGATTTTGGAGATTTTCCGAATCTCGTCTAAAAACAAATCATATTTTTCATAGATGCGATTTTCATTCATCTAAAGAGTATTTGACTATTTGTGTGTATATGTATGCGCAAAAAAACAAATAATATTAATATTAATATTAATATTAATAATAATAATAATAATAAAGTAATAATAATAATAATAATAATAAAACACCTGATTCTATACCCATAATCCAGTTTGTACCCTACAGGACATTAATTTATACTAAAAATCGGTTGTTACCCAGAATTGGTTCTTCATATATCTGGTTTTGATAAACCCGATAACAGCTTCCACCAATAACTAATATTCCACCTTTTGTAATGATAAATGTTGATCATATAGTGACTCTTTAGAACCCTAATAAAAAATATTTTCGTAAACGTTGCAATAAGTTAATTTCTCAAAATGGTATTGTCTAATTATCAATGGCATGATGAACTACACACTTTAAGGGAAAAGAATACAATAGATTATGTTCGCATTGTGCAGGATCGTAGTTAATTAAAAATATATTAAAACATAGGTAGATATAAAAACAACACAACGATATGTGGATATGTTTGAATTTTTTTTAAAAATAACAGGTTGTTGTGAAAAAATAAAAAATATATATATATGAACAAGTGGAATAGTAGATTGAGCTATTCATTCTGCACCTAAACGGGCTATACATGAGTTGTAGCCCAAAAAAAAAGAAGTGAAGAGAGCAAATGATACTAATACGAGTATACGACTAAGCCCATCAACCTACATATCCAACTTGGTCCAGTGGTAAGACATTTCCCCATATACGTTAACGTTAGTAGGCAATAGCCCAAGATATCTATTTATCCATTTACGTAGTAGCTTCAAAAAGGCCCCAAGATCACACTTTTGGTTTTGGATATGACACCCGGCCCATAATATTATTCAGAAGAAACTTGGCCCCTCAAAATTTTTGTTTCTTTTACCATATGATGAATGGCAGGTATTTGTATTATGTTCAATTTACCATACCATGCTTTATTTTGAGGGGTGTACAGAGCCTTTTTTTAACATGTACAAACTGATCTTTTTTTTAAATCAGTTCGGCTTCAAACCGGTTTTTCATCAAGAATTCTCAAACCACTCAAATCGGTTTGGACCGGTTTGTAAGCCGATTTATCTAGAAAAATCAGTTTTGTCCCAGTTAAACTAGTTTTTTTATTTTTTTTTATGAAAAATGGGTTTACAAACGGTTTTGGGTGTCGGGCTACCAGACCGGTATACATATCGCTAGGTCCGGTCGGGTTAGGAACCAATTTGGCTCGAACTGGTTTTTTCAAACCGGTTTGCTTTTTACCGGTTTTTTTCCAAACCAGCTTTTTTGTACATCTCTACTTATTTTTACTTGAAAAGAATAGTGAAAGTGGAAAAAAGAAAAGTCAACAACGGTTGTCCTTCTTTACCAAAAAGCTTACTATCCACTTGACACGGGTTTTTTAAAGCTAGTTGTATATATATGGTTCAAGTATTAAGAACCACTAGTTAAACATTTGGGACTCGATTAATTATTAAACACCTTTATTGTTTCACAAATGTTGTCTTTTCTTAATATAGTATAGATCCAATTGTTGAACAAATAATGTACTAATTGATGAATGTTATGAGTAAAGAATATATTTTAATATCTAGTTATTTTTATTTGAAGTAAGCATAGTATATGTTTGTAAAGAAAAGGTATATTTGTTGATGAGTTGGAGAAAAGAGTCCACACGTTACTTTCAAGAATGTTTTTCAATATCGTTTAATACAAATCGATTGTCTATAGTTGGTATAAACTATGAAAATCATATCGTTAAATGATAATATAATCTACTAGCCCAAAGATGAGACGTTTTTAAATAAAATTAGTCAAAATGCCACCACAAATGTTTCGTGTTCCTTTAAAAATGTAATAAAGGTTAGGGTGTCCATTTAACAACACACATGTGCACACAAAATCTATTTAACGTGTGAAGTGTATAAGTCATCTTAATACGACACGTGTCCTAAGGCGAGAATACTGAATATACGAGTCCGCCCATAATTACGCATCAAATTATGCAACTCATATAAATAATTGAGCAATGTTGGACCAAAAGAACCAATGAGCCAAGATCAGAAAAACCTCTAAGTCCCACATGCCACTGTAACAACTGCTGAAGACTCCCATCAGCTGTTCTGACAAAGTCTGAAGATCAAGTATGAAGATCAAAGAACTGAAGAACAACAGCTGAAGACTCTAAAGTACTGAAGACTCTAAAGTACTGAAGACAAGTACTGAAGTCTGAAGTACTGATCATACAAGTACTAAGACTTCAAGTACTGAAGATAAGTACTGAAGAATCAAAAGCTGAAGAACTGAAGAACTGAAGACCTTCTACTGAAGCACAAAGTCTGAAGACAAAGATTGAAGACAACAGCTGATGACATCTACTGAAGTCATCAGCTGATACATCATCTGAAGCCCAAGTCTGAAGAACCAAGTGTTAAAGACTCAGAGTTTGTCACAACAGCTGAAGAAGTCTTCTTCAGTTGTTGTGATGGTTTTTCCCTTTCAGTAGTTTTGTAATTTTATTTCAGTAGTTTGTACAACAGCTGAAGAGCTTGTTCTTCAGCTGTTATAGTATCAGTAGTTATAAACGACTAAAGAGTTTGTTCTTCAGTCGTTGTAGGATTTCAGTAGTTTACTTTTGTCAGTACTTGTAAAAGATAGGAACACTTTTGTAAGAAGATGTCAGATATGCAACTTGTGAGTCAAGATTCTCGGGATAAGAAAAATGTGAGGATATCTTATAAGGTGTCATGGTTTGGAAAAAACAGAAGAAAATGACCTGTTTGGATCTTTCTCTGATCGATGGCTTTAGAATGAAAGTATCACCCTCCTGGTAGCATCAGCTGCAAAGAAAACAAAATAAGTGTGTTGTCACGGGGTAAAATGATATCATGAAAACATTCAAATAAAACGAATCTAATATCCATGATGAAATTGCACGGATTTATATATTAAAACAGACGCACAGGAGTATCATTGCCTGAGAAATTGAAGTTTCAACATGGTTCGTTGACTGATGTATGAAGAAAAACCTCTTTGGCCGCAGCTTTAAAGTACTCCATCCACAATGGTACGTATTTGAGAAACAACATACAATAGTGAATTAGACTATAATAACGAAAATGAACAAGAACAAAGGAAGAATTCCAAAGCATATACTTACAGGGCTCATATGCATGATCGCACTGAAATTACAGGGAAAAACAACAACATTCTCGTCAAGTTAACATGAAGATGAAGAAGTAATAGATCGAGTACTAGGGATTTAGTTGTATACGCACCAGTGGCATTTGCTCTGTTGGATCATATATTCATATCTGGGTGATAACGGCAATGATGAGCTAGGTTTAACTCTGTGATCGATCGAATCATCCGAAACCCTAGTTTTGGTCGTAAAACTTAGGAATCGATCGCCATGGTGCCCCTGCATAGAGATCGAAAGTACTCCATCCACAATTGTACGTATTTGAGAAACAACAGACAGACAATAGTGATCAATTAGACTATAATAACGAAAATGAACAAGAACAAAAGATGAATTTCAAAGCATAGAGACTTACAGGGCTTATATGCATGATCGCGCTGAAATTACAAGGAAAAACAACAACATTCTCGTCAAGTTAACACGAAGATGAAGAAGTAATAGAGTAATAGGGATTTAATTGTATACGCACCAGTGGCATTTGCTCTGTTGGATCATATATTGATTATATTCATACCTCGGTGATAACAGCGATGATGAGCTAGGTTTAACTCTGTGATCGATCGAATCATCCGAAACCCTAGTTTTGGTCGTAAAACTTAGGAATCGATCGCCATGGTGCCCCTGCGTAGAGATCGAGAGTACTCCATCCACAATGGTACGTATTTGAGAAACAACAGACAGACAATAGTGATCAATTAGACTATAATAACGAAAATGAACAAGAACAAAGGATGAATTTCAAAGCATAGACTTACAGGGCTTATATGCATGATTGCGCTGAAATTATGTACAAGGAAAAACAAACAAACATTGAAGAAGTAATAGAGTAATATGGATTTAATTATATACGCACCAGTGGCATTTGCTCCGTTGGATCATATATATCTCGGTGATAACAGCGATCATGAGGTTTAACTCTGTGATCGATGGAATCATCCGAAACCCTAGTTTTAGTCGTAAAACTTAGGAATCGCCTGTGTAGAGAACTAGAGATCGTGGGGGTTCTTCGATCGTAAACCCTAGCTCGGCTTATTTATCTGTTGGGGAATGGAGGGAAGGTTGCCCGGGGGTTTTATAATTATTATGGAGTATTACGCAACGGCTAATTGTGATTAGAATCTCGCAAATCCGATACGCAATTATTATTTTATTATTATTATTATTCTCTTGGTTTGAGATTTTGGAGATTTTCCCAATGTTGTTAGGACCGGATCGGACCGGCCGGTCCGACCGGTCGGACCGCGATTCGGCCTATGGTCCGGTCCGGTCGATAGTGGTTCGTTTTTGGAGCATTGAACCGGCCGGTTCGAACCGAGTCGGCGGTTGGACCGGCGAACCGGTTCGGTTCCGACCGGATTTCGATTTTTTTTTTTTTTTTTGATTTTAGTGGGTAAAACGGGTGTTAAACCATAAATTAGTACTTTGTATATACAAATATAGTTAAGTTTTATATATAACTATAAAATATATGTATAAATCATATATAAATTACTTATATTTAATTACATATATAAATATAATTAAAATATAGTTAAATTCGGTCCATCCGGTCCGACCGGTCCGACCGGTCCGACCACCAAACCAGTAAGCCGTCCGGTTCGACATCCGATCCGGTTCTGAGAACATTGGATTTTCCCAATCTCGTCTAAAAACAAACCATACTTTTCATAGATGTGATTTTCATTAATTCAACTGAGAGCGTTTGTTCGTTGTTTATATTTTTGTCTTTATTCAAAGCAATTATTATATTTGGATGTGGTATGTTTTACCATCGATAAAAAATATTCATAAATGTTACAATAAATTCCAAAAGTTGATCGTATAATGACTCTTTACAACCCTGATAAAAATATTCATAAATGTTACAATAAATTAATTTCTTAAAATTTGTATTGTATGATTATCAATGGTAGGAGGAATTACACACTTTAGGAAAAAGAAAAAAACAATAGATTATGTTCTCATTATGTCGGATCATATTTAATAAAAATTGTATTGAAATGTAGGTAGATATAAAGACGACACAATGATATATTTGAAATTTTAAAAAAATAACAGGTTGATGTGAAAAATTAAAAGAATATATCTGAACAAGTGGATAGAGCTACTCATCCTGCACCTAAACGGGCTATATATATAATATTACACGAGTTGTAGCTCAAATATATATATATATATATATATATATATATATATATAAAATATAATGTTACACGAGTTTTAGCTCAAGAAAAAGAAGTGAAGAGAGCAAATGATACTAACTGACTAACATGACTAAGGGGCTGTTTGGCAGTATCTGATTGAATAAGTGCTGAATGAATAAGAGGATCTGAACCAGTAAGAAGTTTGAACCAGTAAGAGGTCTGAACGAATAATTATGTTTGATTGTAAAAAGGAAAGTTTTTAAAATAAAAACCCAATCACCACCATCTCAAACCACAAACACCACAACCACCACCATCACAAACACCACAATCCAGAGCTTCTTCACACAACAATGGCGACATTCATAAAACCCTCATATTCAATCTCCTTCCTTTCAGTCTTCTCAATCTCCTCAAATCAAACCCCTTCATCTTCCCTATTCATCAAACCCCCAAAACCCCACATCCCCAAATCCTCTGCAATCCGCTCGGAGCTCGCCACCCTCCCCATCCTCTCCTTCGACGGCGCCAAGGTAGGCGACGCCACCCTCCGCCTCAAGTCCGCCAGCCCCGACACCGCACGCGCCGTCGTCCACCGCGGCATCACCACCGACCTCAACAAGCACCACCGCAACCACAATCATCATCATCATCGCAAGCACCACCGCAAGCAAGCACCACCGCCACCGGTTATTCTCCCTCTCACTTTCTTCTCCCTCACCCCTCGGTTCTCTCCTCTCGGTTCTCGCCGACCACCACTGCAAGCACCACCGCCACCGCAAGCACCATCGCCACCGGTTCTTCTCCCGTCGCCGACCACCACCGCAAGCACCACCGCCCGTCACTCCACCTTCACGTCTGACCACGGGTCAGACTATGGTTGAGGTCTGACCGGGTAGGAGCTCCGGTCAGACGTGCTCTCCGGTAAGAGGCAATCAACCAAACACCCCAGGTCTGACCGAGTCAGACGCTCACGTCTGACCAGGCTCAGTCAGACCCAACCAAACAGCCCCTAAGCCCATCAACCCACCATATCCAACTTGGTCCAGTGATAAAACATTCCCCATCTACATGATATGCCACTAGGCAGTAGCCCAAGATATCTATTTAGCCATTTAGGTAGTTTCAAGATAGCCCCACGATCACATTGTTGGAACTTGGATATGACACCAGGCCCAAAATAATATTCGGAAGAAACTTGGCCCATCAATTTTTTTTCCTTTTGCCATATGGCCCATATGCTGAAAGATGACAGGTATTATAATATATATTAAAGATCTTTGTCAGTGCTTGTACTACAGTGAATTTGTACAGTGACTTGAGATTTCCTCTTTTTATCAAGCTTCTCCTTCAGCGACAACAGTTCCCCCTTCATGTTCCTTCAAACCCAAATCATCAATCGCAATTCCACCTTCCACCCGTCATCAAAAACCCCATTTTTCGGCAAAACCCGCGACAAATAATCACCGATCATGGGTCTTGAAGCCTCAAAGACGACGCCTTTTGAGGGTCGTGAACGACAAGGTGGTCGGAATCGATCTGGGTACGACGAATTCCGTCATGGCGGCGATGGAGGGAGGACAGCCGACGATAATTACGAACACCGAGGGGCAGAGGACGACGCCGTCGGTGGTGGTGTACAGTAAGAACGGTGATCGGTTGGTCGGTCAAATTGCGAAACGACAGGCGGTGGTGAATCCCGAGAACACGTTTTTCTCCGTGAAGAGGTTTATTGGGAGGAAGATGATGGAGGTTGGTGAAGAATCGAAGCAGGTGTCGTATAAAGTTGTGAGAGATGATAGTGGGAATGTGAAATTGGATTGTCCTACGATTGGGAAACAATTTGGCTCTGAAGAGATATCTGCACAAGTATGACAATTTGATTTTATCATGTTCTTTAATCTTATTGTTGTTGTGAAGTCGATTGTTATTGTATATTGTTGTTGAAGAAGAGTCAGTTTCCACTGATCAAGATTCATTCTTTATTGTTTGCTGATTATTGTTGGTGTTCTTGCAGTTTGCCTTTTATTACAACAACAGCAGATGGGCCTAAGCATATTGACACTACACTAACCAGGGCAAAATTTGAGGAATTATGCTCGGATTTACTTGACAGGTAGTTTAATTAGCAATATTAACTGATTAAGTGGAATTGTGGTTAAGCTTTGTTTAGTTGATGATTCAAGATTTGAACTTTGGAGATCTGATTTGTCACAGGCTTAAGACACCGGTTGCAACGGCTTTAAAGGATGCAAATCTTTCCCTTAAAGATATTGATATTATGTATTGCTTTAGAATGTAGGTCATTTAGTAGGGGGGACTTGATTGAACAAAACAATAAGTTGAGGCTCGAGGCGTATGTAATGTCCACTGTTTTCAAGCGGGTAGTTTCATTATGTGAATCTATTTGTTAATACTATCCATTAATTGTATTTTTCTAATTATAATGAGTGAAATTATAAACGTTTATGCAGATAAAACTACTCTTTCAAACCGGCTTTGCTGAGAGAGCTTCAAAGCTACACGTCAGTCATCCATGCAAATGTCTATCAGACAATAAAAGTACGGAACACTTGAAAGGGTGTGTCTGGATTGTAATTCTTTGAATTTCACATCAGTTTGCAAATCGTGAAGTATAACAAAACTGATTTGAAAATTTACCTTTTTTGTGATGTTGAGGATGGCATGGCTATCATCTTAAGTTCAAGTTTTATCATGTTTTAATAGATATTACATGATGGGGCAAAGGAGTTGGCTTTAAGTGAAGCAGGTTATCAGTTGACAATAAGGTAGTGCTCATTGACTGTATTATACTATTTTACATATCAGCAGAGAGAGCTTTTGTGTGAGATAGATTAGTTTTATCATGTTTTATCATGTTTTAATAGATTTTCATATCTCCCTTATTTTCAAGATTCTTTTCAGGAGGTTTCTGCAATTTAAAAGGAACATTCGGGTGATGTTTACATGGATACTTCGACAAGATTTGTTCTACATCTTGGCGATGAAAGCTCAAGGTAAACCACACATCTTAATGAAGGTTTATTCGTTTGATTCATTACCTTAAACTTAATTCCAGTATTCATGATTGATTTACATGGTAATTTTGTGAGTTGCCAATAGCAGACCCCTGGTCTGGGGTTGATTTTAGAACCTGTTAATGGTACACACATGAAATGATTTTTTTGAATTAGGGAATTAAATTATTCATGAATCAATTTATTGGTTAGGGATTTATTAGATAGAGATTATAGAAGATATGAAAGATGTATTAAAAAGATTAAACCCATTTTGTGGGTTTCTGGCATTATTGAAAGCTTCAAGAGTCGTGATAAAGGAGGAGGAAGATTAGTGCCTTATTTGAATGGAGATAAATAGTACTTATAGGACCCCTTTTTCTCTTAAACCAACTTTTGTGTGTTCTTGCATGTTTTATTTTTGATTTAGAGTTTATTTTGATTTGAATATTTCTGTGTTCGTGCGTATGTTGCTTTTGATCTACAGTTTTCTTCATGCCCACTATTGATGAAGAAGATAAATATGGTGATGATGATAAAGACGAAGTAATCTGTTTCGTTGGAAAGGTTAACATTTCGTTGGAAAGGTTAACATCACTTTAATCAAACCAAATTAAGGAGGTAAATCTTTAAAAACTATTTGCATAACATGGATACAACTTCATTAGTTAGGGAGAAACCAAACCATATCTTTTTTCAATATAAAATTTGATAGTTTCAATTATTACATCAAAAAATAAACTACAAGACCCCGCGGCAACGCGCGGGTGCACTTGCTAGTTTGTATTATGTTTGTTTTACCATACCATGCTTATTTTCAAACGTGTATAAACAGGTTTCTTTTTTATTTTTTTTCGAATATGAACAAACCGGTCTTTTTTTCAAATCGATTCGGTTTCACATCAGTTTTTCATCAAGAATTTTCAAACCGCTCAAATCGGTTTGGACCGGTTTGTAAATCGTTTTTTTAGGGAAAAAAACGGTTTTTATCCTGATATAACCGTTTTTCTTACTGAAACCGATTTACAAACCGGTTTTGGGTGCCGGGCTACCAAATCGGTATACAAACCGCCGGTTCGGTTAGGCTTTGGGTTTTTTTACCCGTTTTTTCAATCCGGTTTTTTTACACCTCTACTTTTTTTTTTTACTTAAAAGAACAGTGAAGGAAAGTCAACAACGGTTGTCCTTCCTCACCAAAACACATATCCACTTACTGTCCACTTGACACTCCGTTCATTTCGATCGGATCAAGCGTCCAAAACTTTTCTACGCCTTTCAAACGTCATAGTTTTTCGTTCTCATTTGAACCCATCTACCTTTTAAACACCCTTGATATAGTCTATAAAACAATATAATATTTAATATTTTACACACTAAACTTATGTAAACTACAATGATACAACACACCTATACAAGCAAAGATATCACTATTTCCAAACCCAAAAACCCTAACCAAAAGCAGTACTAATGTAACTCTTTACAACATTATTGCAAAGTATATGTAACACTGTTTGGTTAACAGGACCCACACATCTTGGTGTCTTGAACTGGTTCAAAGTGGACCCTAACCCAACATAATGGTCCAAAATCTTTTGAAAGGTCCCTCTTTTCAAGACTTTGAGCTCAAGGGGTCCAATAGCTTGAACCTTTCTTGAGCTCATATAACCAGCATCAACAAATGTGGAGTCTAAACAGTTGCAACAATCTTGAAGTACTTTATTGCTTGCTTCACCACTTACTTCCCAAAAGATCACATAGTGTCCCGGGTCTGCCGAGAGGTCAACCTGACTCGTGAAGTCAACCACCTCAAGTTTCTCAGATGTCAAAAGCTTGGCTGCTGCTTCGACCGATAACTGCAAATCTTTCTCCGTGTTCTTGTCTATGTTAATTGCTGGCATTAGGTTTCTTCTGCATACAAATTGGAGTTCTGGTGTAGAGTTATGGAACCCAACAACCTTAACAACATCGCCGAGCCTGTAGCGATACAAACCTGCATTCGGAAAGTCAAATAGTCAACCATCAATAAATTAAAGTTATACATCATGTGGTACAACAACTAGACATAAAAACATGGATATAAGTTAGGCCTAATCTTATGAACACATGGAAAATGCATTAAGCAAATAAGTAAATATGTCCCACCATTTAACAAATCAAATGGACCACATAAAGCTGTTTGAACCAAAACCATAAAATCGAATCTAACCAAACCAGATCCTTCGTTTCGGATATAGACCAGCCACGCTTCGCGGTTCTGGTCAAATCGAAATCTAACCAAACCAAACTGAACTGGGCCTTTCTTGCAACCATATAAATAAAACCCATGAAATGAAAAGAGGAATAAGAATCTTGGTACCTGCGAAATTGGTGACAACCACCTCATACTCTTCGCCAACCTCGACATCTGTCAAACCTACGGGTCTTGGCTCGACCCGAACCAACGCAAGCTCAGGTTCACCATGATCTTGCCTAGGGACACCAATCTCTTTTACAGAAATGAACTCAAAATACCCAATGTTGGGAAGCACAGCAAAACTTGCCATTTCAGGCGGGCGGGTTGGGTTCACATTTGCTCCAATCCACCCTTCAGAAGATCCGTAATCTGCACTCAACAACGGTATTCCACCAGCGTAATGCCTTAGCTTTTTCAAATAAGGTTCCATCGATCCAGTCATGATCCCATAAATGTATTTCACATTAGGGAACAACTCCTTGATTAATCCATACCAGCTGCTTAAACTCATACATTTTTCATGAATCTCATCAGCTAACTCAGGGTTCGGTTTCAGTATCTTGGACATTGCATTTCTGATTGTTGGAACAGTGATCCGGACAGATAAAGTTCCAGTTTTTATGTCAGAACACAATTCTTCCCAGAGTAGCTCAAAGCTCCTAAATGAATGCACGATGCTATGCGCGAAAGTAGAAGATACAACCTGAATTTCATCACAAGATATGAGCCCACAAAGAAGATGACAGTATAAAGATTGGTGAAAATCAGGTCCGAAAATGACTTCATCAGGGCTACAACTTGGGGTCTGTATCTCCTTCATTGTTTTCTTGAATTGTTCACTACGGTATACGTTAGATGTGGCAGTGCCTGCTAGTAAACCCCCCTTTGTCCTGAACGGTTTACTCCCATAAATAAAGCTCAAAGCTTTCCCATTTCCAATTGGAAATTCCCTACAAAAAAAAATTTAAAAAGAATCAAAACTTGGATCTTTATAAAACTATGAAGCTGGAAAATTTGTACCATGATCATTTGGCAGGTTGTACTCTACATGTTCTTATGATAGGTAACATAATTACATATTACTTATGGTACAAGATCATACCACAAATCACAGTGACATACAAATTACAAGAAACTAACAAGCAGGCATGAGGGTATGACACATGGAATTATATAAATCTTTCACTTTAAAGAAATTACCTATTTCTGAAAGCGTAAGAGGTTCGATAAATCTGCATTGTTGTTTCGGTCAATTCATCATTGAAAGGTACAAACTTTCTCTTCCCTTGAGTAGTCCCAGAGCTATAAGCATTCAACACAAAAATTATAAAAGCCAGTTCATCAAATGACTTTATTGCGCGATTTACAAACCAAAAAAACATAGAATACCTTAATGTAATTGTGGTAATTGGCTTGCCAGTGAGAATGAGTTTAGGTGAACCATCAGCAATTTGTTGAATTAAAGGCTCAAGATCTTTGTGGGTAACAAGAGGGACACAAGAACTGTAACTTTCAGGGTCAGTTTTACCATCAAGACCCCATCTTTTTAAGTATTCTGCTTCACCATTTTCTTTCAAGATTTTCTTTAATGTTTCAATTTGAACCCTCTTAGCATCTTTGGTCAAAGCTTCAAAATCTTCAATCACTTCTTCAGGATTAAATCTTTTATCAAGCTCCTCCAACATAACTGTTTGATCCTATAACAATATTGTACAAAAGGAATCAGTTTTTGTCAGATTTAACATTAAGGGAGAGATACAAAACCCTTATCATGAACCCAAAATCTGATCATACCCGTATGAAAAAGATGATTAAAAGGAGTTTTAATTCATGTAAGATGAATGAAATTAAAGAAAAACAGAGTTTGACTTCTATGTCAAATGAAGTCAACGCCAGAAAGCATAATATCTACCAATGAAAGATCGAATCTTAGAATAGAAAATTAGATTCTAAACTCAAATTAATTTCAGGTGAAATAAAATAAACACAAGAACACACTAGCACACATATCCATACAAATAGCGTATGTATATGTGCAGACAATTTTCGAATCTTGAAAAGGCAATTACAGAAAACATGAGAGTCAAACCGTACCCATCTAAAGTATACTCGATAAAGTTTTAGCAACAAAAGGATACTAAAAGGCAGAATCTACAATCAAGAAAACAATCAAAATCAACCCAAAAAATGAAAGAATTAAGTAATACCAATTTAGATGATGATGATGATGATGGTTGATGATGATGATCAAGAAACAGAGAGTTCTGTAGATAGAATGATAGAGAATGGTAGTAATGGTTAAAATCTTGTGGGTCTCTAAGAATTGACCAAAGGAATCTTCTTGATCTGAAAATGGGATATTATATATATAGAGAGAGAACGCCCTAAATTTTAATAGAGAAAATCACAAGGGTCGAGGTGTTTAGTAATATTGATTTGTTGATGTATCTACTGTACAAAATGACACCCACATCAAGAAGGAGGCAGCAAAGATTTGGGATTTCTTTTCCAAAAATATATAAAAATCACACAGTAATGAATAACACAGTGGTGGGGGATGTACTATGTAAACATCCATATTAAGTGTATAAATATGTATATTATACATGGGAGAGAAGTGTGAGTTTGAAATGGCTTGTTGAGATTACGAGTTGATGTTTCTTTTCCCGTTTCTTGGTTTATGAGGAGAAGAACCAAGGAGGAGGTTGAAGAGTGAGGAAAGATTCTTAAAAGGTTATGGTAAGACAACATATCTATTGTTAATCTTTAATATAAAAAAATATATAAAAAAAAGGTATTGATGTTTGTACGTTTAACCTGACTTGATAGTTAAATATGTTTGATTTACAACTTTAACGTGTTATACCTCTCTAAAAGTTATAATGAATATGATCACTATGACCACTTTTGCAAGAAATCAAAATAATTCAAAGTTTAAAGTTTTTTGTTTTAAAGTAAAAGTTAATTTTTTTATTTTATTGTTAATATATCATTCTTCATTCATAGTATTTGTAAAAGGAATCATAGAGTTAACATAGGATGGGTAGCCTTGTTAGGAAATCCTTTTATGTGCTTCTAATTCTCTTTTGTAAAATTAGTTTCTTGCTAGTCATGGTTTTTAAAATGATGTTTAAAAAAAATGTGAATTTTATATTTTTAGCGGTGTATCTGGACAATTTTAAGGGGCACATTTATCCTTAAATCATATATATAGGCTATATAATTGTAAATAGTTTTATCACCCATAAAACGTGTTAGAGTCTGTGATCTTTTATTCCCAGTTATAATCATGATTCACGGGTAAATACTTCATACGTTGACAGAATGAAAGTATCGGAAAAAATATAAGATAAACAAAATGTACCAAGAAACTACAACAAATGTACAACAAAAAAAATCTAAAATAAACAAAAAACAGGAAAAACTAAAAAGGAGGAAGTAATAACATTAAAATTCTCTTAAGTTTATAATATTATTGTGATATGTTTTTCATCCACGTTTCGAATACTTTTGTTTGTACAGATAGAAAATTTCTACCCCATCGCACGAGGAATTGGACTTGCGGCTACTATTTATAGAAACACAATTGTTACATACAGGTTTTTTCATCAAACAAACAAGTTTCCTTTAAAATCCCAACTTTTTCCATGTCGGGTTCAATCCATAATTTCTCAATCAAGTTGATATGTTGATCATTTTGTTCGGAGGGGTATATCATTTAACAAATTTATTTCTAGATAGGATGACAATCTAAATTTCTAAACATGGTTTGTACAATATTTAAAGTTGTAGGTGATCCATCAGTTGAATTAGCTAATGTGATAAGATGGGAAGCATATTCGGTGCCTAGAGTAGTGGATGTGCTCAATTTGCAAGAAAAATCAATTTTGATATTTTTATAATTATAAACAAATAGCTGATTTGTATATAAAATGTTTTTATTTCTTTTAATTAACTTGCCATGTTTAGTTTTTCTTAAGTTTCAAACACACCATTTTGTTTATTTTTATAGTATTAATCATTAAACCGAGTTCATTTCAAGGGACTCGACCTTTTACACTAGCCACAAACTTTGCTCCTTGGATTTTACAAAGGACGTTGAAGTGAACATGCACAATTGAATAATTGATACAACGTAAATAACAAGAATTTTTATTTAAACTATGAATATTCTTGTTATATCAACTTGTTTAAAACACCTTAACAATCCAACAAAACTTCTTGGTCTTCACAACCATATATCACCAAGTAACTCTTTGAAATCTTCTTACGGATTACCTCTGATATATATGTTTTAAACTTTACCTTTTACAGGTGAGCTCCTAACATATAATTTATAATTTTTATTGAGAGTTTATGGATGCACAATATAAGACGTGATATTTGGTTTCATAGGCATAATACATTTCTTGATTTTACCACAATCACTACGCATAGGCATTCACGTCTCATTGGCCAGTTGAATAAGTATGTTTGTGCATTTTTATGTATACAAGCTACAAAAAAAAAACTTTAACCATATTATTATCAGGCCATATTATCAACAGACCACATTAAGTATATTAGAGCTCGGTACTCCCACATACTCATTCATATTATTCAAATTATTATTAGCGTAAATCGGTACGAGCATAATATCACAATTTTAAAAGTAATTATGATAAATTACTTGCACTTTTAGATGTTATTACGACTTGGTTGGATCTCTAAGTTAAAAATGTCATAAAATGATATAGTAAGCTAGTCATTATCATGATTAGCTTCGGTTAGCTATCCTTAGTTTAGGTATGGGTTATAATGGTCATGGCTTTTGATTTGCCGAATTGAAGTAAAAGATGATATAATTATACTTTATCAATTTGTGCTCATAAACATAACCTTTTATCAAAATATCTAACTAAAATTAAAAGCTATATCAACTAGTGCTCATAAAGTTAACCTTTTTATCAAAATATCCAACTAGAATAAGATTCATCTTTGAACTTCTGATAACGTGAGTAAATATCTTTTTTTTTAAAGATTAATTTCGTTAATTGTGAAATTCTTTACCAAGTTAGTTGTTAATGGGGTTCGAACCCCTGATCTTGTGTTAGAAACCCATGTTAGCACCACCACACCACAAGGGATGGGGTTACGTGAGTAAATATCTAATTCTATTTTTTGAGATATAATAATAACAATTTACTTGTCGCTTTTTTAAAGAAACTTTTATGCAACAAATACGTAACTATGATCTAGAAATACAAACTAAAATATTTAATTAGTTGGTCTTGGGGTATTAGGGATTGTTTTTTATCCATATTTGCTCCGATCAAAGGATATATTAATACAATAAATAATCTAATGGATCTATCAGTAAAAGTTTAAGGTTCAGTGGTACCAAGACATGTGAAATTTTGATTTTTTGAAGTAGTTAAATATTTAAGTCTCCTAATTAAGAAAGTTTAAATTAGAAAATAAAAATAAAAGATGTATTAGTTAACCGTTCTAAAATATCAAATGGATGTATGCATGTAATGGTTGTCGATGTAGATCAAATCTATAATACCCGACCTTTCAGTATCAACGGTCAGACATAACTTATGAATCCAGCAACTCTCCTACTCATGCCGATATAGAATTTACGTAGGGTGTTACAAAATCGTCATCAACTCCATTGTCACTTTCAACGCCCACCACAAAAGCTACCACAATCATGCAATCCTCCCCTTTTTCGGCCCCCAACAATCAATCTATATCAGAGCATAAAGCGATATCTTAATTTTGAAGCATTTGATAAAGAGTTACACTAAAAATCCTTCTCCTAGCTTTATCCTTAATTGGGACTGAGAATGTTACAAAGTTAAAAATGTATTCATAGAAATGATTAGAAGTATATAATAAAGAAAATATGTGATTTATATTATAATATGAAGAGTTAACCAAACATAATAATAATCTATATCACAAATGTTGAATATGTTTTTGCCTAACCTGTACGTAACTCGTATATATCTAACTCACCTAACTCTTATGTGTGTACACGTCACATTTAGGTAAAATCTTGAACTCACAAAGTCAGAAGTGTTTATATAATATGGAAATTGGATTTCAATAATCCAAATTATTACCTATTTGGCCGATAATAATCCATACTCTTAATTTGACCAGTAACACTCACAATTTTCACTTTTATTACCTACAACAGCCCAGTGACATTTTCAATTTTTTACGTTTGATTTGGACTCAATTCTGTTCGCAATAATGATTATGAACGAAATGAAAAACATAGATTATTATATCAATGAGATTATTGTTAGTAATAAAAGTAAAGCTAAAAGTGTTGCCAGCCAATTAATAATATAGATAATTATCAGCCAGTAGCTAATAGCTTGGATTATTAAAATCCAATTTAACAATATAATTATAATATATATTGATAGGGATTTCTTGAATCGTAGATTTCTATGATCTTATCGATCTATTAATTATTTAATATAAAATACACCACACGTGTGGCAAGAAGCTATATAGATAAAAAAAAAATACATGAAAAAACAATGAATTTTTTAACTAGGCCACTCGTCTCGTTCAATATTTTAACTTCCTATTCCTATCAGCAAAACCATGAAAATGTCATCTACTATGTATCTATAGATAAAATTGCATGTGTGGACGTTGAGGCTTTGAGATTAAGATATGCATTCTGGAGCATGATAGATGCCAAATATTACATTCAGCGAAAATATTGTAACATGGTTATATGTTGCCAAACATCAATAGGTTGTAACAACATGGTTGCACGTGCATCGGAATATGAATGGCTTGTGCTATATTGTGTATTAATGATAATATCTAATCACATTATTCATGTGATAAACATGGTTAATTATGTGCCAAACATCAATAGATTTTTTTATTGATCTAAACGCTTCCTTGGTCACCATTGTATTCATGTGAGTATTCATGCCTGTTACCGGAAACATTTTTAAATAATGGTTTTATTTCTAATAAATTTTCATCTTGTTTTCTTACTCTTATTTTTGCTTGTTTATACGTTTAGGCAATTCTCAAACACTTTCCGCTTGAAGAAGAACAATAAGGCATGAATAATTTATGATGATGATAACAATGGAAAAGGGTTTAAGGTTGTAGAGATAACTCAAGGTGGACAAGAGGCGAACCACTCAGTTGATGAGTCAGCTATACTTTTTTAAAAGGTGGCGGTGCGGTGGCAACAAGGGTGGTAGCCCGTGGCGGAGCTTGAACACTTCCGTAGGAGGCGGGGGCGATATTAAAATTTTTTAGGGGGTGAACCCGATATATATTAAAAAAAAATTACACTATTGAACAAAAAATTAACACTATTCACGAAAAAAAAAAGAGGGTGGTCAAAAACATTTATAAAACTGAAAGAATTATGTTGTTTAATTAAGAAGAGGCACGCTTGAGAGTTATTAAGAAGTGAAACACGAATTTGATGCAATGTACGAACGACAAGGATGAGATAGAACGCTTGGTAAAAAAAATTATTTTGACCAAGTTTGACCATGCAAGTTTCTCTAAAAAAATCGTTTTTTATGTAAATGAATGAGATAGAACACTTGAGTGAAAAATAAGGAGCTAAGAATAAGATTTTGGGAAACATGGAAGTCGAGTTAGCATAGAAAAATGAAGAAGCAATTTAAAACATGTGAAAGAGAGAAAAAAACTTTTGAAATTTGATGAATATGATTTTAAAAACACTAGGAACTTATACAACTAGATTTGACACGTCACATTAAGTGATTATAAAGGAGCAACACTGATTTTGATCAAGTCAAAAAAAAAAAATAATAATAATAATAATAATAATGCCAAATAAAGATCAAAATAAGTATTGCAATTACTAGGAATCTATAAATAAGTCGGGTCAAGTTATGAATGGTCAATTGTCACCGACGCCTCACAAAGTAATGTGCCACAAAGAATAAAGGTTGAGTGATGATTAACATGCAAATACTTATTAATGTAAAAATGAGTTTCGTGTCAACAGGAAGGCATAGGATGTTAAAGCATTGCAAGTCTTTGTTAAAGCATGAGTATAGAAAACCAAAAGTCAAACTTTTGAAATCGGATGAATATGTTTTCTAAATCAAGATCCATCACGTGAGTTGCTAAAAAAGGTTTTCACAGTTGATTGCTATGTTTTGCTAACCAGCTATTTCATCTGTCTATCATAATGATTTTCTTAACAATCACTCTCGTGTGTTGTACTTATCTATTTGCATTACATATTAATTATTTGAACAACTAAATTCGTCCAACTTCAAAGGTTTAAAAAGTTTTAGTCTTGGTAGTCTAACTCATTCATATTGTTAGACGAACTTAGACCTAATTCATTGATATAAGATGTATATAGATGAGCACAAACATTTTTAGTTATGACTAAGATTACAATGAAGTTTTAGAACTAATTTTCAAAAAGAGCTTAGTGCTAACGGGAATCAGGTACATGTAAAACAAACAAAAACAAGTTCTCAACACATAAAATTCAAAAAGGAATCAAAAAGTCTATTTTCTGAAATTGGATGGATATTATTAAATGGATATTTGGACTTTGATGCAAATAGAAGTTAAACGACCCAAATCAAGTTGTGTTTTCAAGTTATGACGCAAATGGATGTTGTAGGATGGTTGAGTAATAAAGTAGATTAAAAAAAGGGTAATCACGTCCGATGATGATTTTGAATAAAAAAGCAAAAACAACTATAAAAAAGCATTATGTTGACTAAATATAATTGGGATCAAATGCAAAGAAATGATCAAAAACACACTTACTTTATCAAGCTCGAGCCAAGCTCGAGCCCGAAAAAATTCATTTACTTATTAAGCCTGAACCCAAGCTTCACAAATAGAGATCGAACCGGCTCGCGAGCCTAAACGAGTTTTTTTACTTGCACATATTTTATATAATTTATTAAATATAGTTATATGAATAATTATGATAAAAACAATTATACAATATGTATAATGTGATACATAAATATAAGTTTAAATATATAAAAAATTAAATATAAAATGTTTAAAAATAACAACTAAACAATAAACGAGTTGAGCCCGAGCCGAGCTTGAGCTTCAAAAGTACTTAACGAGCCGAACTCGAGCCTTAAAAATAAAGCTCAAAACAAGCCGAACTCGAGCTTGAGCTTCAAAGTAAAGTCGGAGCACAGGAGTTTTTGAACGAGAAAGTAAAAGTCAAATTTTTGAAGATTTATGAGTAACAGGTCAGACTGATTTTGATCAAATTTAAAAAGTCAAATTTATGAAAATTATGACCTTTTTACAATAAAGAGTAAAGTTTAAAATCATTAGGCTTTGATGCATTACTTCAAAAGCAATGATAAAGAGGTCAGACTGACTTTCATAAAAAAAATGGAATAAGCATAGGCGAAGTATGAAGAATGTAATTAACAATTAGAGCACGTGAGTTTGCTAAACAGGTCAGACTTATTTTGATCAAATTTAAAAAGTCAAATTTATGAAAATTAAGATCTTTTGACAATAAAGAGTAAAGTTTAAAATCATTAGGCTTTGATGCAATTAGATTTGGCATGTTACTTCAAAAGCAATGATAAAGAGGTCTGACTTTGATAAGAAAATGGAATGAGCATAGGCGAAGTATGAAGAATGTAATTAACAATTAGAACACGCGAGTTTGCTAGAAAATGAGAAAGAAAGTTAAAGTTTTGAAACTGGTAATAAAGTGTGCAAAACAGGTTAGAACACATGAGTTGAAACAAGAAAGTCAACTAAACATGAACTTTTGAAAGAAAGAGAGTCAATATTTAGAAAATCTACGGAATACATTTAAATTTATATGTTACTTTAAGCACGACAAGTGTTAAGACTGATTTTGATAAAAAAAGGAAGAAAAAGACAAAAGAAAGTAAACTTTTCGAAACCGGTAAAATGTGTGAAACAAGATAAAGTTATCAATAGGAATCAAGGTAAAGATAAATTAGCCAAATCAAGTTATGAGTTTATAAAAGTAAGATAAATGAATTTGGATGTTAAATGTAAAAATTACATAGAGAAATATGAGTTAGAATACTTGAGTTTCTTTAAACAAAACAAATTACTTTTTTTCAATTTAAATCATAGGGGTTTGACACAGAGTTTAAAAATGAGAGGGAAAATGACTTGGAATACGAATCAATTTTAAAAATAGTATATACTAAAGATAAATTTGGTTATCGGTGAAGTAAAAAAAAAGGATATTGGTATATCTGCTATTTGTAATAGCGGACTAGGAGAAGTTTTAAAAAAAATTCTGACACTACTGACAATCAGAAAAAATTGGGAATTTTTTTTAAATGGTATATATGATCCGCTATATGTAATAGCGGATTAGGAGTAAAATATTAACCATAGTTAACCACCTAACCTGCGTTAACTTTTTTAAAAAAAATAAAACCTAAACCGCTATTAGGAATAGCGGATCACGCTTTAAAAAAAAGTTTTTTTTTTCTCCTAATCCGCTATTTCTAATAGCGGATTAAGTAAAAAAAATTTTTTTGTCCTAATCCGCTATTAGAAATAGCGGATTAGGCTTAAAAAAATTTGGGGAGCGGCGGTTTCGAACCCAGGTCGTTTCTGTGATCATGCATGCACCCAGGCAGTTGAGCTGAGTGACTAACCTATTTATACTATGGTTCCATTTGTTAATATATGTAATGGACAGGATTAAATATGAAATTTTTATAATGTTTACTTAGTGTAGTGTTACCATAAAATTTTTTAATTAGTAAAATTTAAAATTAAAAAATTTTTTAAAACTAAATTTAACTCTCACTTTAATGTTTACGTTTTTTTAATTTAAAATTTATAATGTTTACTTTTTTTAATCCTACTATAAAATTTTTTACTTAGTAAAATTTAAAATTAATAATTTTTTTTTAATTTTTTACTTAATAAAATTTAAAATTAATAAAAATTTTAATATTACCTTAGTAATTATTTTGTATATATTTAGTATATATTTATGTTACTTATTAAAATTTAAAACAATAATTAATATGTAAATACCACTAAGTCTACTAAAAAAAGAAACACGTGATTGACATTATAAATTAATAAAACATTAAAATTACAACAAACATATACTCAGGCACATGATAATAAATACAATTAATTATTTTGTCGGTATGGACATTTGTTGACCCTGTGATCCGTTCTTTTACAACCGGAACACTTACGACCCGTCCTTTCCTCAGCGTAGCTGGCGTCCATCTCGTTATGCATCCTTCTCGCACGCCGCCTTCCTCTTACTATAGTTATCTTAGATGCGTCCCCACGAATTTCCCAACCAGCGTGCAACCAGTCTTCTTTATGAGGCACCGGAAAATACTCGTTGTTGTATTGTGCACGGTACACTCCCGTAAGAAACCTTCGATCCGTAGTTTGTTGTGGACTTTCACGTAGATAGCCACAAACTGCAATTGCATGACTACAGGGGAACCGGTAGATCTGCCACTTACCACAAGTGCAGGTTTTTTTCTTGAATTCTACCATATACGGACTATTGCCAGATTCGTCCGATGCTTGTAGGGTGTCTCCACCATGAACCTTTGATCACGTACTGAGTAAGGGTATACCCTGTGTTGGGAAGCCCTTAATTCACGCTTATGGAATTCTGATCAGTGTAACACTTGCGAATCTTTTCATATTATATTTGTCAATAAATAATCATAGTTATGTTGCAAGCGTGAATTCATGACTAAGTTTTTAGATAAATACTCAATGGCTAAGCCTTCAAATGCAACTTAATAGTTAAGTTATGGATAAAACTTAACAATTAGGTATTGAATAAAACTTAGCGTCTAAGTTTAGATAAAGAATAGAATAAACTTAACGGCTAAGTTATGGATAAAGCTTAATAGCTAAGTCTTGAATAAAATATAAAACTTAATAGCTAAGTTTGAATAAAATATAAAACTTAATAGCTAAGTTTTGAATATAATATAAACTTAATGGTTAAGGTTTTAATAAAATATAAAACTTAATAAGTAAGAAATACTTAATGAGGAAGAAATATCCATATATAAAAAGATGCTTCTAGCTTCATTTCATTTCATAACCTTTTGATCGACTTCCCTATTTTCACACATGAAACTCTCTACTACCTTTTAAACACCACAAAGATAACCCGAGATTAGGAAGCCGGTGTATATGCTCTAGACAACAAGTATAGGAGTTCTGAATTAATCAAGGTGGTAGAAGCCCGTGACTTAATCCTTAAGTTACTTCGAGGTTCAGAAACAAAAGCTTATCAAGTTTAGAGGCTCTGTTCAACTTACCAGGTGAATACGTTTAATGCTTTCAAAACATTCAAATGATTTTATTTTACGAAAATGGCATTAGTATGTTAACCATGTTAATGCATAGAGGTATTCTGCTAAAACATTTAGACCAGAAGTATATGTATGTTTGATCAAATTATATCCTGGGGATGGGTGAAAATCCCATACTAGGGCTAGTTCAGACTCAGTGCAGATCCGGAGAGTCCCGTAGTAAGACTGCCTGAGCACCAATACCAGTATATATGGAGGGGGACTTCCAGTTGAAATAGACTGCTAAATGTGTGGTTTACCGTTAATTTATGATTAACTGTTTATCGTTATTCATGCCAAAATATTTTTGTGTCAAATTAAATGTATTCAACAGCTTTTCGCTAATGTATTATTTTCAAACATTTTCAGGTAAACATAAATAAATATGTTTAGTCAGGTGTTAGTGCTGCTGGATGGACTATGATCCTAGGCATGGAAACCCTGTGATAAACATATTAGCAAGAATAGTGCTGGAAGGACTAAAGCTTCCTAGGCATAGATCTTATGGCAAGTTTTGAATATCTGTCAGTAGACAGAAAATTTGTAAACATTACGTTAAACAATGTTATGTAAAATTATGGGTATTTAATTCCCAAAGAATATATGAAAATTTGTTTTTTTATAAATCATCAGAATATTTCATTTTATGAAATAAATTGTGAAATGTTTTTCCGCTGCGTAAACGTCTTTCAAGACAAACAATAAAAAGTGAACAATGACGCGTACCAATCGGTCGCACTCCCGGGGTGCCCTGAGGCCGGGGTGTGACAGGTTGGTATCAGAGCCACAGGTTTTAGCGAATTAGATACTTGCCTTAGTATCTAGGCTTTAACCAATATTAGAAATATTGCCTACTAAGAAAAAGTAGCTAGATGCCTTATTATAATGATATGTAGGACATCAGAAAAAGTATTATACTGACATAATTAACGAACCTTATTTCTCGTAAACGATGGGAATACCTATCGAAGTATCCAATAATTCTATTTACGAAAATTCCGAATCTTAGTATTAAGATACTCCCTCTTATTCTCGTTGTAGAATGTCAAACAACAATGATAGTAGACCCGCGGTGTATACCAGAGGGAACCGTAAGATAGTTAACGAAGATGAAGGTCGTGCGACCCAGAAAGCTGAGATACAAAGGATGATCGCCGAGGGAATTAAAGACGCGATTCCTACCATAATCGCGGCATTAAAAGAAAAGGAACCTCCTAGTCAAACTAACGAAGTTTCAAGATCTAGAAAGAAAGATGATGATCGTCATAGCTCGAGTGGTGAAAATTTCAAAGATGAAATGCCTAAGAAAAGGAAGAAACAGGATGGTTGTTCATATCGAACATTTCAAGCGTGTAAACCTATCGAGTTTTCAGGCAACGAAGGTGCAATTGCAGCCATCCGGTGGCTAGAAAAGATCGAAGCAGTCTTAGCCATTAGCAAGTGTGCTAATGAGGACATGGTTCTGTTTGCCTCACATTCTTTCAAAGATGAGGCATTGGAATGGTGGAATTCTATTATTCAGTCAAAGGGACGAGATAAGACTTATGCAATGACTTGGGATGAATTTCGTGCATTGGTAACTCGAAAGTTCTGCCCAATGAACGAAAAGGAGAAAATCACTAATGAATTTTTGAATCTCCGAATGGTTGGTTCAGATAACAAGGGGTATAATACCAAATTCTTTGCATATGCCCGACTCGTGCCACATCTTGTGACACCCGAATGCAACATGATCAGTCGCTATATCTGGGGACTGGTCAATTAAATTCGTGATATGGTGAAGGCCGTCATGCCACAGACAATAGAGTCTGCGGTAGAGTTAGCTGGACTTTTGACAGATGGAATGGTTAGAACCCAGGAAGAGAATAAGAAGAAAGAGGTGGTCCATAAACCAAATATAGAGGCAAAGAAACTTGGAAAAGGACAAGGAAAGAAAGAAGATTCATACTCTCTCCCCAGATGCAAAACGTGCGGGAGGAGACACATGGGAAGATGCAGATCCACTCTATTCTGTAACTATTGCAAGACTTCAGGACATACTTCTGAGGCTTGCTACAGGAAAAGGGTGATAAATTGTTTTAACTGCAATGAACAAGGGCACTACAAGTCTGAATGCCCAAGGCTTAATAAAGAAGGTGGTGCTGGAGGATCTGGAACCAAGACAGATCCTGGTGTGAAGAAGACAGCACGAGCATTTGTGATGAATACTCGTGAGGCTGCTGACTTGCCGGACGTCATTACCGGTACACATCTTATCAATAATTTCTATGCTAGAATTTTATTTGATTCTGGTGCAAACCAAAACTTCATAGACTATAAGTTCTGTAGTTTGTTAAATGAACCTCTAGTAAGGTTAGACAAATCCTATGAAGTTGAAACCGCGAACGGAGATCTAGTTAAAATCTCAGAATCCTATAATGGTAGGATTACTCTTTCTAATCATGTCATCCTTGTGAAACTTTTGCCTATGACATTAGCGGGATTTGACGTGGTACTTGGTATGGACTGGTTGGCCTCGAACCAAGCACATATCATTTGTAATCAAAAGCTTGTTAAACTCTATGCGCCTACTGGGGAAGAGATTATTGTCAAAGGTGACAAACCAACAAATCATGTTGGAATAATCTCAATGTTAAAAGCAACCAAATGCTTAAGGAAAGGATGTTTGGCATATCTGATCATTATATTAGATGACAAAACGAAGAAAAGATTGAAGACGTGCCAGTTGTAGCCGAATTTACCGACGTCTTTCCAGATGAATTACCGGGGATCCCACCTGATCGAGAAGTTGAATTTAGAATTGATCTTGTACCGGGTACATCAGCAATAGCTAAAGCCCCGTACAGATTAGCTCCAACTGAAATGAAAGAATTAAAGCAACAGTTAGATGAACTATTAGAGAAGGGATTTATCCGACCGAGTTCTTCGCCTTAGGGAGCTCCAATTCTATTTGTTAAGAAGAAGGATGGATCAATGCGTATGTGTATTGATTATCGTGAGCTGAACAAGGTAACCATCAAAAATCGGTATCCACTTCCTCGAATCGATGATCTATTTGATCAACTTCAGGGAGCGTGTTACTTTTCTAAAATTGATCTAAGATCAGGTTATCACCATCTCAAAGTTCAAGAAGAAGATATTCCTAAAACTGCATTCCGAACTAGATACGGATATTATGAGTTCACAGTCATGCCCTTTGGACTCACTAATGCCCCTGCAGCTTTTATGGACATGATGAATCGAATTTGTAAACCCTATTTAGATAAGTTCGTAATCGTGTTCATAGATGATTCTTATCTATTCCAAAAATCGAGATGAACACGCGAACCATCTTAAAATACTACTTGAGGTACTCAGAAATGAGAGATTGTACGCTAAATTCTCGAAATGTGAATTTTGGCTTACGGAAGTACAATTTCTTGGCCATATTATTAACGCTAAGGCATTTAAGTAGATCCTTCTAAGATTGAGGCTATTTCTAAATGGGAAATCCCTACATCCCCATCTGAAGTTCGTAGTTTCCTTGGATTGGCTGGATACTACCGTCGATTCATTCAAAACTTTTCTCGAATCACTGCCCCTCTTACATATTTGACTCGAAAATCCGCAAAATACGAATGGGGACCAAAACAGGATGAAGCATTCAAGACCCTTAAAGAAAAGTTAACAAATGCACCCATCCTGACTTTGCCAGAGGGTACTGAAGATTTCGTCATTTATTGTGATGCTTCACACATTGGTCTTGGATGTGTGTTAATGCAAAGAAATAAAGTTATCGCTTATGCATCACGTCAACTAAAAACACACGAGAAGAATTATACGACTCACGATTTGGAGTTGGGTGCCATAATCTTTGCGCTAAAGATATGGAGACACTATCTTTATGGAGTCAAATTTACTATTTACACTAACCATAAGAGTCTAAAATATATCTTTGGTCAGAAGGAACTAAACATGAGACAGAGGAGATGGATGGAAATCCTAAGCGATTACGATTGTGAAATCTGTTATCATGAAGGTAAAGCCAATGTTGTGGCTGATGCCTTGAGTAGAAAGGAAAGAGAAAAGCCAAAAAGGGTTCGTGCCTTAAGGCTTGATCTTCAAATTGATTTACTTAGTCAATTGAAGAATGCTCAGAAAATAGCCCTACAAGAGATAGAAAAAGAAGAAGGAATGAAGGGAATGCTTGATCAGTTGGTCAAAGGAGACGATGAACTAATCAGATTAAATAAGAGAATCTGGGTGCCAATTGTTGGTAATCTGAGAGAAAGAATACTTGAAGAAGCTCATAAGTCTAGATATACAATGCACCCAGGGAGCGATAAAATGTATAAGAATCTGAAAACTAACTACTGGTGGGTAGGTATGAAAAAGAGCATTGCACTATATGTTGCAAAATGTCTTACATGCTCTCAAGTTAAGGCAGAACACCAGAAACCTTCGGGTTTACTGCAACAACTTGAACTACCTGTCTGGAAATGAGAAATGATAACCATGGATTTTATTCCTAAACTTCCTCGAACAAGTCGGGGGAATGATACTATCGGGTTATCATTGATCGACTAACTAAGTCCACCCATTTCATTCCAATGAAAGAAACATTTAGCATGGATAAGTTAGCACAATTGTACGTCAATGAAATAGTAACTTTACATGGTGTGCCACTATCCATCGTGTCAGATAGAGATAGTCATTTTACGTCTCGGTTCTGGCAAAGTTTTCAAAAAGCGTTAGGAACTCGATTAAACCTAAGCACTGCTTATCATCTGCAAACGGATGGGCAAAGTGAAAGAACGATCCAAACGCTAGAAGATATGCTTCGAGCATGTGTGATAGACTTTGGAGGCAGTTGGGATAATCATCTACCTCTAATGGAATTCTCCTATAACAATAGCTATCACTCAAGCATCCAGGCAGCGCCATTTGAAGCCTTATACGGCAGAAAATGTAGAACACCTGTGTGTTGGTCTGAAGTTGGAGAGAATCAAGTGTGTGGACCTGAAATAGTCCAAGAGACAATTGATAAAGTACTACAGATCAGAGAAAGATTGAAGACAGCTCGCGATCGTCAGAAGAGTTATGCCGACAAAAGACGTAAGCCACTAGAATTTAACGTCGATGACAAGGTGTTACTAAAGGTATCACCATGGAAAGGTATAGTACGATTCGGAAAGAAGGGAAAGTTAAGTCCTCGATTTGTTGGACCCTTTAAAATCTTAAAACGAATCGGACCAGTAGCCTATCAACTAGAATTGCCAAATGAGATGAATGGAGTACACGATGTATTTCACGTGTCCAACTTACGTAAATGTTTGGCTGATGAATCGCTAGCAATGCCATTACAAGATGTAGAGGTTAACGAAAAGTTGAAATTTATCGAACAACCTCTTCAAATTGAAGACCGTCAAGAAAAACATCTAAAGAGAAGAAAGCTAGTATTGGTAAAGGTAAAATGGAACTCAAGACGAGGTCCTGAATATACGTGGGAACTAGAGTCAGAAATGAAAAAGAAATATCCACACTTATTCCAATAAATCTCGAGGACGAGATTTAAATAAAGGTGGGGAGGATGTAACACTTGCGAATTTTTCATATTATATTTGTCAATAAATAATCATAGTTATGTTGCAAGCGTGAATTCATGACTAAGTTTTTAGATAAATACTTAATGGCTAAGCCTTCAAATGCAACTTAATAGTTAAGTTATGGATAAAACTTAACAATTAGGTATTGAATAAAACTTAGCGTCTAAGTTTAGATAAAGAATAGAATAAAACTTAACGG
The DNA here is from genome assembly GCA_024085815.1 of Flaveria linearis. Lineage (NCBI taxonomy): Eukaryota > Viridiplantae > Streptophyta > Magnoliopsida > Asterales > Asteraceae > Flaveria > Flaveria linearis. The sequence goes on from CM044001.1 coordinate 120,307,080, forward strand.
CTAAGTTATGGATAGAGCTTAATAGCTAAGTCTTGAATAAAATATAAAACTTAATAGCTAAGTTGAATAAAATATAAAACTTAATAGCTAAGTTTTGAATATAATATAAAACTTAATGGTTAAGGTTTTAATAAAATATAAAACTTAATAAGTAAGAAATACTTAATGAGTAAGAAATATCCATATATAAATAGATGCTTCTAGCTTCATTTCATTTCATAACCTTTTGATCGACTTCCCTATTTTCACACACGAAACTCTCTACTACCTTTTAAACACCACAAAGATAACCCGAGATTAGGAAGCCGGTGTATATGCTCTAGACAACAAGTATAGGAGTTCTGAATTAATCAAGGTGTTAGAAGCCCGTGACTTAATCCTTAAGTTACTTCGAGGTTCAGAAACAAAAGCTTATCAAGTTTAGAGGCTCTGTTTGTCACACCCTCAAATTTCCACAAACGGGGTATTACCGTTAGGCGTGTGACTTCCAGGATCTCAGCCACTAGTTACACCAAACGACACGTTAATTGTAAAACATAATTCATTTTTGAAGTTTAATATTACCAAAGACCAAGTTTTTAAAGTAAACATAACAGAAGTTGCGGAAGCATAGTAAATCTTAATTGTTTAAATGGCGCAACACGCGCAAACCGAATAAATGAAAGTTACTGAAAAATATTAAATAAGCCACGTGAGATAATAAATGCATGAGTGAATGCTCCTAATCGTGCGCGTCTTGTGAACCTGAAAGAAACATGCTAAAGTGTCAACACAAGGTTGGTGAGTTCACAGGTTTTGATAAAGAGAACATAAAGTAAACCGATACAGTAAACAAAGTAATATCAGTAGGTAGCTAGTCTACTAAACCAGTTACTCAGTGTATGAAGTTCGAACCGAAGCTGACAATTGAAACTGAACGCCTCGGCTGTGAATACCAGGTCACAGCAACAGAACTTAGGTCAATTAAACACCCATTTGACGAACGTTGTGCTAGCGCGACTAGCCCGGGTGGGGTTTGTCAAACCCAGTAGATCTACTCAGAATTGCCTCGCTATACTACATATATTAACGGTTCGAGAGTGAGGACTTTAGTGGTATCACACTAGTTAACAGGTGATATTACGATAATACTGATCAATGAAAATGAATTTGTTTCCCACGTTTCTACTTGCGTAGTAACGGACCGAAGGCAAAGTATACGAACATAGTATCATGTATATGCAATATCACAACAATCCAATGTAATGTAACGTTTATGAAAAACAGCATGTTTCTCTCCCTCAAAAATAGTATAAAGTAAAAGTGGGGCTGTAAACTCACCTCGAATGCGTTGCAACAAAAATGTAAGCACCAAAAGAGAAGTTTTCCAATTAACCTGAGTTTCATTTAATATTCAATTAATATTAAATATCAATAATGTGGTCGTTCGGTTTCAAGTTCCACGGATCGGTTACGGTGTCGGTTGTCGTTTGCTTTATTTGCATGTAGATAGACACGAGTTCTAATTCACTTCATTTACATAATGACCCAATTGTCACTTGTAAATGTATTATATTCCAAATTACTACTATTATTATTACATCCTATATTAACCTTCTAACACAACCTTTATTGAATCATGTATATCATGCAAAATTAACTCACATTATTTCATACAAATGAGTCACCTAATAATCTTACTAACACCCGAGCATCCATCTAAAAAGTTAATTATATATATATATTCATACAACCCACTAAAATGATTAGAACATCCACTTCCATTATTATTACATTTCAAGCACTCCCCCCCCTTTTGCAGAAACGCACCCATGTGCATTGCCCACTAAAATACATATCCCATGCATTATCATTCTCCACCCATAGCACTAACTGAACCCCATAGAACCAATGCATACAACATTCATATTTTTAAACAAAATTAAACACATACCATCAAATATATGTATATATACATAATTATATGCTACCTACGTTTAACATGCACCATCTAATTTCCCAGTCCATTCGCAGCCATATATACATACATCCATATTAATAAGAACCACACACAATACACGTACACACACAGTAGAATGCATACATACACAATATGCACCGTACATGGCACGTACCGTGCTCGATCACCCGATCGAGAACCCGATCACCCGAACCCATAAGCAACCCGCACACCAAGCATAAAATCACAGAACATATATATATACATACATACGCAGAAACTTATACTTACATACATACGCAGAAACTTATACTTACATACATACGCAGAAACTTATACTTACATACATACGCAGCAACATACATACATAAACAGCAGCATATACCTTCACGCACACAGTTACACATATACATACATATATCCATACACAGCTTCATACATACACGAGCACACGATCACACATCAGATACATATACGCAGAAACATATATACGCAGCATATACACAGAAAACATACATATAGCAGCATATACATACATATATACGCAGAAACATACATATAGCAGCATATACGCAGAAACATATATATGAATACTGAATCACATATATATACACACATAACCGCATACCTTTACATACGTAACCATATATATGTATCATGCTGAATCACATATATACAATCGCATACATACAATTTCATACATACATATTACCACCCATACCACCATAAACTCAAGCAGTACACACAAGCAAGATATATATATATGTACGCCCACATGTATGTAACCAAAAACATATATGCTTAACATCGCAGTAGCATATATACATACAAAAGAAGCACACACACCCGCATATACATATAAAAGCATCGCAGGGGCATGAGCATATATGCATACATATACTCGAGAATCCAAACACAAACTGCTTCCTCTTGATTCTACCCGCTGCACACATACGTATACATACAACCGCATATATATATACATCGGCCATGAACACACACACTTCAGCAGATGAAAAAGACACACACACTCAACATACATACGGTTATTCATACATACGCAGAACATTATGCATACATACGTTCACGAACCCAACCATCGCAACCCATGAACCCAACGCAAACGTATACGCGGAAACCGTAACCCGTGTCTCAAAACCGTAACGAACATAATTTTTGATGAAAGAGCCTTACCGAACGTGGTACGGGGCTGTTTCAATTTCCGTTTGCTAACGCCGGGTACTCGCGGTTGATAGCGGTGTTGTTTGCTCGCGAAGAAAGCTGTCGGTGTTGCGGAGAGGCGGAGGGGCAGCGATCGGATCGAACGAGGCAGAAGGAGTATTGGTTTGAATTAATATAATATGGATATATTATGATTCAATTGAACTAATATAATGTGGATATATTATGTGGCAACAAGTATGATATTATTATTAGCATCTACTGTAGGTCTGTGACTCGAGGTTGTAATATTAATTGGTTTATAGTTATATAGTGGAGTTGGTTATAGTGGAGAAGAACAACACATCTCCCACCAGGTAAGGTGGGTAGCCAGCACATCTCCCACCAGGTAAGGTGGGTCGGTTACTAACTTATTATAGATTTGTCATTAGGTGCAAATTACACAATGGTCCCCTCAAGTCTCCTAAGTTTGCACTTTAGATCCTCCAAGTTAGCCTAATGTATATTTAGATTAATCATGTTAAGTAAATTAAGTTTAATTGTAGTTAATTATATTTAATTGGTATTTACAATAATATCATTTATTCACGAAATATCTCCTTCGAGTAGTGGGAATCTATAAAAATAATGCACTATCGAAAAGATGTGGTCTTGCTGAGCGTTGCTTCAATTATTTCTGACTTAATGGTAGGGACCACTATTATCTTTTGTCTAAAGCTTATTAATAATTCTAGTAGTAGTGGTTTATAAAGTGAAGATTCGAGTCTTGGGTATGTTAGATATATTTAGTTGAAAGTTATAATAATAATTCATTATTATTTATGGTAAAATTTTAACATAGCAAAATTTAATAATTCATAATGTAACAAACACAATTTTAGATTAAAGGGGCAAGTTTAACCTGAAAACTCGGGTTGTCACACTGTTCAACTTACCAGGTGAATACGTTTAATGCTTTCAAAACATTCAAATGATTTTATTTTGCGAAAATGGCATTAGTATGTTAACCATGTTAATGCATAGAGGTATTCTGCTAAAACATTTAGACCAGAAGTATATGTATGTTTGATCAAATTATATCCTGGGATGGGTGAAAATCCCATACTAGGGCTGGTTCAGACTCAGTGCAGATCCGGAGAGTCCCGTAGTAAGACTGCCTGAGCACCAATACCTGTATATATGGAGGGGGACTTCCAGTTGAAATAGACTGCTAAATGTGTGGTTTACCGTTAATTTATGATTAACTGTTTATCGTTATTCATGCCAAAATATTTTTGTGTCAAATTAAATGTATTCACCAGCTTTTCGCTGATGTATTATTTTCACACATTTTCAGGTAAACATAAATAAATATGTTTAGTCAAGTGTTAGTGCTGGTGGACTATGAATCCTAGGCATGGAAACCCTGTGATAAACATATTAGCAAGAATAGTGCTGGAATGACTAAAGCTTCCTAGGCATAGATCTTATGGCAAGTTTTGAATATATCTGTCAGTAGACAGAAAATTTTGTAAACATTGCGTTGAACAATGTTATGTAAAATTATGGGTATTTAATTCCCAAAGAATATATGAAAGTTTGTTTTTTTATAAATCATCAGAATATTTCATTTTATGAAATAAATTGTGAAATGTTTTTCCGCTGCGTAAACGTCTTTCAAGACAAACAATAAAAAGTGAACAATGACGCGTACCAATCGGTCGCACTCCCGGGGTGCCCTGAGGCCGGGGTGTGACAGGAGGAAAGTCAGTCGAACAATTATACGCGGTTGTGTAGTGATAGGCGTATTGTTCAACTTCTCTCTTAAAGATATATTCAATTAACGCCTTAATTGGGAGCATCCTGGCACCACGTAACACATTGTTCATGCTTTCCGATATGTTCGTGGTGAGGATACCCCATCGGCGATTCCCACGGTCATACAAGACTGTCCATTTTGTTTTATCAATTGCGGATAGGTACTGCCACGCTTGTTTATTTGTCGCCTAAGCTCAAGCATCAGCCGTTCGAACTTTCTTTCTTATGCTGTGCTTCCAATGTCCCAACACATCATTTTCAAGCTGACGCTCTTGAACTTCGTCATGAAATTGCTTCTGATATGCCTTAGACAAAATCGATGGTGGGCGTGGGGTTCCTTCCAGGATTCTAAATTATCCATAGCGTGTTTTATACCGGCATGCCTGTCAGAAATTACACACAAAGTTCGACTGGTGGGGTCTGCAACGTTCTGAGCAAATTTTTGAAGAAACCACATCCAGCTCTCGTTTGTTTCTTCATCCACCAATGCGTACGCAATCGGCAAGATCATGTTGTTGGCATTTTTTGAAACTGCCATCAATAGTTTTCCCTTGTAGGTGCCCCGTAGATGGGTGGCATCTATATAGATTACAGGAATGCAAAAATGAAAGGCTTCAATACTTGGACGGAAAGCCCAGAACACAAACTTGAATACTGAGCAGTCACTTGGACTATGGGGATGATGTAACCACTGGACAACGGTACCGGGGTTAGCTTGTTGTAGTGCCATTATGTAGTGAGGTAAATAATGGAAGTTTTGATCCCAGGTACCGTATATGTTTTCGATGGCCTTTTTCCTGGCAGCCCAAGCCTTGCCGTAAGTGATATCAATGTTCAGTTTCTCTTTGATGAGAGACTGAATTTGTTTCACAGGCAACACTGCATTTGCAAGAACTTGTTCTTGGATGTGGGATGCTACAACTTTTGATCTTAAGGACCGGTTGTTGTTGCGAGAAACAGTGGTGAAACATGAGTGAGCCGGTGTCCATACAGTCATTTTGAAACAATGAGAATTTTTTAATTTTCAGGCGGTGCATGTCCAAAGACATGGTTGAGAGTCTTCGTGCTGGTTGTTGTCTGTTTCTTTGATACTTTTACATTTGGCCGTCAAGACCTTTGGTCGGGCATCTGCCATGAATATCTCTTTTTTATGGTTGATATTCCACATTCTGACTGCGTAATCAACTTGGTCTTTTGAAGTGAAATACATATTTAAACGTATTTCGGGATCTTTTTCTTCCCAAAACTCCATTTCATCTTCCCTGAAATTATCCATAGGAATATAGTCTTCATCTATTTCCCTCCCATCAACATTAAGTTCAGGGAAATGGGTAAGCCCCTTACTTTGATGTTGAGGCAAAGGAGGGATTGGTTGGTCCTCCTGGATTGGCTGGTCCTCTTGTGTATCATATTCTGAAACAGATGGTTCATTCTCTTCCGCGTCTTCAATTTCTTCAGCAGGAGAGTCTTACAAAAAAATGTATTAGCATTTACGACATAACATTAAGGATATAAAGAAATAAAAAGAAGTAGAATAACCTTCGTCGTTTTCTACAGCTGCTGAGGAAGTGGTACCAAATTCATGTTGATGCTGGTTGGGAACTAGCATCGTCCACTTCACATGAATTCTACAGGTGTTACCCAGAACAATGGAAGCTAGTTGGTATATTATATACATATCATTTTCTTGGTTAATATGTGAGGTAAATGAACCTCCATTTTATTCATAGTAGAGTGTTAACTGTAGACAACAAGACTGACGATCAAGTTGAACACATCTACATATGTTGTCCACCAACTCAGAATAACCGAGTGGACTAGTAACTAAAAACGTAGTGGTATGAGTTCCTGGAGCACCTATTACTACCCCTTGCGTGTATGACACTTCACCCCCATAAAATAATTGTACCATAAAGGGAGTGAATGAGAAAGATGAAAACATTGTGAAAGTGAATGGTGGAATGAAGAAGCAGGGAATAACTCTGTCAGAATAAGAAAGATGAAAACATTAGCATGAATTTATAGATAGAGTTGGCAGTGATAATTCAAGCATTGTGAAAGTAATGGGGATGGAGTGTAATATCTCTGTCAGATTGTAATAATTCAATCTTTTGGCAGTGATAATTCAAGCTTTTACCAGTGATAATTCAAGCTTTTGCCAGTGATAATTAAGAGGGTAATAATTCAATCTTTTGGCAGAGATAATTCAATCTTTTGGCAGTGATAATTCAAGCTTCTGCCAGTGATAATTCAGAGGGTAATAATTCAATCTTTTGGCAGTGATAATTCAATCTTTTGGCAGTGATAATTCAAGCTTTTGCCAGTGATAATTCAGAGGGTAATAATTCAATCTTTTGGCAGTGATAATTCAATCTTTTGGCAGTGATAATTGAAGCTTTTGCCGGTGATAAAATTATAGTGAGACTTGAAATAAAATTACAGATACACTTGAAATAAAATTACAGATAAACTGAAATAAAATTACAGATAGACCTGAAATAAAATTACAGATAGACTTGAAATAAAACCCTGTAAATTAGCGGCCCGAAACACAACGCCAGTAATACAGCTGGTCGGCCATGTAGCGTCGGTAATTCACACAAGCCACCTCGACATCATCTTCTATCGGCAATGGTTTGTTTGTAACCAGTTTCTCCAACATCATACAAACAAGAACCCCTGAATTGGCAATGTTACCATTGCATCGTGGCAAGTTCAACTCAACTAAACCAACTGTAATATCACACTTAGTGCGGTGTTTTGACCTAGACCAGTATTGAATACGGTCAAGAAACCATCCAAAGTACAGGGTAACCACCTCCATATAGTATGATGTTATACCTTTTTTCTCATTTCTCCATCGGTAATCAGTCCAGTATTGAGTTAATACCATGCTCCGCATATCAATGCTGATTAGTAGCCAGTCAGTTTTCCCGATCCATAAAGGAAGGTAAACAGTGTCAACCTCCCAAATTGGGGGATATGGTGATTTTCTTCCCGCCATATCAATGGCGGTTTGAGGGTTTTCATTTCTCATTTCATCATAAAAACAAGGTGGTAAGACTGTCCAACTTACATTTGCACTTGGGTTTTTTAAGAGCTTTGACTGTCTTTTACGCATAAGTCTTACAGTCCATGCTTCAAGGTGCTGCACAGTAAGAATTTAAAAGGTAATACATTATTCATTTACTATATGGTACCATGAATATAAAGGTAATACATCTTACCGTGTCCATAAGTGAACGATTTGAATGACAACCTAATAGGGAACCCCAAAAATCTTTGTCTAGTTTTTTGCTAATGAAACGAGTATAGCAAAATGGTGCATCTCCATTAGTATAAAAATCTACGACATCTTTGGACCAGTTTATGGACTCGTCGATAGAAACAACAAAGATTTTTTTGGGTGTTTCATTTTGTGCTTCATTTTGACCTTCATTTTGATGGGATTCTCTGAAGACGAAGCCGGAGTTTTTGACACGGATTGCCTCTTTAAACGTCTCCATACCAAATCTGTAACTCTTGCCGTCTTAGGTGGAGGTTGAGAACAGTAAAAACCGTCTTCATTATTTGCCATTTTTGTAGTTGATAATGAGATGATGTTATTTGAAGGGTTTTTTGAAGGGTGTTTATAGACTTTAAGGGTATATTTATTTTTATTATAATTTATTTTAATTAAAGTAAAAGTATATTTATTTTTATTATAATTTAAGCAAAAGTATATTTATTTTTATTATAATTTATTTTTATTAAAGTAAAAGTATATTTATTTTATTATAATTTAAGTAAAAGTATATTTATTTTTATTATAATTATTTTTATTAAAGTAAAAGTATATTTATTTGTATTATAAATATGAACAAACATGCATCTCAAGCATCATCTCAAACCACATTCTCCAACATCATCTCAACCCACATTCTCCAACATCATCTCAAGCATCATCTCAAACACCAACTTCAAACTCATCTCATGTAAGGTCCCGTTCCCGGGCACCTCACAGTTGGTCATTCACAGCATAAAACATACATATTATAAATTTAAGCAGCGGAATTAATTTTAACAAAAACCCATTCATTCATTATAAACACTATTGTTAAGCAATACATTCTAGTTCATGGATCACAAAATAATTAGTCGAATGAATTACAAAACAACAGTATTGTCAAAACATAAATGGATGTCAGTCTTGCCCGCCAAATAGCCATCCCCGTGTGCCATCATCAGCAACCTGTTACCTGCCAACTGGAAAATACATAAAAGTCAGCGTTGCTAAGTGAGTTCTAGTTTTGTAGATTAAAATACTTTACTTTTCATTTCAAACCGTTCGTTATGCATATGTGATCACACATCGTACGTACACGTAGGTAATATCATTATTATCTTCATCATCGTTCAATTCGTACTTTTATCATTATTCTTCCGAGTCTTTTGCGACACTAGGCCGCTCACCTCTAAGGCAATCTCAAGGATTGCACTGATGCTGTGAGTCTTTTGCGACACCAAGTCGCTCACCTCTAGGTCAATCACAAAGATTGTCCTTCATCCTGTGAGTCTTTTACGACACCGAGTCGCTCACCTCTATGCCAATCACAAAGATTGACCCTGTGTGCATCCTTCGGGGTAGCGAACCCGCATCACAGTTGAGCTAACACCTGCCAGGGGTGTGCACCTCCATACATTTGCTTGCAAGCCTTTCTTACGTTCATTTACATTCCATTCTTCTTTATAATTAATCTTTCACTTTATTAATGATAATAATTCCTGTCTTGATCATGATCATTCCACGTAGACTCATACAATATTATTATTAATAAGCATATTAATAATAATAATACTAATAATATTAATAATATTATCAATAATAATCTTAATAATAGCCCTAATCATAATATTAATTAAAATATTAAGAAAAGGGGTATTATTACATGCAAACATAGTCATACGCATTTAATAAAGTCCCAGTCAACATTCATGCGAAACCCTACTGCACAGACTCCAAGAAAATTCTGTTAAAAGTCTAAGTATTTGGGCGTAAGAGCCCTGTTCAGGCGTTTCACCACTGTCGGACTTACCAGCTTACACTTAAAAAATTTTCAACTCTGGGCGTATAAGCACTGTTGGGCGTATGAGCCCTGTTGGGCGTTTAAGCCCTGTTGGACTTTTCACCTTATACTTAGAAAATTTTCCTGGTCATACGACCACTATTCAGACACATGACTACTATTTGGGCTTGTTAGGCGTATTAGTAGCCTGTTCATGTCTCTAATTCATATTCCAGTCCCCAAACATCATAATACCTAGTTCTAAACATATACACACGATTCCAGGCATAAGCTTAACATAAACATAAACATACGTTCATCCCAAAACATACTCGATAAACATACACATGTACATATCATACGGTTATCATACCCAAATTTATAAAAACATACATACATGTATTTTCCAGCCCCAAATCATTTAAAAACGTGTAAAAAGGGGTCTAGAAACTCACCTTTGTTGTTTCTTCAATTTCATACTCTTCACCCGAGCCTCTTCGACTGTTCTAACACCTAAAACACACACCATACCACCCAAACACACAAGTCACATTTATAAGCTCATAAATGGTTCTAGAATCGTCCTAAGCATCATAATTCGAGATTTCTTACCAAAAACTTCGAGTTTTCTGGTCCTTCTTCAAAAATCCCGAGAGTTTCTTGCCTTCTCTTTCTAAAATCCGAACAAGAAAAGAGTGTGCAGTGGGTATGGGCGACCATATCGCCTTTTACACCAACTTTTCAAGATTTTATCATTTTAACACTTTTGGTCCCTCAACTTTGGGGTTGACTTTCTTTTCCCCCATTTTCTTTCTCTTTTATTCTTTTGTTTCTTTAAAAGAAATATACGGGTGTTACAAGTCCCCCCCTTATATAGGTTTCGTCCCCGAAACCTGTTATTCCTCAAACAGATGTGGGTAATGTTGTCTCATCTCCTCTTCAGTCTCCCATAAAGACTCGGATCCCTTTCTGTGCTTCCATTGTACACGCACAAGAGGAACCACTTTATTCCTTAACCTCTTTTCTTACGATCAATGATTGCCACTGGTTGCTCCACGTAGTTGAGCCTCTCATCCACCTCGATATCCTCCAGTGGTACAATCATGTCTTTATCAGCTAAGCACTTTCTCAGATGAGATACATGGAATGTGGGATGAATTCCACTTAACTCATCTGGCAATTCAAGTCGATAGGCTACCTCTCCTACTCGTGCAACAATCCGGAAAGGTCCTATATATCTCGGGCTTAGCTTACCTCGTTTCCTAAATCTAATGATTCCTTTCTAGGGCGAGACCTTCAACATGACTCGGTCACCAACCTTGAACTCTATCGGTCTTCGCCTCTTGTCAGCATACGACTTTTGTCTATCCTTTGCCGCCTTCATGAAGGCTTTGATCTTTTCTAACTTCTCAGTCGTTGCTTCAATCACCTCAACACTTCCCAACTCTTTCTGCCCAATGTCTCCCCAGCACACGGGCGTCCTACATCTCCTACCGTATAGCATCTCGTAAGGTGGCATGCCAATACTGGCGTGATAACTGTTGTTGTACGAGAATTCTGCTAACGGCAGGTGGTCGTCCCAACTTCCTCCAAAATCGATCACGCATGCCCGAAGCATGTCCTCGAGTGTTTGGATCGTCCTCTCAGACTGACCGTCCGTCTGAGGGTGATATGCTGTACTAATGTGTAGCCTCGTCCCCATTGCATCATGAAATCTTTTCCAAAACTTGGAGGTAAACTGGATGTCACGATCAGACACAATAGACACCGGTACACCATGACGAGCTACAATCTCTTGATGAACAGATCCGCCAATCTTTCAGATGAGTATGTTTCGCGGATCGGTAGGAAGTGGGCACTCTTTGTCAAGCGGTCAACTATCACCCATATGGCATCATACCCTTTTGGGGTACGTGGTAGCTTCGTAATGAAGTCCATAGTGATGTGCTCCCACTTCCACTCGGGTATATCCAACGGCTGGATCTTCCGTACGGTTTCTGTGTGTTCTGCCTTTACTTGTAAACAAGTTAGGCACTTACTCACGTACTCCACTACGTCACGTTTCATACCCGGCCACCAGAAATCCTTTTTCATATCGTGGTACATTTTGGTAGCACCGGGGTGAATGGAGTATCGAGTCTTATGGGCCTCCCCATGATCTTTTCATGTAGATCCCCGTATCGAGGAATCCACATTCGCCCAAATCGGGTCTTAACACCGAGAGTGTTCTCACCCAATTCCGTAACTAGACCTCTCATCCTTTCGGAGTTAAGACGATCTTCCTTCAAAGCCTCGTCTTGGAACTCCTTAACCTGTGTCATCACATCGGAGGTCATGATTAACTGATAAGCCTTCACCTGAATTGGCTCGGGCCTATCTTTTCGGCTAAGGGCATCTGCCACCACGTTGGCCTTGCCCGGATGGTAATGGATTTCGTAGTCATAATCCTTTATGAGCTCCAACCATCGCCTTTGCCTCATGTTTAGATCTTTCTGCTCGAAGAAGTACTTCAAGCTTTTGTGGTCTGTGAAGATGGTGCACTTCGTCCCGTATAGATAGTGCCGCCAAATCTTCAACGTAAAAACCACCGCGGCTAATTCTAGATCATGTGTGGGATAATTGACTTCGTGGTTTTCAGTTGTCGGGATGCGTAGGCTATTACCCTACCACGTTGCATTAATACACAACCTAGCCCAGAGTAGGATGCATCCGAATATACCACTAAGTCTTCAATTCCCTCGGGCAATGTCAAGACAGGAGCTTGTGTTAGTCTCGTCTTCAACTCCTCAAAGGCAGTCTCCTGCTCTCGACCCCACACGAATTTCACGTCCTTGCGGGTCAATTTTGTCAAAGGTGAGGCTATCTTGGAGAAGTCTTGAATAAATCTCCTGTAATAGCCTGCCAATCCCAAGAAGCTACGAATCTCGGATGGCGTCTTTGGTGATTTCCATTGCATCACAGCCTCAACCTTTGCTGGGTCCACCATGATTCCCTCTGCATTTACCACGTGACCCAGAAATTGCACCTCGCGTAACCAGAAAGCACATTTGGAGAACTTAGCATACAGTTTCTCCCTTCTCAAAGTCTCCAATACTTCCCGAATGTGACCGGCATGCTCTTCTTCGCTCCTCGAATAAATCAGGATATCATCGATGAACACAATCACTGATTTATCTAACATTGGCCGACACACTCGGTTCATCAAATCCATAAAAGCAGCTGGCGCGTTAGTTAGACCAAATGACATAACGAGAAACTCATAGTGTCCATAACGCGTACGAAAAGCTGTTTTAGGAATGTCCTGCTCCTTCACCTTCAACTGATGGTAGCCAGATCGAAGATCTATCCTCGAGAACCAACTGGCACCCTGGAGCTGGTCAAACAAGTCGTCAATCATCGGCAACGGATATCGATTCTTTACCGTTAGCTTGTTCAACTCACGGTAGTCGATACACATCCTCATGCTACCGTCCTTCTTCTTCACAAATAAGACCGGAGCGCCCCAAGGAGAGATACTCGGTCTAATAAAGCCCTTGTCGAGCAACTCTTGCAGTTGCTCCATCAACTCCTTCATCTCAGTCGGAGCCAATCGATACGGTGCTTTAGCAACAGGTTGGGCACCGGGTATCAGGTCAATTTGAAACTCGATTTCGCGGTCAGGTGGCAAACCCGATAAGTCTTCCGGGAACACATCTGGAAACTCACACACAACCGAAACGTCGGATAGTTGTGGTGCTGGCATTTCCACATCTTTCACATAACATAAGTAGGCGCTGCACCCACGCCTCATACACTTGCCTGCCACTGCCATCGAAATCACCATCGGAATCATCGTTACCCGATCACCGTATATCGTTACCAGACTTCCGTCAGATGCCGTCAGTCCAACCATCTTCTTTCGACATACGATATTCGATTCGTAGGTTGCCAACCAATCCATTCCTAACACCACATCAAATCCACCTAGGGGCATCACATGTAATCTAGCAGCAAACCTATGGCCTTCTAACTCTATGACACAGTCCTCTATCACAACAATATCTCTAGTAGACTTACCAATAGCGGTTTCTACTTCAAAGGGCTCATCAATGCATTTACTGCTAACAGGCAATTTAGCACAGAAAGTAGAAGAAATGAAACTCCTACTAGCACCAGAATCAAATAATACAGAAGCAAGAGTTTGATTTACTAGAAACGTACCGGACACAACATCGGGTTCCGTCCTAGCCTCCTCTCTGGTCATGGTGAAAGCTCTGGCACTCGCCCTCTGCCCTTCAGTCCCGACCGTCTTCTTTGCCCCGGAACTCTCCACCCTCGGCTTTCTGCAGTCTTTGCTCATATGGCTCGCCTCACCGCAGGTGTAACACCTCAGCTCCTTACAGTCTTTCAAAATGTGGCCCGACTTCCCGCACTTGAAACACACTTTGAGCCCCATTCTGCACTCACCCGTATGCTCCTTCCGCACTTGCCACACCTTTTAGGCCCCGAGCTTGATGACCCCATCCTACGGTCATCCACTCTCATCCTTTTGTTGTTCGGGGTGAAGCCACCACGCCCGAACCACTTCCCATTCCAGTTTTGGTCACCCCCACCAGCCTTCTTCACCTCTGCATCCGCTACCTCCCTCTCATCATAGAGCCTCCCAGCCAAATCCACCGCCGACCTAAAAGTGCTTGGTCGTGCAGCAATCAAATGCCTACGAATAACGGCTGGCAGCCCCTGAATGTACCGGTTAATCTTGCGAGATACCGGTGTCACCTGATCCGGCACCAGCCTCGCCATCTCATTGAATTTAGTAGTGTACTGCTGGTGGGTCATGGTTCCCGCCTCGAGTTGCAGGAACTCCCTCTCAATCTTATCAAGTTCCCTGTGAGGACAGAATTCCTCAATTACCAGCTTCTTCAACTCCGACCACTTCATTTTCCCGATGGTCCTGCTGCCCTCAGCTTGGACGATATTGTCCCACCAACATAGTGCTGAGTCAGTAAAGGAGTGGGTGGCAAACTTCACCTTCTGATCTTCCCAGCACTCACTGATCTCGAGTACCGCTTCCATCTCCCTTACCCACCGATGGGCAGCAGCAACATTGCCATTTCCATCAAAAGTCGGGGGCCTGCACCTCTGGAATGCCCCGTAATTGCATCCCTTGGTCGTCACCCCTACCACATCATCTTCCTCTTCATCAGATACTACTATCTCAGGATCCGGTCGTTCCTCTCCCCCTTTCTTTCCTTCCCGGTGACCCTCTCCTGTCCTCCTTCTCCTTTCTCTCCTCATTCCTCACAGCTCGAATAACATCGGTCACTACAGATGGCATAACTGCCTGTAGGACCTGGTGTACCTCATCAGCAATCGCCTCCCTAGTTGAGGCATTCAGGCTTGCATTCTCAGTTTCTTCATTCCGGTTAGGAACCTCGAGGTTCATAGGAGTCGCCTTAGGAGCTTTAGCACTGTTCCTAGTTATACGCGGACGACCTCTACCTCTAGCAGCCTTAGAAGGTTTCTTCCCAGCCATTTCCTAAGCACTATAAGATTTAAATACCAAAACAGTCATTCAAGGTAATAGCTCAGTTTATGTCAAGTATAGTAAGTCCCTAATTACAGTGGCCAGTTGTGATTAGCCACTTACTTTACTCTTCACACCCCAAGCTCTTCCTATCCTGACTACATCAGCATCTAAATCTACTAAGAACACATAAATCACGTAGCACACGCACATAATACTGATTAACTTTTAAGAAAAACAATACCTGATGGCACATGGCTACTCGGGCTGACATCCCTCTTTTCGTCCCATTTTCAGTTTAAGTTAAGGTTTATTTTGAAAAATTTTACCCAATTCACTTAAACTTTAGCTCTGATACCAACTTGTAAGGCCCCGTTCCCGGGCACCTCACAGTTGGTCATTCACAGCATAAACATACATATTATAAATTTAAGCAGCGGAATTAATTTTAATAAAAACCCATTCATTCATTATAAACACTGTTGTTAAGCAATACATTCTAGTTCATGGATCACAAAATATTAGTCGAATGAATTACAAAACAACAGTATTGTCAAAACATAAATGGATGTCAGTCTTGCCCGCCAAATAGCCATCCCCGTGTGCCATCATCAGCAACCTGTTACCTGCCAACTGGAAAATACATAAAAGTCAGCGTTGCTGAGTGAGTTCTAGTTTTGTAGATTAAAATACTTTACTTTTCATTTCAAACCGTTCGTTATGCATATGTGATCACACATCGTACGTACACGTAGGTAATATCATTATTATCTTCATCATCGTTCAATTCGTACTTTTATCATTATTCTTCCGAGTCTTTTGCGACACTAGGCCGCTCACCTCTAAGGCAATCTCAAGGATTGCACTGATGCTGTGAGTCTTTTGCGACACCAAGTCGCTCACCTCTAGGTCAATCACAAAGATTGTCCTTCATCCTGTGAGTCTTTTACGACACCGAGTCGCTCACCTCTATGCCAATCACAAAGATTGACCCTGTGTGCATCCTTCGGGGTAGCGAACCCGCATCACAGTTGAGCTAACACCTGCCAGGGGTGTGCACCTCCATACATTTGCTTGCAAGCCTTTCTTACGTTCATTTACATTCCATTCTTCTTTATAATTAATCTTTCACTTTATTAATGATAATAATTCCTGTCTTGATCATGATCATTCCACGTAGACTCATACAATATTATTATTAATAAGCATATTAATAATAATAATACTAATAATATTAATAATATTATCAATAATAATCTTAATAATAGCCCTAATCATAATATTAATTACAATATTAAGAAAAGGGGTATTATTACATGCAAACATAGTCATACGCATTTAATAAAGTCCCAGTCAACATTCATGCGAAACCCTACTGCACAGACTCCAAGAAAATTCTGTTAAAAGTCTAAGTATTTGGGCGTAAGAGCCCTGTTCAGGCGTTTCACCACTGTCGGACTTACCAGCTTACACTTAGAAAAATTTTCAACTCTGGGCGTATAGGCACTGCTGGGCGTATGAGCCCTGTTGGGCGTTTAAGCCCTGTTGGACTTTTCACCTTATACTTAGAAAATTTTCCTGGTCATACGACCACTATTCAGACACATGACTACTATTTGGGCTTGTTAGGCGTATTAGTAGCCTGTTCATGTCTCTAATTCATATTCCAGTCCCCAAACATCATAATACCTAGTTCTAAACATATACACACGATTCCAGGCATAAGCTTAACATAAACATAAACATACGTTCATCCCAAAACATACTCGATAAACATACACATGTACATATCATACGATTATCATACCTAAATTTATAAAAACATACATACATGCATTTTCCAGCCCCAAATCATTTAAAAACGTGTAAAAAGGGGTCTAGAAACTCACCTTTGTTGTTTCTTCAATTTCACACTCTTCACCCGAGCCTCTTCGACTGTTCTAACACCTAAAACACACACCATACCACCCGAACACACAAGTCACATTTATAAGCTCATAAATGGTTCTAGAATCGTCCTAAGCATCATAATTCGAGATTTCTTACCAAAAACTTCGAGTTTTCTGGTCCATCTTCAAAAATCCCGAGAGTTTCCTGCTTTCTCTTTCTAAAATCCGAACAAGAAAAGAGTGTGCAGTGGGTACGGGCGACCATATCGCCTTTTACACCAACTTTTCAAGATTTTATAATTTTTAACACTTTTGGTCCCTCAACTTTGGGGTTGACTTTCTTTTCCCCCATTTTCTTTCTCTTTTATTCTTTTGTTTCTTTAAAAGAAATATACAGGTGTTACATCTCAAAATGAATATGAACATGCATCTCAACCCGGGTCCAAGGGATGAAAGTCTGTTGTACCTGGGAGCCGAACACCGGGTCAGAAAGTTGTTCCTGAATCCACAAGAGGGGGACAACTGTACACTTGATTTTAAGCGTGGAGACGGTTCATTTTGGGAGCTGATTTCTGACGAACACATTACTCTACCGGGTAAGTTTTAAAGTACATCCGTTTATTTGGTTTTGGCGGTGTTGTACGATGTGCCTATAGGAGAATTGATAGGGCGTTGATAGAAGCACTGGTTGAAAGGTGGCGGCCCGAAACGAACACGTTTCACCTGCCTTTTGGTGAGGCCACTGTAACTTGGAGGATGTTAACGTTCTATGGGGGTTGCCCATCGAGGGTGTGGCATTAGTTGGAGCCGAGGGTTCGTACAACGAGGAAGAACGCAGGCATATGTGCATAACTTACTTAGGTTTTGATCCAAAACCAACTGATTTTAAAAATCATATGCTGAAACTCAGTACCTTGTTAACGTTTATGTTAGATTACCCAATAACTGATGAATCAACATATCAAGAATGTATGCAGCGTGCACGTTGTATTTGCCTAATAATGATTACTAACAATGTATTAGCAGATACGAATAATGGGTACGCATCATTACATTTATTAAGTCATTTGACTGACATTACTGTTAGTGGGCAAATCAGTTGGGGTGCTGCTGCCCTAGCGTCTCTGTATAGAGAACTCTATAAGGCAACCAGGCCAAATACAAAGGCAGTGGGCGGCCTAATGTCACTGCTACAAATATGGGCATGGACCCGGATATGCCCGTTAGCACCCACAATTGTCAATCAATAAATAGATTGGAAAAAACCATATGGTGCAAGGTAAATACATACTATTGTAATACTTAAATATATATTATTATTCTAATACCCGTTATTGTCTTCGTGAAGGTGGGCGGAGCATGCCATTAGCAACACAGATACTCCTTCGCACGTTATAAAAGCACACCGTACAACATTACAAAATCTCCGAGAGGCGATGTATTTTTTCTTTAACATAATGATTTTATAAATCAATGTTAAATAATAAATATTAACAGATTTTTATTTTTACATTTTGATTGGATGCCTTATCAGAACGTGATGCGAAGACTCCCTGAAATGTGCAAAACAGGCATAAGCAGTTGGAAGTCACAATGTTTTTTACTTTATTGGAACATTGTTGAATATCATCCGGTGGAAAGGGTGGTGAGGCAGTTTGGATTTCTTCAGGAAGTCCCTGCCCCATTCCCCGTTTCACGTCAAGTGCTTAACAAACTCCGTAAAACAATACGGAAAGGGAGGTTAGAAACAGACTGGTCTGTTCATCACGCAGCGTATGTCGACAATCGGAACCATAGACACGAAAATGTTGTGGAAGGTGTGCCCACCAACATGCCTACGAACACCATACTTACAATGATTGGTTTCATCGGCATACTGTTTTGTATATAAAAGACCGAGGCACGTCCCGGGTGTTGTCCATGCTGGATTTGATGATCACGGTAGAGCTGCAAGATTCTTGGTAAGTATAATTACTAATGTATAATTAAATTTAATAAATAAGTAATGCGTATAGTTAATTATTTTGGTTTTGCAGGTGGATGGATTAGGCTTCATTGGTCAAGAAGCAATCAGGATGCGAAACATGGGCCCTGATCATTACTACGAAAATTTTAGAGGGTCCAAGGCATGGCTTCTCAACTGATTGGATCGGTTAGTCAAATTGATCAGCCTACGTACATACAGACTAATGAACCGGATCTGGGACTGGATAACACACTCCCCCAACGTGCTCCGCGTGGTCGGGGGCGCCGTGGTTGACAAAGAACACGGGTAAACTTCGTACCCAATGATGATGATGAGGGGGAGGGTACCCAACATTTTACAGGGGCAACACCCAACTATGGGGCGGGCCCCTCCAATTTAATAGGGTCAACACCCAACTATGGGGCGAGCCCCTCCAATTTAACAGGGGCAACACCCAACTATGGGGAGGGTACATCATATGTTGGAAATGGATTATCAAACATTCAATTAGGTACCCAGTCGAATTTTAACAACAACGAACAAAACAACCGGGTATCCTCACTATTTGGCAACACTCCCTCTGCTAATATGATTCCTGCGATGTACTCAGACCAGCCGGGGCTCTTTCAGAATTACGATTATACTGGTTTTAGTGTACAACAGCCGAGGTACCAACATTTAAGTCCAGTTCAAATGATCTTGGACCTACAGCTTAGTCAACCCGAAGGCTTCAGTCCAACAAATGATAATGACCCCGAAGATCCAGCAACAAGACGCGTACAACCACCGAGACATCCAAAGCCAGTTGGTTGTGGCACCGGTGGCTGTCTGATCCGTTATCCGCATAGGCATTAAAACAATATATTCAAATATATTGTTTTATTAAATATATTAATATATATATGTGTAATAATGGAGTTGCATGTGATCCATGTAATATATATTGTCTTCTTACGAATGGAAATGCAGACTTGCATGTAATATATATTGTCTTCTTACAGTGGAAATGCAGACTTGCATGTGAATATGCAGACATGTGATCATGTCATAATGGAGTTGCATAATGCAAACATGTCACATGTGATACTGTTTTTCCGTCTGCAAGTAGTCACAATGGAAATGCAGACTTGCATGTGATACTGAAAATTTGCAGACATTTCACTTTGCAGACATTTGCAGTCTTGCATGTGATAATGTTGCATAATGGAGACATGTGATCATGTCATAATGGAGTTGCATAATGCAAACATGTCACATGTGATACTCTTTTTCCGTCTGCAAGTAGTCATAATGGAAATGCAAACTTGCATGTGATACTGAAAATTTGCAGACATTTCACTTTGCAGACATTTGCAGTCTTGCATGTGATAATGTTGCATAATGGAGACATGTGATAATGAAGACTTGCATGTCATAATTTAGTTTTGAAATTTAATAAGTAACATATATATATACTAGATATATACTAAATAATTACTAAGTAAAAAAATTTTAGTTTTAAAATTTTTTATTAATTCTAAATTTTTATTAAGTAACATTAAAGTGAGGGTTAAATTTAGTTTTAAAATTTAATAAGTAACATATATATATATATACTAGATATATACTAAATAATTACTAAGTAAAAAGATTTTAGTTTTAAAATTTTTTATTAATTTTAAATTTTTATCAAGTAACATTAAAGTGAGGGTTAAATTTAATTTTAAATTTTAATAAGTAACATAAATATATACTAGATATATACTAAATAACTACTAAGTAAAAAAAATTAGTTTTAAAAATTTTACTAAATAATTACTAAGTAAAAAAAAAGTGAGGGTTAATTTTAGTTTTAAAATTCTGTCCATTACCATATATTAAGAAATGAAACCATAGTATAACTGGGTTAGACACTTAGCTTAACTGGCTGGGTGCACGCATATCACAGAAGTGACCTGGGTTCGATACTCGCTGGCTCCCCAATTTTTTTAAGTTTCTGTCCATTACATATATTAACAAATATTAACCATAGTATAAATAGGTTAGTCACTCAGCTCAACTGGCTGGGTGCATGCATGATTACAGAAACGACCGAGGTTCGAAACCGCCGCTCCCCAAATTTTTTAAGGCTAATCCGCTATTTCTAATAACGGATTAGGAAAAAAAAATTTTTTGCTTAATCCGCTATTAGAAATAGCGGATTAGGAGAAAAAAAAACTTTTTTTAAAGCGTGATCCGCTATTCCTAATAGCGGTTTAGGTTTATTTTTTTTTAAAAAGTTAACGGAGGTTGGTGGTTTAACTATGGTTAATATTTTACTCCTAATCCGCTATTACAAATAGCGGATTATATATAATATTTAAAAAAAATTTCCAATTTTTTCTGCTTGTCAGTAGTGTCAGAATTTTTTTTAAAACTTCTCCTAATCCGCTATTATAAATAGCGGATATACCCATATCTTTTTTTTTTGACTTCACCGATAACCAAATTTATCTTTTAATATATACTATTTTTAAAAAAAATTCCTTGGAATACACGAGTTTTTCGAAACTAAACATAATATTTTTTCAATTTAAATAATAATGGTTTGATAAAAAGTTAAAGAAGGATAGGAAAAATGAGTTAAAATAAAAGAAAATGCTTTCAAAATAGATTAATTTAGATGTTAAATGTTCAAATTATAGAGAGAAATATGAGTTAGAATACATGAGTGTTTAGAAACAAAACAAAATATTTTTGTTAATTAAAATCATAGGGGTTTGATACAAAGAGTTTAAAAAGGAGAGGGAAATGAGTTAGAATAAAAGCTAAATGTTAAAAAATAGATGAATTTGGATGTTAACAAGGCAAAATAGAGAAAATGAGTTGGAATACATGAGTTTCTCTAAACAAAACAAAATATTTTTTTTTCAATTTAAATCATAGGGTTTTGATACAAAGAGTTTAGAAAGGAGCGAAAAAATGAGTTAGAATAAAAGCTAAATGCTTTTAAAATAGATGAATGTGGATGTTAACTGTGCAAATTGAAAAAATGAGTTAGAATAAAAGCTAAATGCTTTTAAAATAGATGAATGTGGATGTTAACTGTGCAAATTATAGAGAGAAAAATGAGTTAGAATACATAAGTTTCTCCAAACAAAGCAAACTATATTTTTAATTTAAATCATAGGGTTTTGATACAAAGAGTTTAGAAAGGAGAGGGGAGGTGAGTTAGAATAAAAGCTAAATGCTTCAAAAAAGATGAATTTGAATGTTAACTATGCAAATTATAGAGAGAGAAATGAGTTAGAATACATGAGTTTTCTAAACAATACTAATTATTTTTTCAATTTACATTATAGGGGTTTGACATAGAGTTTAAAAAGAAGAGGAAAAACGAGTTAGAATAAAAGCTATTTGTTTTCAAAATAGATCAATTTGGATGTTAACTCGGCAAATTAGAAAAAATAAGTTGGAATACAAGAGTTTTTCTAAAAAAGTTGAAGATTTTTTTCAATTTAAATCATAATGGCTTGATACAAGGAGTTTAAAAGGGAGAGGAAAAATGAGTTAGAATAAAAGCTACATGCTTTCAAAATAAATGAATTTGGATGTAAAATATTTAAATTAAAGATAGAAATATGATTTAGAATACATGAGTTTCTCTAAACAAAAAAAATTATTTTTTTCAATTTAAATCATAGGGGTTTGATACAAAGAATTTAAAAAGAAGAGGAAAATGAGTTAGTATAAAAGCAAAATTACTAAAATGCGTTGGAGTACATGAGTTTTTCTAAACAAAAATATTTTTTTCAATTTAAATCATAGAGGTTTGACAGAAAGAGCTTAAAAATGAGACGAAAAATGAGTTAGAAAAAAAACTATTTCCTTTCAAAATATATGAATTTGGATGTTAAGTGTGCAAATTATAGACAAAAATGTGATTATTGAGAAATAAATAAATGATTTTAAAGGGAGTCGAGCTTATGAAAATGCACAACAGATAATAAAAATCATTGAGATTTGAAGAAAAAAAATATGATTATTGAGAAATAAATAAATTATTTTGACATAGGTTATATGAGATTTGAATTGTTAAAGAAGGGCCCTTTCTTTAACAGTTCAAATCATATCTAACCTCTCTCAGATGATTTGAAAACAAGAGGAAAATGAGTTAAAGTTTAATGCTTGAAATAGATGAATTTGGATGTTAAAGGTGCAAATTATAGAGAAAGATTTGGAATAAATGAGTTTCTCTAAACCAAATCAAAGAGGTTTGATACAAAGAGTTTAAAAAGGAGAGGGAAAATTAGTTGGAATAAAAGCTAAATGCTTAACATTTGTTGTAATACATAACTTTTTTCTAAACAAAACAGAATATTTTCTTTAATTTAAATCATAGGGGTTTGACACAAGGAGTTTAGAAAGGAGAGGAAAAATGAGTTAGAATTTGCTTTCAAAATAGATGAATTTGGATGTAAACTCGGCAAGTTAGAAAAAGTGAGTTGGTATACATGAGTTTTACGAAATAAAAAAGAATATTTTTTCAATTTAAATTAAAATGTTTTACAATAGATGAGTTAGAATATAAGCTAAATGTTTTCAAAATATATGAATTTGGATGTTATATGTTCAAATTATAGAGAGAAATATGAGTTAGAATACATGAGTTTCTCTAAACAAAACAAATTATTTTTTTCGATTTAAATAATAGGGGTTCGATACAAAGTTAAAAAGGAGAGGGAAAATGAGTTGTAATAAAAGCGAAATGCTTAAAATGAGCTGGAATACATGAGTTTTTCCACTGGAGGATATCGAAGTAGACGAACGGCTCAATTATGTGGAGCAACCAGTGGCGATCATCGATCGAAAAGAAAAGAGGTTGAGAAATAAAGTGGTTCCTCTTGTGCGTGTACATTGGAAGCACAGGAAGGGATCCGAGTCAACGTGGGAGACCGAAGAAGAAATGAGACAGCATTAACCGTGTTTGTTCGAGAAATAACAGGTTTCGGGGACGAAACCTATATAAGAGGGGTGGACTTGTAACACCTGGATATTTTCTTTGAAGCCGACGAAAGAAGAAAAGAAATAAAGTCCAAAGTTGGGGGACTAAACTTGTCAAAACGCGAGAAAGTTTGAAAGAGAAGGAGAATAAGAGGAGAGGGTAGCCCACACCCTCCCCACATCTCCAAAATTCAGCCAAAAGAAAGAAAGAAGAGAGAAAAGGGAGAAGAGAAGAAGAAAGCTTGGTTCGAGTATGCAAAATCATCGTGTAGCGGGTCTAGACGAAGCTCTTCTTCTTCTTGTATTTTGTGTGAGTTCTAAGACCCCTATTTTACTCGTTTTCAACTGATTTGGGGCTGGAACACATAGTAAACCTGTTTTTGTATATGTGTGTATTTGACCTATTTGGGTGTGATTGCGTGTGATGCGTTTGGAGTTGGTTTCCGGGCTTGTGTGTGCTTGAATGGTGTTGTAGTATGCATTCCTAAGGTTTAGGATGGTTGATTTGGGCTTAGAATGGGTTTGGATGAGCTTGGAGGTCGAAAATGGCAGATTGGGTTTGGGATGAACTGCATTCTGCATCAGCTAGGGCTAGGCGATCGACTGGGGGCCATTCGGCTGATTGAGGTGCGATTGGAGTTCATTCGCACGACTGAGGTTCAGTCGCACGACTAGGGGTCCAGTCGCATGGGGGGTCATGCGACTGAGAGCCCATTCGCATAGGTGCTCATTCGCACAGGTGCTCATTCACACAGGTGCTCATTCTCATAGTGTTCAACCGCATAATGTCCATTCGCATAGTGATCACTCGCACGATTGAGGGTCCATTCGCACGATTGGGTGTTCATCCGCATTGGAGTTCATCCGCAGTGGTCCATTCGCATGATGTTCAGTCACATGGAGGCCATGCGACTGAAGAGTGCCCATACGCCCAAATAGGGTTGTGCACCCGAGGAGAAGCTTAGTTTGATTACTGACTTTCAGGGGAAAGTGCAGGTGTAAGTTTTGACATGGAAGTTCCCGTAAGTGCATGTAAGATGGCCGTTGAGGCCTTAGAAGTTATGTTGAGCATGATAATGATGATGATGCATGATTATGCATGATGTATGTTACGTATGTATGATGTTGCCCTGTATGATGATGCTATTTGTGTATGATGATGTTCCTCGTTATGATGTATGTTTATCTTTCACGTGGCTTTACGTGTTACGTTTATGAATGAATGAAAAGTATTATGTAACGTAAAGTGGAAGATAATGAAAAGATGAACGAAATGAAAGAATGCATGCATTATCGAACGAATGAATGAAAGTAAGAAAAGACTTGCAAGCAAATGTATGGAGGTTCACACCCAATGAAGGGTGTTAGCTCAACTGTGTGCGGGTTAGCTACCCCAGAAGGATGCACATTGGGGTCCAATCCTTGTGATTGACCATATGTATGGGATCCTTGCCGCTTACCCTAGGTACTGGAGTCAGCTTTGTGCATAATGTTCGAGGTCTATGAAAGACCTCAGGCCCAGTAACCAGCTTTGTGCATAATGTTTGGGGTATAACACATGGCATTGATCCAGAATGAAAGAGAAAAGATAAGTGGTGAATGTACTTGCCCTAGGTACTGGAGTCAGCTTCGTGCACAATGTTCGAGGTCTATGAAAGACCTCAGGCCCAATAACTAGCTTCGTGCACAATGTTCGGGGTATTGTACATGTCATCAAAAGTAATGAATGTACGGATGAATGTAATGAATGTACGGATGAAAGTAAGGAATGTGAGAATGAAAGTAAGAATTTATGAACGAATGTGAACGAAGGTAACAAATGTGAATGTTAACGATGTACGTTAAATGAACGAAAGTTAACGAATGAATGATGAAGATAATAATGATATTATCTATGTGTACGTATGATGTGTGATCGCATGTATGTAAAGAACGGTTTTAACGAAAGAAAAGTATGTTTTATTATAAAACTAGAACTCACTCAGCAACGCTGACTTCTTATGTGTTTCCAGTTGGCAGGTAACGTTGCGGAGGATGGCACGGGACGACTACTCAACTCTTTTGGATGTCATCCATTTATATAATGCTTTTGTGATGTAATGTAACAATGTATTTTGTAATTGATTAACGATGCATTATTTTGCAAAAGCTTTTATAATGAGATGAAATGTCACTTTTGAATGTTTCCGCTGCAATGTTTACTTAAGATAAATGAGATGAATGTTTTATGCGCGATGAATGACCAACTGTGAGGTGTCCGGGAACGGGGCCTTACAGAGATAAACAACAACCAAATATAGTTATACAAACTTGAGTGTGAAAATGTTAAGGTGTTACAAAAGGATGAATTTGGATGTAAAAGATTCAGATTATAGAGAGAAATATGATTTAGAATACATGAGTTTGAATGTTAATTGTGCAAATTAGATAAAGAAATGTGATTATTGAGAAATAAATAAATGATTTTAAAGGGAGTCAAGCTTTTGAAAATGCACAACATATAATAAAAATCATGAAGATTTGAAGAAAAAAATGTGATTGTTAAGAAATAAATAAATGATTTTGACACAGTTTAGATAAGATTTGAATTGTAAAAGAAGACCAATTTCTTTGAAAGTTAAAATCATATCTAACCTCTGTCAAAGGGTTTGAAAAGGAGAGGAAAAATAAGCTAAGTAAAGTTAAATGCTTGAAATAGATGATTTTGGATGTTAAATGTGCAAATTATAGAGAAAGATTTGAAATACATGAGTTTCTCTAAACTAAACAAAATATATTTTCGATATAAATCAAATGGATTTGATACAAAGAGTTTAAAAAGGAGAGGGAAAATTTAGTTGGAATAAAAGCTAAATGCTTAAAATGGGTTGGAATACATGAGTTTTTCTAAACAAAACAGAATATTTTTTTCAATTTAAATCACAGGGGTTTGACAAAAAAGTTTAAAAAGGAGAAGAAAAATAAGTTAGAATAAAGGCTATTTGCTTTCAAAATAGATGAATTTGGATGTTAACCGGACAAGTTAGAGAAAATGATTAGGCAAAGTTGTATAAGAAATAAACTAAAAAAAAGATTGAACAAAATCATATTGATAAGAACAAGAACAGGGATGCGTGTACAAAGAGAAGAGTGTAAAAATGATTTTAGCATGAATGACAATTAAGTAAGGTAAATCAAGTTAGCAAAAATGAGTTCCGTAAAGAATCCGCCTAAAAAGTTTGATTAGTACACTAAGGTTAGAAAAGAATTAACTGTCGTATAAGTAGAAGAAAAAATAAGAATAAAATGAACAAAACACTTACGCAAATTAATGGCGAGTAAAAGTTGTTAAGCTGATTTAATCAAGTTAGTAAAAAGCATTCGGTGGAAAAGGGTAGAAAATGGAAGATAACATTTATGCAAAGTGGTGAGCGCAAAACGTGTTTAAAAGAGTTTCATATCAAGTTAGAACACGAGAACCATTAGGTAAAACTTACAAAAGGATTTAGAAACAAAATTTTAGCAATTGGATGTGATAGGATGTTTGAGTGTTAGTTATTCTAACAAACTTTTTAGCATTTGGTAAGATCGTTCCATCCATTTTGGTAAGATCGTTCCAGCCATTTTGGTAAGATTGTTCCATACCGGGTCTTTCATTCCTGGTTTTAGATTGTTGCTTTCTCATTATTTGATATATTGTTGCGTCGCATGTTGCATTTGTCTGTGCATTTCTAGTGCTGCTCTTCTTTTTTTAAGGTGTTTTCTGTGTTTTGTGGTTGTTTTGCGAATTTGGGCTGGTTTTTGGTTTAGGAGGGTTAGTGAGGTATAATAGGTAACAGGAGTCATTACACTGCCCTGAGATCATGTTCGGTGAAGAGAGGTGCTTCTACAGGAAGAAATGGTTATAGACTGCGTGTGGCATCGTGGAATGTAGGCACCCTCACTAGTAAGTTATTAGAGTTAATAGATGTGCTGAGAAGTCGTAGGATTCGGATAGCATGCCTTCAGGAGACTAGATGGCGGGGTGGGAGAGCAAAGGAGTGCAATGGTTATAAACTGTGGTATTCAGGGTCTGATGACACAAAAAATAGGGTAGGTTTTCTAGTCGTTAAAGAACTTCAGGATAAGGTAGTGGAGGTTAGAAGATACGATGATAGACTTATGCTGCTATAAATAGTAATAGGGGAATTAGGTAGTGGCAGTAGTGAGTGCGTATGCACCATAAGTTGAATTAGGGGAAACGGAAAGAAATAAGTTCTAGGAAACTTTAGATCACGTTATGGGAGACATACCTAGAGAAGAAAAAATATGCATAGGAGGAGATTTTAATGGTCATATCGGTAAGGATAATGATCAATTCCCGTCAGTTCATGGAGGGTTCGGGTATGGTCTGAGGAATGATGGTGGGAGGGAGCTCCTTGACTTTGCTTTAGCGCATGACCTAGGCATCATAAATTCGTTTTTTAAGAAAAGAGACTCGCATCTAATCACGTTTAGCAGCGGCGGGCGACACACGCAGATAGACTATCTGTTGATGAGGGGAGAAGACCGTAACTCGTGGAAGGACTGTAAGGCAATCCTAGGAGAGACAGTAGTGACTTAACATCATATGTTGGTGGCTGATCTACGCGTGAAGAGAGCAATTGTCCAACCAACTAAGAGAATTAGACCTACGATTAGATGGGGCCAGCTCAAAGACGAAAAGATTACCACTTTTAGAGATAAGGTAATACCAATGATCCAAACTGGACCACAGGAAGACGCAAACCAAATGTGGGAGGATATGGCAACTACAGTTATGCAAACAGCTAAAGAAACTCTTGGACTTGCAACAAAGAGGACAGTAGGTCATAAGGAAGCCTGGTGAAGGAGAACGATATCAAGGTGAGATGAAAAACTTACTTCGATAACCTTTTCAACATAAGGAAACCTAACCAACAAATTGCAATCGATAAAACACCTCAACCAAACCAACAAAACAAATGTTATTGTAGAAGCATCACATTCGACGAAGTTACGAGAACGCTGAAGAAAATGGGAAGGGCAAATGCGGTGGGGCCAGACAACATACCGATTGAAGTGTGGAAGTGTCTGGGAGACGAGGGCCTACAATGGCTAACAGATTTATTCAACACTATCTTCAAAACTGGGAGGATGCCAGAGCAATGGAGAAGCAATGTCATAGTCCCCATATATAAGAAAAAAGGAGATGTTCAATGTTGTGCAAATTACAGGGGAATAAAGCTATTGAGTCACACGATGAAACTATGGAAAAGAGTTATTGACACGAAATTAGATGAGAAACTCAGATAGCGGTAAACCAATTTGGATTTATGTCAGGACGCTCTACAACAGAAGCCATACACGTCTTAAGAAGGATAATGGAGAAATATAGAGAAAAGAAAAGGGACCTCCATATGGTGTTCATCGACCTAGAAAAAGCATATGACAGTGTGTCGCGTCAACTAATTTGGGAAAGTCTAAGACTTAGAAGGATACCAGAGAGGTATATCAAAATAATAATGGATATGTATGAAGGGGCAAAAATGTGTGTGCGATCACTAGTAGGAGACACAGACTTTTTCCCGATGGAAGTGGGCCTACACCAAGGATCGGCATTGAGCCCATTTCTTTTCATAATAGTCTTGGATGAGATGACCAAGTCTATACAACAGCTAGTCCCGTGGTGCATGCTGTTTGCAGATGATATTGTCCTAATATCATATTCTAAAACGGTGCTTAACGAGAGGCTAGAACAGTGGAGAGCAGCACTAGAATGCGGAGGCTTAAGGATAAGTCGCTCCAAGACGGAATACATGCATTGTAACTTTAGTGGTGAGGCTGAAGAGGACACCCAAATCAGTATCCAGGGTATGACGGTACCACAGACGTCTAGGTTCAAATACCTGGGCTCGTACGTACAAGAGGACGGAGAGATACACAGCGATGTAGCTCACCGTGTGCAATCAGGGTGGTGTAAATGGAGAGCAGCATCAGGGATCCTGTGTGATAAGAGGTTCCCAGCAAAACGAAAGGGAAAATTATACAGAGTGTCAGTACGTCCAGCAATGTTATATGGAACAGACTGTTGGGCCATAAAGAAATCGCACCAGAGACAAGTAGAGGTCGCGGAAATGCGAATGCTGAGGTGGATGTGTGGACACACAAGATTAGATCGAATAAGAAATGACATGTTTCGATAGAAGCTAGAGGTGGCTTGTATCACGGATAAAATACGAGAGGGAAGATTAAGATGGTTTGGACACGTAAAGCGGAGGCCAATGGTAGCACCCGTTAGAGCAGTAGAGAACATCAACATAGATGGTAGGAGGAGTAGAGGTAGACCTAGGTTGACTTGGGACGAGATAATTAGACGAGATTTGGTAGACTTGCACCTCTCTGAGCACATGATCGAGGATAGGAGTGCGTGGAGACGTATAATTAAAATTAAGGACTTTTAGCGGGTACTGTGGGTAGGAAGGGTAGACTTACACTTGTTGCGGGATCCCTCATACGCGATTCTTGCCGCTTATTTGATGTACGCCCTTTTAAACATTTATGTTTTTTATACCTGTCTGTTGTATGCCGTTTATTATGATTGCTATTGCTATTGTTATTGATTTCGTTATTGAGTCGGGGGTCTCTTCGGAAGCGGACTCTCTATCTCCCAAGATAGAGGAAAGACTCGCCACCACCTACCCCTCCCAGACCCTGCTCTTGAGTGGAATTTACTGGGTATGTTTGTTTGTTTGTTTGTTTTTATTCTAAAAAGAGGGCAACTTTAAAAAATAGACAACAGAATGTCTAAATTATTGGGATTTGAAGAAAAAGAAACGTTTATGGGGATTTGAAGAAAAATAAATGTTTATTAAGACGTAATGAATTCTCAAAGAAGGGCCTCAAACATAACAAGAAAAGAAAATTGAATTTTTGTACAAACTAAAAGGTGTAAAAATGAATTTAGTAAAGAATAGATTTGATGATCTTCAACAGAAAGAAAATTGATATAAGTTTACCTAGAGAATGCAACAAATATGCAAGTTATTCTAAAAAACCGAGCTTTTGAAAATGGACAAAACGTTGTCTACATTGAGATTTGAATAAAAAGAATGTATTATTGAGAAGTAAATAATTGATTTTGACACGATTGCGTAAAATTTGAATCGTCAAAGAAGGGCATCAAACATAACAAGAAAATAAAATTGAATTTTTATTATAATAGATTTGATGATATGTAACAGAAAGTAAACTGAAGTAAAAAAACTTAACCTAAAGAATGCAAAACATGAGAGTTATTCTAAAAAGAGTGAGCTTTTGAAAGTGGACATAGGATTGTCTAAATTATTGAGATTCAAAGAGAAAGAATGTGATTATGGAGAAGTAAATATATGGTTTTGACACGGTTAGATAAGATTTGAATTGTCAAAGAAGGGCATCAAACATAACAAGAAAAAAAATGAATAATTGAATTTTATTAGAACAGATTCGATGATCTTTAACAGAAAGTACACCGAAGTAAAAAAAGTAACCTAAAGAATGCAAAACATGTGAGTTATTCGAAAAAGAGTGAGCTTTTGACATGGACATAAGATTGTCTAAATTATTGAGATTTGAAGAGAAAGAATGTGATTATAGAAAAGTAAATAAATGGTTTTGACACGGTTAGATAAGATCTGAATTGTTACATATAAAGAAAAGAAATTTGAACTTTTTATACAAATTTCCATATTATATACTATTAATTTATAAATGAAATGAACAGTGGTTTACAAATAGTTTTGCATAGTGTACAACCTTTTGATAAATGTATTTTAGTTTGGTTTCCTTCCAATGGGGTCACCACTGATCTCAATTTTACGTTAAGATGAACAGTCAAGAGGTCATTTTTTATGTCCTACAGATCTCTCCTATCCATCGGGATAGCATCCGATCGATCAACCTGACTCGCTCTTCCGTCTCTTCTTCCCATGAATGTATAACTGCTCTATCCTTATGGTTGAAATCAGGACAAAAAGGTGATCGCCTGAACACTCCCGACATGCTGTGTGATTTCTCAAACACATGTGCGTATCCTTGATTTGTTTTTTTTTGGAATATTAATGCAAGATTTAAAGTGTAATTATACAAAATATTGATTTTGGTTAATAAAATGGTTATATCCGTTGAGAATTATCCTATATATTTAAAAAACAATTAAATGAATAGAAGAGTTTATATTGTTTTAATATTGACTACATAGGTTTTCATTGTTTGTATTTTGCCCCACTTATGCTTGGTTAACTTTTGTGGGCTCTGACAAACAGTTTGTGAAAGGAGGTTGAGGGTTTCGCCGGCTTGCATGATTTCCGCCGCTGGACCGCTGTCTCCGACGTTAACCATTCTGGCATGACCGATGTCTTCAGCCGATGTGTGGAGACTAAGACTGTCGTGTCAAGGCGTTAGTATTTCCTACATGACTGAAGAAAGGGTGCTTGTAAATAATAAGAACACATGATTTGAAAATTTTCCGGAAAATTACAATGTGCGTCGATGATGTTAGGATAAATTTTACGACTAAAAGTTAGTTTGTAAACGAGTCGTGGTAATTTTAGTCTATACTTCACCTCACCTGTTTATGTTTATGTACATTTTGAGTTAATTTACGTTTCAACATAAGTTTTGTTTGGAGTTGTGTTAAATATAATAAATTTTCATTTAATGACATAGATTCAATTGACTCTACCTTTTGACGTAAATTCAGTGTGATAATGAGAGGGGCCGATTGTAGTATTTGGTTTATCACGCTGTATACACCGCCGCCGCAACGCGCGACGGGTATAAAAACTAGTATATTTAAAAAGGAAGTTAAATGAACAGTATGAATAGTTACTCTCTGGTTGATCGCCGCCTCCTCCTCTTCCTGTTCACCATCTCCGGCGTAACCCCCAATCAACTCATCACCGTATCCCTCTTCTTCTCACCAACACCCGACCATCTCCACCGTCACACCACCACCCACCTCCATCGAAAGCTCACCACACCCACAGCCCCCACACACCTCCACCGTCCCACCGACAGAACCCACTTCATCTCGCATCAAACGTTGTTTGCAGCCGTCCGATCGGGGAGGCGGAGGTCACCGACAGAACGCCGTCGCCACCGTCGATTCCACCACCAAATCACCACCGTCCTCCCCCGCTACCACCGCTGAACAATCATCGCATAAGGTAGGGTTTTCGTGTGTAATTTGTAGGATGAATGAACACTGATGATGAATATGTGGAAATGTGTTATGTTTATGTGTTGAGTTGCAGATTTATGGCGCTTTTGTAAACGGATTTTGGACGTGTGTTGATATGGCGAGTGGACCGTATCTGTGGAGGACGCCGCTGCCATCTCCGACAGGTGTGTGCCTCGATTTTGTTGAATTATGGCGTTAAAGATTGTTTATAGGGACTGTAAGTTGGCTTTTTTATGTTGGATTTGCAAGCAGATAACAAATCAGGTAGCAAAGGGTCGCTTTTTGGTGGACTTACAGGGGCAACTCTTATGTCTGTGGTAAGTGCTACTCACTTTGATATGTGGTATTGATATTTATGTTTCTGCTACACACCCCTGCATTTAAAGATGGAGACTGAACTTGAAAAGAAAATCTTGAAATTCACATAGGTCGGTTGGATTCCTGAAGCATTACTGGTGCTTATGTTAATAAAGTGAAAGTAAGGGTAATGTATACATACAATACCCAAGTGTTGAATGAAGTAACACTAAACAACATTTCTGAAGCATTACTTGTGCTCATAGTTTTCTTGCAAGTTATTTTAGCAGGGCTGACATAAAAGTGTAACCTTTTTTATACATGGGTGGTTGATGTATGTGGTAGGTATACGTTTTCTTTTATGCTTGTAATTAGCGTATAAGTTGAAGCCAACTGTTCTGTCATGCTTATCAAGGGTTGATTTTGCTCTGTTTCTGAAGGTGTAAAACTGATTAGGGTTTGATTTTGATTTGAATTTGAATTTGAAAATGGGCAGGGAGAATAGAGACATGAACCCAGTGATTTTGAAAATTGGGATTGCTTTAGCTTTTTCACTTGGTGGGATGCTTTTACTTTCATCAGAAACAACAGGAGCAAACCATCTAAATCTTCATCTGATCATTCGAAATCTGCAGGTTTGTGTTTGAATTTGAGCTTTTTTGTTTGGAATTTTTAATAAATCATGTGTTTGATGAACATATGTTTGTCTAGATCGCAAATATCAGAGGATTTCACGAAGGAGTTTGAAAAGTGAGCATCATGCATCTCATGACACTACAAATTCTTGCAGATTTGATCCATTGGCAACGGATAAACATGTAAGATTCTTGATTATACTTTTCACTCAAGTTTTATATATTTGTTTGTTTGGATGTTGTTACTTGATTGGTTTTATGCTAATCGCGCCATCTAGCCATATAATTTACTGATTTGGGAGTGTTTGGAAGCACGATTAAACTACTTATTGCAATTTGATGTCAAGTTTGTTTGGGTAAAAGTGATTACAATGTGTTATGAGTGTTTGGAAAAGAAAAGTTACCTAATTTAGGGTGAAATAAGTCGTTTCTAATAAGTACTTGACAATGCTATTGCACCCTTTTAAGTGAAGGATTAAGCTATAACATAAGTTTAGTGATGCTTAAATCATGTATAAACTTTATTTGTCCTGTTAACTTCAAATTGCATACTGATTTTGACTTTTGAGGTCAAATGTGTTAATTATTGAACTTTTATCGGAATCTGTTTCTTCTGAACCTTGAAGAAAATCTTCATGGGTTATTTAAATTGTTTACAATTACCATAGTGCATAAGTCACTGGCCTTTGATATGTGGGAAAAGCAATGGTAATTTTGATCTTGGGACTAATAAGTTTGACCTCAGATTTCACAGCATTTGTTGTATGTTTTCTGTTGCAGAAGTCTTTATCTGATAAAGATCCTTACCTTCTGCCTGCAGGTAGGGAATTGTACTCTCGCAACCTAAAGTTGCTCGTACCTTTCTTTGACCAGCCCTCAATCTCATTGCAAAGCATTACAAAGGTATCTTTTTCTTTAAACTGAACTTCATTAACTTTAAAGACTATTATAGCTTGCGTATAATGGGAGGCTGCATTTCCCGCAATGGATTACCACTTTTTGTCTCAAAAGGCAGACTTGATCTTTTTCAAGCTATAACATGTTCAAAAGACAGATGTAATAAGTTGTTGGTTTCTTATTTTAGTCTGATTTTTCAACGAGAAGTCGGATCTGAGCCAAGGGTTAAAATTAGGATTGTACTGGTGATTATCGACTTTAGAATACTCGCGCAACGCGCGAGGTTGAATTCCACTAGTTAAGATTTAAAAAGGAGTTTTAGTAAAAAATAAATTTGTTGATCTTCATCAGGAAGCAAATTGAAGTAAAAAAAACACATAGAGAAAGTAAAACATGAGAGTTATTTTAAAGGGAGTCGAGCTTTTCAAAATGCACAACAGAGTAAAGAAGGATTTTGAAAAAGTTAGGATTGAGTTTAGTAAACTTAGTTGAAAGTAAATGAGTTTCAAAACATGAGAAAGATAGCTAGTAAAAGAAAATAAATGATTCTTTATAAAAGGTCAATATTTATGAAGTCAAAGGAATTTAGGTTTCTTAATTAAAGAGAGGTAAAACAGATGATTTTGTTGAAGCTGGAAAAAATTAAAATTGTCAAAAAAATTTGCTATAAAATGAGTTTCTAGGAGTCAAATCGAGATAAAAATTAAAATTTACTTGGAATGCAATAGTTTTAAAAATAAGGACTTCGACAAAGTTGGAGGGAAAAAGAAAAAGGGAAAAGACTTTGTTTTCTACTTTTCTTCAAATAAAAGTCAACCTTTATGAAATCAGAAAAATTTAAATTATTGGCCTATCGATGCCAATGGACGACAAGGATACACGTCAAATTTAGAGTACGGAAGGATTTTTAAAAAGATAGGATTTAGTAAACTTAGTTGAAAATAAGCGAGTTTCAAAGGATAAGAAAGAAACAACAAAGCATATTGAGTTGTACAAACTTGAGTATGAAAAGGTTAAGGTGTTACAAAAGGATGAATAACCCATGACATTAAGAAGTTAGAATAAAGAAGAAGACGCGTACCTTAGGCCTTTG
The DNA here is from genome assembly GCA_024085815.1 of Flaveria linearis. Lineage (NCBI taxonomy): Eukaryota > Viridiplantae > Streptophyta > Magnoliopsida > Asterales > Asteraceae > Flaveria > Flaveria linearis. Next base: position 120,343,487 of record CM044001.1, read on the forward strand.
ATGGCCAATCACAACCATGTTGAATTTGGTAGAAGAAACAGCAACCCTAATACCTAATAGTACGAAATCAAAATCAAAGCAAATGAATATTTGTGGAATAAAAAGTCAACGAATTGAAATCAAAACCCCAAAGTGTAAAGGTACGTACCTTAATTAAGCTTTTGAACACCAAACACAACCAAAGGTTTGTTATTTGAAACAGCAGCAACCTCTAATCATTTCCCCAAGTGTTTCCTAATAGTACGAAATCAAAATCAAAGCAAATGAATATTTGTGGAATAAAGAGTCAACGAATTGAAATCAAAACCCCCAAGTGTAAAAGGTACGTACCTTAATTAAGCCTTTGAACACGAAACACAACCAAAAGTTTGTTATTTGAAACAACAGCACCTTACTGCAAGGATGAGGCTCGGCCCCGCGAACCGTACGTGGGACGAGATAGTACGAAATTAGAATAAAAGCAAATGAATATTTGTGGAATAAAGAGCGAATGAATTGAAATCAAAACCCCAAGTGTAAAAGGTACGTACCTTAATTAAGCCTATAAACACGAAACACAACCAAAGGTTTGTTATTTGAAACAGTAGCAGCCTCTAATCATACCCCAAGTGTTTACTAATAGTACGAAATCAGAATTAAAGCAAATGAATATTTGTGGAATAAAGAGTCAACGAATTGAAATCAAAATCCCTAAGTGTAAAAGGTACATACCTTAATTAAGCCTTCGAACATGAAACACAACCAAAGGTTTGTTATTTGAAACAACAACAGCCTCTAATCATACCCTCAAATGTTTCCTAATAGTAGGAAATCAGAATCAAAGCAAATGAATATTTATGGAATAAAGAGTTAGCGAACTGAAATCAAAACACCCAAGTGTAAAAGGTGCGTACCTTAATTAAGCCTTTGAACACCAAACACAGCCAAAGGTTTGATATTTGAAACAGCAGCAGCCTCTAATCATACCCCCAAGTGTTTCCTAATAGTATGAAATCAAAATCAAATCAAATGAATATTTGTGGAATAAGGAGTCAACGAACTGAAATCAAAACCGCCAAGTTTAAAAGGTACATACCTTAATTAAGCCTTTAAACACCAAACACAACCAAAGGTTTCTTACTTGAAACAGCAGCAACCTCTAATCATACCCCAAAGTGTTTCCTAATAGTACAAAATCAGAATCAAATCAAATGAATATTTGTGGAATAAAGAATCAACAAACTGAAATCAAAACCCCCAAGTGTAAAAGGTACGTACATTAATTAAGTCTTTGAACACGAAACACAACCAAAGGTTTGTTATTTGAAACAGCAGCAGCCTCTTATCATACCCCCAGGTGTTTCCTAATAGTACGAAATTAGAATAAAAGCAAATGAATATTTGTGGAATAAAGAGCCAACGAATTGAAATCAAAACCCCCAAGTGTAAAAGGTACGTACCTTAATTAATCCTTTGAACACGAAACACAACCAAAGGTTTGTTATTTGAAACAGTAACAGCCTCTAATCATACCCCTAAGTGTTTCCTAATAGTATGAAATCAGAATCAAAGCAAATGAATATTTGTGGAATAAATAGCCAACGAATTGAAATCAAAACCCCCAAGTGTAAAAGGTATGTACCTTAATTAAGCTTTTGAGCATGAAACACAACCAAAGGTTTGTTATTTGAAACAGTAACGGTCTCTAATCATACCCCCAAGTGTTTCTTAATAGTACGAAATAAGAATCAAAGCAAATGAATATTTGTGGAATAAAGAGTCAACGAACTGAAATCAAAACCCTTAAGTGTAAAAGATACGTACCTTAATTAAGCCTTTGAACACCAAACACAACCAATGGTTTCTTACTTCAAACAACAGCAACCTCTAATCATACCCACAAGTGTTTCCTAATAGTACGAAATCAGAATCAAAGCAAATGAATATTTGTGGAATAAAGAGTCAACGAATTGAAATCAAAACCCTCAAGTGTAAAAGGTACGTACCTTAATTAGGCCTTTTAACACCAAACACAACCAAAGGTTTCTTAATTGAAACAGCAGCAGCCTCTAATCATATCCTCAAGTGTATCCTAGTAGTACGAAATCAGAATCAATGCAAATGAATATTTGTGGAATAAAGTAGAGTCAGCGAACTGAAATTAAAACCCCCAAGTGTAATTTGTAAAAGGTGCGTACCTTAATTAAGCCTTTGAACACCAAAAACAACCAAAGGTTTGTTATTTGAAATAGCAGCAACCTCTAATCATACCCCGAGTGTTTCCTAATAGTATGAAATCAGAATCAAAGCAAATGACTATTTGTAAAATAAAAAGTAAATGAATTGAAATCAAAACCCCCAAGTGTAAAAGGTACCTACCTTAATTAAGCCTTTGATCACCAAACACAACCAACGGGTTTGTTATTTGAAACAGCAGCACCTCTAATCATACCCAATCAGAAATTCATATATTCCTTAACTGATAAATATATTAGAAGAACGACAGGTAATTAGTAGACTGAAAGTAAAACCCATCCTAAAAACGAAAACGAGGAAGAAAGACATGTACCTTAAAAACATCTGCAGCGATGGATGGTTGATTAATTGAGAAGAAGTAGATGATGACGAAGACGGTGATGATGATGATGCATAAATTATTAATATTTAAATGATTTTGACACATGTTAGATAAGATTTTGGATTGTAAAAGAAGGGTCCTTTCTTTGACATTTCAAATTTTATCTAACCTCTGTCAAAAGGTTTGCAAACGAGAGGAAAAATGAGTTAAAGTAAAGTTAAATGCTTGAAATAGATGAATTTGGATGTTAAATGTGCAAAGTATAGAGAAAGATTTGAAGTACATGAGTTTCTCTAAACTAAACAAATATATTTTCGATATAAATCAAACGGCTTTGATACAAAGAGTTTAAAAAGGAGAGGGAAAAGTTGTTGGACCAAAAGCTAAATGCTTAAAATGAGTTGGAATACATGAGTATTTCTAAACAAAACAAAATATTTATTTCATTTTAAATCATAGGGGTTTGACAAAAAAAAAGTTTAGAAAAGAGAGGAAAAATGAGTTAGAATAAAAACTATTTGCTTTCAAAATAGATGAATTTCGATGTTAACCGGACAAGTTAGAGAAAATAATTTGGGAAAGTTGTAAAAGCAATAAACTTCAAAAAAGATGGAACAAAAACAGATTAATAAGAACAAGAAGAGGCAAACTAAATTTTAGTAAAAAATAGATTTGATGATCTTCATCAGGAAGCAAATTGGAAGTAAAAAAACACCTAGAGAAAGTAAAGCATGCGAGTTATTTTAAAGTGAGTCGAGCTTTTCAAAATACACAACAGAGTAAAGAAGGATTTTGAAAAAGTTAGGATTGAGTTTAGTAAAGTTAGTTCAAAATAAACGAGTTTCAAAAGATGAGAAAGAAACAACAAAGCAAATTGAGTTATACAAACTTGAGTATGAAAAGGTAAAGGTGTTACGAAAGGATGAATAACACATGACATTAAGAAATTAGAGTAAAGAAGAAGACGCGTACCTTAGGCCTTTGAAGGCCAATCACAACCATATTGAATTTCGTAGAAGAACAACAACCCTAATATCTAATAGTACGGAAGCAAAATCAAAGCAAATTAATATTTGTGGAATAAAGAGTCAGCGAATTGAAATTAAAACCCCCAAGTGTAATTTGTAAAAGGTACGTACCTTAATTAAGCCTTTGAACACCAAACACAACCAAATGTTTGTTATTTGAAACAACAGCAGCCTGCAATCATACCCCCAAGTGTTTCCTAATAGTACGAAATCAGAATCAAAGCAAATGAATATTTGTGGAATAAAGAGTCAACGAATTGAAATCAAAACCCCCAAGTGTAAAATGTACGTATCTTAGTTAAGCCTTTGAACACCAAACACAACCAAAGGTTTCTTAATTGAAACAGCAGCAGCCTATAATCATACCCTCAAGTGTATACTAATAGTACGAAATCAGAATCAAAGCAAACGAATATTTGTGGAATAAAGTAGAGTCAGCGAACTGAAACTAAAACCCCCAAGTGTAATTTGTAAAAGGTACGTACCTTAAGTAAGCCTTTGAACACCAAAAACAACCAAAGGTTTGTTATTTGAAACAGCAGCAACCTCTAATCATACCCACAAGTGTTTTCTAATAGTACGAAATCAGAATCAAAGCAAATGACTATTTGTAAAATAAAAAGTCAACGAATTGAAATCGAAACCCCAAGTGTAAAAGGTACCAACCTTTATTAAGTCTTTGATCACCAAACACAACCAACGGTTTGTTATTTGAAACAACAGCCTCTAATCATACCCAATCAGAAATTCATATATTCCTTAACTGATAAATATATAAGAAGAACAACAGGCAATTAGTAGACTGAATGTAAAACCCACCCTAAAAATGAAAATGAAGAAGAAAGACATGTACCTTAAAAACATCTGCAGCGAGGGATGGTTGATTGATTGAGAAGAAGTAGATGATGACGAAGACGGTGATGATGATAATGCATAAATTATTAATATTTAAATGATTTTGACACATGTTAGATAAGATTTTGGATTGTAAAAGAAGGGTCCTTTCTTTGACATTTCAAATCATATCTAACCTCTGTCAAAAGGTTTGAAAATGAGAGGAAAAATGAGTTAAAGTAAAGTTAAATTTGAAATAGATGAATTTGGATGTTAAATGTGCAAATTATAGAGAAAGATTTGAAGTACATGAGTTTCTTTAAACTAAACAAATATATTTTCGATATAAATCAAACGGCTTTGATACAAAGAGTTTAAAAAGGAGAGGGAAAATTAGTTGGAACAAAAGCTAAATGTTTAAAATGAGTTAGAATACATGAGTATTTCTAAACAAAACAAAATATTTATTTCATTTTAAATCATACGGGTTTGACAAAAAAAGTTTAGAAAGGAGAGGAAAAATGAGTTAGCATAAAAACTATTTGCTTTCAAAATAGATGAATTTGGATGTTAACCGGGCAAGTTAGAGAAAATGATTTGGCAAAGTTTTAAAGCAATAAACATCAAAAAAGATGGAACAAAAACAGATTAATAAGAACAAGAAGAGGCAACTGAATTTTAGTAAAAAATAGATTTGATGATCTTCATCAGGAAGCAAATTGGAAGTAAAAAAACACCAGAGAAAGTAAAACATGCGAGTTATTTTAAAGGGAGTCGAGCTTTTCAAAATGCACAACAGAGTAAAGAAGGATTTTGAAAAAGTTAGGATTGAGTTTAGTAAAGTTAGTTGAAAATAAACGAGTTTCAAAAGATGAGAAAGAAACAACAAAGCAAATTGAGTTATACAAACTTGAGTATGAAAAGGTAAAGGTGTTACGAAAGGATGAATAACACATAACATTAAGAAATTAGAGTAAAGAAGAAGACGCGTACCTTAGGACTTTGAAGGCAAATCACAACCATATTGAATTTCGTAGAAGAAACAACAGCCCTAATACCTAATAGTACGAAAGCAAAATCAAAGCAAATGAATATTTGTGGAATAAAGAGTCAGCGAATTGAAATTAAAACCCCCAAGTGTAATTGTAAAAGGTACGTACCTTAATTAAGCCTTTGAACACCAAACACAACCAAATGTTTGTTATTCGAAACTACAGCAGCCTGTAATCATACCCCCAAGAGTTTCTTAATAGTACGAAATCAGAATCAAAGCAAATGAATATTTGTGGAATAAAGAGTCAACGAATTGAAATCAAAACCCCCAAGTGTAAAAGGTACGTATCTTAATTAAGCCTTTGAACACCAAACACAACCAAAGGTTTGTTATTTGAAACAGCAGCAGTCTCTAATCATACCCTCAAGTGTATCCTAATAGTACGAAATAAGAATCAAAGCAAATAAATAGTGGAATAAAGAGTCAGCGAATTGAAATTAAAACCACCAAGTGTAAAAGGTACGTACCTTAATTAAGCCTTTGAACACCAAACACAACCAAATGTTTGTTATTTGAAACAGGAGAAGCCTCTAATCATACCCCCAAGTGTTTTCGAATAGTATGAAATCATAATCAAAGCAAATGAATATTTGTGGAATAAAGAGTCAACGAATTGAAATCATAACCCCCAAGTGTAAAAGTTACGTACCTTAATTAAGCCTTTGAACACTAAACACAACCAAAGGTTTGTTATTTGAAACATCAACAGCCTCTAATCATTTCCCCAAGTGTTTCCTAATAGTACGAAATCAGAATCAAAGCAAATGAATATTTGTGGAATAAAGAGTCAACGAATTGAAATCAAAACCCCCAAGTGTAAAAGGTACGTACCTTAATTAAGACTTTGAACACCAACACAACCAAAGGTTTGTTATTTGAAACAGCACAACCTCTAATAATTTCCCCAAGTGTTTCCTAATAGTACGAAATCAGAATCAAAGCAAATGAATATTTGTGGAATAAAGAGTCAACAAATTGAAATCAAAACCCCAAGTGTAAAAGGTACGAACCTTAATTAAGCCTCTAGCAGCCTTAGAAGGTTTCTTCCCAGCCATTTTCCTATGCACTATAAGATTCAAACACTAAAACAGTCATTCAAGGAAACAGCCCAGTTTATGTCAAGTATAGTAAGTCCCTAACTACAGTGGCCAGTTGTGATTAGCCACTTACTTTACTCTTCACACCCCAAGCATTTCCTATCCTGACTACATCAGTATCTAAATCTACTAAGAACACATAAATCACATATAGCACACGCACATAAGTCTGGTTGATTTTTTAAGAAAGCAATACCTGATGGCACATGGCTACTCGGGCTGACATCCCTCTTTCCGTCCCATTCTCAGTTTAAGTTGAGGTTTAATTTGAAAATTTACCCGTTTCACTTAAACTTTAGCTCTGATACCAACTTGTAAGGCCCCCTTCCCCGGGCACCTCACAGTTGGTCATTCACAGCATAAAACATACATAATACAATTTTAAGCAGCGGAATTAAGTTTAACAAAAACCATCTATTCATTATGAAAACTGTTGTTAAGCAATACATTCTAGTTTCTAAGTCACAAAATGTTTAATTGAATGAATTACAACACAACAGTATCGTCAAAATATAATTTGGATGTCAGTCTTGCCCACCAAGTAGTCATCCACTTGTGCCATCCTCAGCAACCTGTTACCTGCCAACTGGAAAATACATAAAAGTCAGCGTTGCTGATTGAGTTCTAGTTTTGTAGTTAAAATACTTTACTTTTCATTCAAAAACCGTTCCTCATTTTCATAGGTGATCATACATCGTACGTACACATAGGTAATACTTTCATTATCTTCATCATCGTTCAATTCGTACTTTTATCGTTCCTCTTCAATTAAGCTGTGAGTCTGTTGCGACACCAAGTCGCTCACCTCTAAGTCAATCACCAAGATTGACCTACATACTGTGAGTCTGTTGTGACACCAAGTCACTCACCTCTAAGCCAATCACAAAGATTGACCTACATTCCTGTGAGTCTGTTGTGACACCAAGTCACTCACCTCTATGCCAATCTCAAGGATTGACCCTGTGTGCATCCTTCGGGGTAGCGAACCCGCATCACAGTTGAGCTAACACCTGCCAGGGGTGTGCACCTCCATTCATTTGCTTGCAAGACTTTCGTTCATTCGTTCACGTTCCATTCCTCTTTATCATTAATCTTTCACTTTATTAATGATAATAATTCTTGATCATGATCATTCCACATAGAAACATACAGTATTATTATTAATAAGCATATTAATAATAATAATACTAATAATATTATAAATAATATTATTCATAATCTTAATAATATCCCTAATCATAATATTAATTATAATATTAAGAAAAGGATATTATTACATTCAAACATCATCATTCACATTCAATAACGTCCTAGTCAACATTCAGGTGAAACCCTACTGCACAGACTCCAAGGAAATATGTTAAAAAGTCCGAGTGTTTTGGGCGTATGAGCCCTGTTCTAGGCGTTTCACCACTGTCGGACTCATCAGCTACACTTAGAAAAATTTCAGGCTCTGGGCGTATGAGCACTGCTGGGCGTATGACCCCTGTTGGTCGTATTAGCCCTGTTGGTCGTACCATCCCATACTTAGAAAATATTTTCTGGTCATACGACCAGAATTCAGACTTTTCACCCTTTACTTAGTTTTTAGACTCATGGGTACTGTGGGACTCATGAGTCCTGTTGGGACTTATAAGTCCCCATACTTAGCAAATTTTCAGACTTATGAGCCTAGTCGTTTTAGGACTAAGAGGACACATTACCTGCTTGGACTCATAACCTTACTTAGAATATTTCTAAGGCAATTTCCTGGGCGTATAAGCACTATTGGACACATTACCTTGTACTTAGTTATTCTAAGTCCAAATTTCAGGCATATTACTACTATTTGGGCTTGTTAGGCGTTTTAGTAACCTGCTCATGTGACTAATTCATATTCCAATTCCCAAACATCAGAATGCCTAGTACTAAACATATACACATGATTCTAGGCATAAATCTAACATAAACATAAACATACATACATTCATATCATACGGGTATTATACCCAAACTTATAAAAACATACTTACATGCATTTCCAGCCCCAAATCATTTAAAAACAGGTAAAAGGGGTCTAGAAACTCACCTTTGTTGTTCTCTTCAAATTTCACACTCTTCACCCGAGTCTCCTCAACTGTTCTAACACCTAAAACACACACACCATAACACCCGAACACACAATCCACATTTATAAGCACATATACGGGTCTAGAATCATCTAAAACTTCAAAAACTCGAGATTTCTTACCAAAAACTTCAAGTTTTCAGATTCTTCTTCAAAAATTCCGTATTTTGCTCTTTCTCTCTCTAAAATATCGAGTTCTGCTTTCTTTTTCTGAAATCTCCGAAGATGGTAATGATGTGAACAAAAGTGGGTGGCCATACCACCTTTTGTATCAAAATTAATAAGAAGTTTGCCCATTTGGCACTTTTGGCCCTTAAACAAAAGTAGACTTTTGTTTTCTTTCCCTTTTCTTTCTCTTTCTTTCTTATTCTTTTATTTTCTTTTTAAAAGAAATATACGGGTGTTACAAGTCCACCCCCTTTATATAGGTTTCGTCCCCGAAACCTGTTATTCCTCAAACAGGTGTGGGTAATGTTGTCTCATCTCTTCTTCAGTCTCCCACGTAGACTCGGATCCCTTCCTGTGCTTCCACTGTACACGCACAAGAGGAACCACTTTATTCCTTAACCTCTTCTCCTTACGATCAATGATTGCCGCTGGTTGCTCCACGTAGTTGAGCCGTTCGTCTACTTCAATATCCTCCAGTGGTACAACCATGTCTTCATCAGCTAAGCACTTCCTCAGATGAGATACATGGAATGTGGGATGAATTCCACTTAACTCATCTGGCAATTCAAGTCGATAGGCCACCTCTCCTACTCGTGCAATAATTCGGAAAGGTCCTATGTACCTCGGGCTTAGCTTACCTCGTTTCCTGAATCTAATGATTCCCTTCCAGGGCGAGACCTTCAACATGACTCGGTCACCAACCTTGAACTCTATCGGTCTTCGCCTCTTGTCAGCATACGACTTTTGCCTATCTTTCGCCGCCTTCATGAAGGCCTTGATCTTTTCCAACTTCTCAGTCGTAGCTTCGACCACCTCAACACCTCCTAACTCTTTCTGCCCAATGTCTCCCCAGCATACGGGCGTCCTACATCTCCTACCGTATAGCATCTCGTAAGGTGGCATGCCAATGCTGGCATGATAACTGTTGTTGTACGAGAATTCTGCTAACGGCAGGTGGTCGTCCCAACTTCCTCCAAAATCGATCACGCACGCCCGAAGCATGTCCTCGAGTGTTTGGATCGTCCTCTCAGACTGACCGTCTGTCTGAGGGTGATATACTGTACTAATGTGTAGTCTCGTCCCCATTGCATCGTGAAATCTCTTCCAAAACTTAGAGGTAAACCGGGTGTCGCGATCAGACACAATAGACACCGGTACACCATGACGAGCTACAATTTCTTTGATGAACAGATCCGCCAATCTTTCAGATGAGTACGTTTCGCGGATCGGTAGGAAGTGGGCACTCTTTGTCAAGCGGTCAACTATCACCCATATGGCATCATACCCTTTTGGGGTACGTGGTAACTTCGTGATGAAATCCATGGTGATGTGTTCCCACTTCCACTCGGGTATATCCAACGGTTGGATCTTCCCGTAGGGCTTCTGGTGTTCCGCCTTCACTTGTAAGCAAGTCAAGCACTTACTTACGTACTCCACTACGTCGCGTTTCATACCCGGCCACCAATAGTCTTTCTTCATATCGTGGTACATTTTGGTAGCACCGGGGTGAATAGAGTATCGGGTCTTATGGGCCTCGTCCATAATTCTAACACGTAGATCCCCGTATCGAGGAATCCACATTCGTCCAAATCAAGTCTTAACACCAAGAGTGTTCTCACCCAATTCCGTAACTAGACCTCTCATCCTTTCGGAGTTAAGACGATCTTCTTTCAAAGCCTCGTCTTGAAACTCCTTAACCTGAGTCATTACATCTGAGGTCATAATTAGCTGATATGCCTTTACCCGGATCGGCTCAGGCCTTTCTTTTCGGCTAAGGGCATGGCCACCACGTTGGCCTTGCCCGGATGGTAATGGATTTCGCAGTCATAATCCTTTATGAGCTCCAACCATCGCCTTTGCCTCATGTTTAAATCTTTCTGCTCGAAGAAATACTTCAAGCTTTTGTAGTCTGTGAAGATAGTGCACTTCGTCCCGTATAGATAGTGCCGCCATATCTTCAACGCAAAAACCACCGCAGCTAGTTCTAGATCGTGTGTGGGATAGTTGACTTCGTGGGTTTTCAGTTGTCGGGATGCATAGGCTATTACCCTTCCACGTTGCATCATCACGCAACCTAGCCTAGAATAAGATGCATCCGAATAGACCACCAAGTCTTCATTTCCCTCGGGCAATGTCAAGACAAGAGCTTGTGTCAGTCTCGTTTTCAATTCCTCGAAAGCATCCTCTTGTTCTCGACCCCACACGAACTTTACATCCTTGCGAGTCAATTTTGTCAAAGGTGAGGCTATCTTGGAGAAGTCTTGAATAAATCTCCTATAGTAGCCCGCCAACCCCAAGAAGCTACGAATCTCTGATGGCGTCTTTGGTGATTTCCATTGCATCACAGCCTCAACCTTTGTTGGGTCCACCATGATTCCCTCTGCATTTACCACGTGACCCAGAAATTGCACCTCGCGTAGCCAGAAGGCACATTTGGAGAACTTAGCATACAGTTTCTCCCTTCTCAAAGTCTCCAACACTTCCTGAATGTGACCTGCATGCTCTTCTTCGCTCCTCGAATAAATCAGGATATCATCGATGAACACAATCACTGATTTATCTAACATTGGCCGGCACACTCGGTTCATCAAATCCATAAAAGCAGCTGGCGCGTTGGTCAAACCAAATGACATAACGAGAAACTCATAGTGCCCATAACGCGTACGAAAAGCTGTTTTAAGAATGTCCTGCTCCTTCACCTTCAACTGGTGGTAGCCAGATCGAAGATCTATACTCGAGAACCAACTGGCACCCTGGAGCTGGTCGAACAAGTCGTCAATCCTCGGTAACGGATACCGATTCTTTACCGTTAGCTTGTTCAACTCACGGTAGTCGATACACATTCTCATGCTACTATCCTTCTTCTTCACAAACAAGACCGGAGCACCCGAAGGAGAGATACTCGGTCTAATAAAGCCCTTGTCAAGCAACTCCTGCAGTTGCTCCATCAACTCTTTCATCTCCGTCGGAGCCAAGAGATACGGTGCTTTTGCGACAGGTTGAGCACCCGGTATCAGGTCGATCTGGAATTCGATCTCTCGGTCAGGTGGCAATCCCGATAAGTCTTCGGGAAACACGTCCGGAAAGTCACGCACAACTGGTACATCAGATAGTTGTGGTGTTGGCGTCTCTACATTCTTTACATAACATAAGTAGGCGCTACATCCGCGCCTCATACACTTTTCCGCCACCGCCATCGAGATCACCTTCGGAATCGTCGTAACCCGATCGCCATATATTGTCACCGGACTTCCGTCAGTCGCCGTCAGCCTAATCATCTTCTTTCGGCACACGATATTCGCTTCGTAGGTTGCTAACCAATCATCCCTAACACTACATCAAATCCTCCTAGGGGCATCACATGTAATTTGGCAGCAAACCTATGGCCTTCTAACTCTATGGTACAGTCCTCTATCACATCAGTAACTCTAGTGGACTTACCAATAGCGGTTTCTACATCAAAGGGCTCATCAATGCATTTACTACTAGCAGACATTTAACACAGAAAGTAGCAGAAATGAAACTCCTACTAGCACCAGAATCAAATAACACAGAAGCAAGAGTTTGATTTACTAGAAACGTACCTGACACAACATCGGGGTCCGTCCTAGCCTCCTCTCTGGTCATGGTAAAAGCTCTGGCGCTCGCCTTCTGCCCTTCAGTCCCGGCCGTCTTCTTTGCCCCGAAACTCTCCACCCTCTACTTCTTGCAGTCTTTGCTCATATGGCCCGCCTCGCCGCAGTTATAACACCTCAGCTCCTTACAGTCTTTCAAGATGTGGCCCGGCTTTCCACACTTGAAACACACGTTGAGTCCCGATTTGCACTCACCCGTATGCTCCTTCCCGCACTTGCCACACCTTTTGGGCCTCGAGCTTGATGACCCCACCCTACGGTCATCCATTCTCATCCTTTTGTTATTCGGGGTAAAGCCACCACGCCCGAACCGCTTCCCATTCCAGTTTCGGTCACCCCCACCAGCCTTCTTCACCTCCGCATCTGCTACCTCCCTCTCATCGTAGAGTCTTCCAGCCAAATCCACTGCCGACCTAAACGTGCTTGGCCGAGCAGCAATCAAGTGCCTACGAATGTCGGCTGGTAGTCCCTAAATGTACCGGTTAATCTTTCGGGACACCGGCGTCACTTGATCCGGCACCAGCCTCGCCATCTCATTGAATTTGGCAGTGTACTGCTGGTGGGTCATGGTTCCCGCTTCGAGTTGTAGGAACTCCCTCTCAATCTTATCGAGTTCCCTGTGAGGACAGAATTCCTCAATTACCAGCTTCTTCAACTCGGACCACTTCATCTTGCTTATGGCCCTGCTGCCCTCAGCCTGGACAATATTGTCCCACCAACATAGGGCTGAGTCAGTAAAGGAGTGGGTGGCAAACTTCACCTTCTGATCTTCCCGGCACTCACTGATCTCGAGTACCGCCTCCATCTCCCTTACCCACCGATGGGCAGCCGCAGCATTGCCATTTCCATCAAAAGTCGGGGCCTGCACCTCTGGAATGCCCCGTAATTGCATCCCTTGGTTGTCACCCCTACCACATCATCTTCCTCTTCATCAGATACTACTATCTCTGGATCTGGTCGTTCCTCTCCTCCCTTGCTTTCCTTCCCAGTTGACCCTCTCCTATCCTCCTTCTCCTTCCTTTCCTCATTCCTCACAGCACGAATAACATCAGTCACCACAGATGGCATAACTGCCTGCAGGACTTGGTGTACCTCATCAGCAATCGCCTCCCTAGCTGAGGCATTCAGGCTCGCATTCTCGGTTTCTTCATTCCGGTTAGGAACCTCAGGGTTCACAGGAGTCGTCTCAGGAGCTTTAGTACTGTTCCTAGTCGTACGCGGACGACCTCTACCTCTAGCAGCCTTAGAAGGTTTCTTCCCAGCCATTTTCCTATGCACTATAAGATTCAAACACTAAAACAGTCATTCAAGGAAACAGCCCAGTTTATATCAAGTATAGTAAGTCCCTAACTACAGTGGCCAGTTGTGATTAGCCACTTACTTTACTCTTCACACCCCAAGCATTTCCTATCCTGACTACATCAGTATCTAAATCTACTAAGAACACATAAATCACATATAGCACACGCACATAAGTCTGGTTGATTTTTAAGAAAGCAATACCTGATGGCACATGGCTACTCGGGCTGACATCCCTCTTTCCGTCCCATTCTCAGTTTAAGTTGAGGTTTAATTTGAAAATTTACCCGTTTCACTTAAACTTTAGCTCTGATACCAACTTGTAAGGCCCCCTTCCCCGGGCACCTCACAGTTGGTCATTCACAGCATAAAACATACATAATACAATTTTTAAGCAGCGGAATTAAGTTTAACAAAAACCATCCATTCATTATGAAAACTGTTGTTAAGCAATACATTCTAGTTTCTAAGTCACAAAATGTTTAATTGAATGAATTACAACACAACAGTATCGTCAAAATATAATTTGGATGTCAGTCTTGCCCACCAAGTAGTCATCCCCTTGTGCCATCCTCAGCAACCTGTTACCTGCCAACTGGAAAATACATAAAAGTCAGCGTTGCTGAGTGAGTTCTAGTTTTGTAGTTAAAATACTTTACTTTTCATTCAAAACCGTTCCTCATTTTCATAGGTGATCATACATCGTACGTACACATAGGTAATACTTTCATTATCTTCATCATCGTTCAATTCGTACTTTTATCGTTCCTCTTCAATTAAGCTGTGAGTCTGTTGCGACACCAAGTCGCTCACCTCTAAGTCAATCACCAAGATTGACCTACATACTGTCAGTCTGTTGTGACACCAAGTCACTCACCTCTAAGCCAATCACAAAGATTGACCTACATTCCTGTGAGTCTGTTGTGACACCAAGTCACTCACCTCTATGCCAATCTCAAGGATTGACCCTGTGTGCATCCTTCGGGGTAGCGAACCCGCATCACAGTTGAGCTAACACCTGCCAGGGGTGTGCACCTCCATTCATTTGCTTGCAAGACTTTCGTTCATTCGTTCACGTTCCATTCCTCTTTATCATTAATCTTTCACTTTATTAAGGATAATAATTCTTGATCATGATCATTCCACATAGAAACATACAGTATTATTATTAATAAGCATATTAATAATAATAATACTAATAATATTATAAATAATATTATTCATAATCTTAATAATATCCCTAATCATAATATTAATTATAATATTAAGAAAAGGATATTATTACATTCAAACATCATCATTCACATTCAATAACGTCCTAGTCAACATTCAGGTGAAACCCTACTGCACAGACTCCAAGGAAAATATGTTAAAAAGTCCGAGTGTTTTGGGCGTATGAGCCCTGTTCTAGGCGTTTCACCACTGTCGGACTCATCAGCTACACTTAGAAAAATTTCAGGCTCTGGGCGTATGAGCACTGCTGGGCGTATGACCCCTGTTGGTCGTATTAGCCCTGTTGGTCGTACCATCCCATACTTAGAAAATATTTTCTGGTCATACGACCAGAATTCAGACTTTTCACCCTTTACTTAGTTTTTAGACTCATGGGTACTGTGGGACTCATGAGTCCTGTTGGGACTTATAAGTCCCCATACTTAGCAAATTTTCAGACTTATGAGCCTAGTCGTTTTAGGACTAAGAGGACACATTACCTGCTTGGACTCATAACCTTACTTAGAATATTTCTAAGGCAATTTCCTGGGCGTATAAGCACTATTGGACACATTACCTTGTACTTAGTTATTCTAAGTCCAAATTTCAGGCATATTACTACTATTTGGGCTTGTTAGGCGTTTTAGTAACCTGCTCATGTGACTAATTCATATTCCAATTCCCAACATCAGAATGCCTAGTACTAAACATATACACATGATTCTAGGCATAAATCTAACATAAACATAAACATACATACATTCATATCATACGGGTATTATACCCAAACTTATAAAAACATACTTACATGCATTTCCAGCCCCAAATCATTTAAAAACAGGTAAAAGGGGTCTAGAAACTCACCTTTGTTGTTCTCTTCAAATTTCACACTCTTCACCCGAGTCTCCTCAACTGTTCTAACACCTAAAACACACACACCATAACACCCGAACACACAATCCACATTTATAAGCACATATACGGGTCTAGAATCATCTAAAACTTCAAAAACTCGAGATTTCTTACCAAAAACTTCAAGTTTTCAGATTCTTCTTCAAAAATTCCGTATTTTGCTCTTTCTCTCTCTAAAATATCGAGTTCTGCTTTCTTTTTCTGAAATCTCCGAAGATGGTAATGATGTGAACAAAGTGGGTGGCCATACCACCTTTTGTATCAAAATTAATAAGAAGTTTGCCCATTTGGCACTTTTGGCCCTTAAACAAAAGTAGACTTTTGTTTTCTTTCCCTTTTCTTTCTCTTTCTTTCTTATTCTTTTATTTTCTTTTTAAAGAAATATACGGGTGTTACAAATCAAAACCCCCAAGTTTAAAAGGCACTTACCTTATTAAGCCTTTGAACACCAAACACAACCAAAGTTTTCTTACTTGAAACAGCAGCAGGCTCTAATCATACCCCCAAGTGTTTCCTAATAGTACGAAATCAAATCAAAGCAATGGAATATTTGCGGCATAAAGAGTCAACGAACTGAAATCAAAACCCCCGAGTGTAAAAGGTAAATACCTTAATTAAGCCTTAAACACTAAACACAACCAAAGGTTTTTTACTTGAAACAGCTGCAGCCTCTAATCATATCCCCAAGTGTTTTCTGATAGTACGAAATCAAATCAAAGCAAATGAATATTTGTGAAAAAAAGAGTCAACGAACTAAAATCAAACCCCCAAGTGTAAAAGGTAAGTACCTTATGCCTTTCAACACCAACACAACAAAAGGTTTCTTACTTGTAACAGCAGCAACCTCTAACCATAACCCCAACTGTTTCCTAATAGTACGAAATCATAATCAAAGCAAACGAATATTATGGAATAAAGTAGAGTTATCAAATTGAAATTAAAAACCCCAAGTGTAAAAGGTGCATACCTTAATTAAGCATTTGAACACCGAACACAACCAAATGTTGTTATTTGAAACAACAGCAATCTCTAATCATACCTCCAAGTGTTTCCTAATAGTATGAAATTAGAATCAAAACAAATGATTATTTGTGAAATAAAGAGTCAACGAATTGAAATCAAAACCCCAAGTGTAAAAGGTACGTACCTTAATTAAGTATTTGAACACCACACACAACCAAAGGTTTGTTATTTGAAACAACAGCAGCCTCTAATCATATCCCAAGTGTTTCCTAATAGTACGAAATCAGAATCAAAGGAAATAAATATTTGGGGAATAAATAGTCAACGAATTGAAATCAAAACCACCAAGTGTAAAAGGTAAATACCTTAATTAAGCCTTTAAACACCAAACACAACCAAAGGTTTTTTACTTGAAACAGCAGCATCATACCCCCAAGTGTTTTCTATTAGTACGAAATCAGAATCAAAGCAAATGAATATTTGTGGAATAAAGAGTCAAGGAACTAAAATCAAAACCCCCAAGTGTAAAAGGTACGTACCTTAATTAAGCTTTTGAACACTAACACAACCAAAGGTTTCTTACTTGAAACAGCAGCATCCTCTAACCATACCCCCAAGTGTTTCCTAATAGTACAAAATCAGAATCAAAGCAAACGAATATTTGTGGAATAAAGTAGAGTTATCAAATTGAAATTAAAACCCCAAGTGTAAAAGGTACGTACCTTAATTAAGCCTTTGAAAACTAAACACAACCAAAGTTTTGTTATTTAAAACAACAACAACTTCTAATCATACCCCCAAGTGTTTCCTACTAGTACGAAAGCAGAATGAAAGCAAATGAATATTAGTGGAATGAATATTCAACGAACTGAAATCAAAACCCCCAAGTGTAAAAGGTACGTACCTTTATTAAGCCTTTTAACACCAAACACAACCAAAGGTTTCTTACTTGAAACAGCAGCAGCCTCTAATCATACCCCAAGTGTTTACTAATAGTACGAAATCAGAATCAAAGCAAATGAATATTTGTGGAATAAAGTAGAGTTAGCAAATTGAAATTAAAACCCCCAAGTGTAAAAGGTGCGTACCTTAATTAAGCCTTTGAACACGAAACACAATCAAAGGTTTATTATTTGAAACAACAGCAGCCTCTAATCATACCCCGAAGTGTTTCCTAATAGTACGAAATCAGAATCAAAGCAAATGAATATTTGTTGAATAAAGAGTCAACGAACTAAAATCAAAACCCCCAAGTGTAAAAGGTACGTACCTTAATTAAGTCTTTGAAGACCAAACACAACCAATGGTTTGTTATTTGAAATAGCATCAGCCTCTAATCATATGTGACACCCCGTAATTCCAGGTTAACACTATTCAAACCACTGTCGTTATCATTGGCACATACTCGTTAATACTCGAAACGTATACAAACACCGCCACCGACATCGTTAAATAAATAATGATAAAATACTAACACGGGTGTTTGTAGAGGATTCACATAAAAGGGATTTCCTAAGGAATCCTCTTAATTAACATGGCTCGCCCATCTACGCCGTCATCAACCGAAACCAATTTGGGAACACGGGACCTAAGTACAGGGACTAAACTTGACAATTGCCAAACTGGGGCTGGGTATAATACCCATCCACCAGCCCAAAAACTTCACAATCTGCTCTCTTCTCTCCTGCGCTCTCTTCTTCTCCATTTCTTCATCCTAGCACCAAAATCACCCCGATTGAGCTCGTTTTCATCGGTTAGACCATACAACAGCTGAGAAATCATGCTCCCAGCAGGTAGGCGACCTTGGTCATCCATTTTATTGCTCGTTTCTCTGCTGCAAACTTGGGGTTCGGGTGTTCGGGTTCAACCCGAATGCATGTGGTCGTGGGGGTGAGTGTGAGGTCAATCAGCATGTGCATTTCACTTAGACATGTTAGGAAAGTGTTTCTGGAAGTCCTGATTGTGTGAAAACCGAGCACGGGTCAGCCGAAGGCTGTTCAGCCCGTCCAGCAGTCACGATCTGCTACAGTTCGCGACTGGACCAGCCATGCGACTGAGCCATGCGACTGGGTCAATCGTGCGACTGAGTGGTGCGACTGGGTTGGGTCTTGCGACTGAGTCCATGCGTGTGTGCGTGACGTGCGAATGAATGCATGCGACTGAGAGTGTGTGCGATTGAGTCAATCGGAGAAATGTGTGCGACTGAGTACCGCCCGACTGAAGGTCCAGTCGTACGAATGAAGGTTCAGTCGTGCGATTGGTTGTTGAGTCGGTTGAGTGGGTGATGTGTGGTACGGCTGAGTGCTAAGTCGTACGAGTGAGGGTTCAACCGTACGAATGAGGTTGATTCGTACGATTGAAGGCCCATTTGTGCGAATGAAGTTTCCAGTCGTGCGTCTAGCCTTGATATGCGATTGGAGTCATTGTGAGTGAATTCTCCTTGTGTGCGGTGTGCCTATCGTGTGATGATATGGTAACAATCAATAAAGTGTCATTTCTTGACCACAAATATTAAAGTCAACATAATCAACAAGCACATACTTTTTCAACATAACAGAACCTAACCATTTACAAATATCGACAACCCATTTGGGAATCTACATAAATCTGATACGTCTATGCCTGCTTGTGTGTGTGACACCCACGACCGAACCAATGCGACCCGACCAGACTGAACATGTCTATTAAGCTGAACACAACATTAACGCTTAACATAACTGTCAATAGGTGTTTGACAGCGCATCGTAAACAACCCTTGGGAGACTTTCATCCTACATACTTACTACATCATCAGTGAGTTTCACGGCCCCTATTTTACTCTCTTTCCTTTTGGGGGAGAAATATGCACACAGATTTACATAAATGGTTGTAGTATTATTGATATCGCTTGTTGCGTTAGTGCAAACACACAACATGTCCTGACACACTCGAACTGTTAGTAATGGGATTAGCGAGGTAATTTGAGTAGTACTACTGGGTCTGACAAACCCCGCCCGGGCTAGTCGCGCTAGCTTGATTGGAGGTCAAACGGGTGCTTGATTGACCTAACATTTGTCGTTGTCTGATGAGACGTGACGGGGATACAACAAACACATATAGGACGTAAACAGTCAGCTTCGGTTCGAAACGCTAAGTAACAAGAACATAGGCTAGCTACCTAACGATATGCTTTATATACTAAACCGTTGAACGCTTACGAACACATTTCTTGTTGATTAAACCTGTGAACTCACCAACTTTATGTTGACACATTTTAGCATGTTTTCTCAGGTCACAGGAACACATAAGCTCATGATGCACGCTACAGGAAACGCACTCAGGACATGCATTCATCTATTTTATTTTCAGCATTGAACATTTTGTCTAAACATGGATATTGTAACTGTACTGTAATGGATTTACAAACTATGCACACGCTTCCGTATTGTTGTGAACTTTGTTTATGTTCTATGGAATGAAATCAAATGTTTATTTAAAATTCATATTGTGCCGTTCGATATGACTGTGTCTGAGATCCTGGTATGTCACACGCCTAACGGTAAAACCCCGTTCGTGGAAATTGAGGGTTTGACAGATTGGTATCAGAGCCACAGGTTATAGAGAACTAGGATTGCATTGCATCTAGACTATAGCCTTAGACACAACACTAGTATTGCACAGACACTTTTACATGGTTACCACTGTTGTGCAAACAACCTTCTGGTGTACTGACATTACACTGCTGAGTAAACATAACATTATGGGTATGACATGTGTGTTATTTCCGGCTGACAGAGGGGCGGAGAATCCCGCTCGCTCACTACCAATGTTTACACTTGATCCTTCACTTTCGGAGTGGAAGCATCGACGAATTGAACCAAACATTTCCACGATTGGAACACGAAACTCTTTCCTAACACAAGCGATAAGCTTAACGATGACAAACAAAAAGAACAATACCTCACTCTTCCAACTCTCTCACACTTGTTACCATTCCCAACATATCCTATCCTCTACACTAGTCCGTGCAGTAAGTGAGGGACAACTAAGATATTCAAGTCTATTAGAGGATCGGATTTAGACATTCAAACACCTAGAACTTCGAAAGGAAAAAGGCCAAATTGTCTTGATTCCCGTTGTTATCTTAACCGAATCTCTTGTACAACCTTAGTACAACCTTAGTTATTTGACTCTTGGTATAACAAATATATCTTTGATGCTTCTATCATTGATAACACTCGGTACTGGACAAGGTATGTTATCTCGAATAGGAGGAACCATGTGTGACCATGCAAAGCAAATTAGAATCACGGGTGCACACGTAATTGTAATTTGTCGTGCATGAGAATTCTGGTAACTCTAATGGGTGATAACGGTTATGGTCGGTGCAAATTCTCAATTTCATACTTAGAGGCATGAGGCCTCGAATCAACATAAAGCTTCACTATCGATATGCAAACAAACCCTTCATTCTTACTAGCATGACACAATTTATTATTGTCAATAATTATTATCCGGTTATTGATTAATATGTGTTGTGAATTGAAGAAATCATGTCTGGAAGAAGAGCGGGACGCGCGGGTGGACGAGGAAATATCACCCTGACTCAAGCCGAGCTGAATGCTATCATCAATGAGCGCGTGGCTGATGCGCTTGCAGCTTATGAGCAGGCCCGCAATCAGGACCAGAACGACCAGAATCCGAATCAAGGAGGTCCAACAGTCTGTACCTTCAAGATGTTTATGGATTGCAAGCCTCATTCTTTCAGCGGTTCTGAGGGTGCTGTCACATTGCTTCACTGGCTGGAGAAACTCGAGTCAGTGTTTGCCATGTGCAACTGTCCTGATGGAAATCGCGTCAAGTACGCCTCCGGCACATTGGAGGGACCAGCCCTGACGTGGTGGAACTCACAAGTCCAAACCTTAGGGCTTGGTGCTGCAAATGGTATGTCATGGGATGATTTCAAGATTTTAATGAAAGAAGAGTACTGCCCCAGGAGCGAAGTCCAGAAACTGGAGGCAGAATTTTGGAATTTAAAGATGATTGGTTCTGACATTGAGGAGTACACGACTCGTTCGCACGAGTTGGCTGCATTATGTCCTCAGATGGTGACTCCGGCCTACAAGCGGATTGAAAAATACATTGATGGTCTAGCTCCTCAAATCCAGGCTAGTGTGATGACTGCTGATCCTGTCACTATTAGCAGGCCATCCGACTGGCTCACAAACTCACTGACCAGGCAGTGGCACAGGGCACCTTGCCTAAACCTGACACTGTTTCTAGTTCATCTGATCACAAAAGGAAATGGGAGGGTAACAACAGCAAGTCTTCAAGCTCCAACGACACCCAGCAACAACAGATCAAAAAGTTTGACCCATCAAGAAGCTTCACCAATAGCAATCAGAACAGTAACAACAACTATGGTCAGGGATCGAGCGGCTACGCGGGCAAGAATCCTAGGTGTAACCGGTGCAACTTCCATCATCATGGCCCATGTGATCGACTCCGTTGTCAGAGGTGTGGAAAGATGGGTCACGCAGCCAAAGACTGCAGGGGTGAACTAATGACTCAGCAACAACAACCCCAACAACAACGCCAGGGTGGAGTGACTAGAGGCTGCTATGAGTGTGGTAAGGAGGGCCACTACAGGAAGGATTGCCCACAGCTGAAGGGTGGAAACAAGGGGAATAATGGGGGCAATGCTAAGGGTCGCGCATTCGTGATCGGTTCCGGCGAGGCAAGGGATGACCAGAATATGGTTACTGGTACGTTTCCCCTGAATGGTTGTTTTGCTTCTATACTATTTGATACTGGAGCTGATAGGAGCTTTGTTTCCAACAAGTTCATTAAGTTCTTAGATGTAACCCTAGCTGTCATGGAACCTAGTTATGTTGTAGAATTAGCTGACGGAAAACTAATTGAGGCAACTCATATCGTTAAGGGGTGCAGACTAGGATTATGTGGTCATGAGATAGATATAGATCTGATGCCTGTCACACTTGGTAGTTTCGACGTAGTTGTGGGTATGGACTGGCTATCCAAGAATCAAGCTGAGATCATCTGTGGAGAGAAAATCGTTCGTATACCACTTCCTAGTGGTGAAATTTTATCGGTTAAGGGCGAAAGGAGTGGCATGGTCTCTGGAGTCATCTCCTACGTGAAAACTCAGAAGTGTTTGCGTAAGGGTCATACCGCTTTCCTAGCCATAGTCACAGAAAAAGAAACCGAGGAAAAGAAAATTGAAGACATCCCTGTTGTACGTGATTATCCTGAGGTTTTCCCTGAAGACCTACCCGGTCTCCCACCGCATCGCCAAGTCGAGTTCCAAATCGATTTGGTACCGGGAGCCGCCCCTATCGCGAGAGCACCATACAGATTAGCTACAAGGGAACTGCAAGAGCTGTCTACGCAATTGCAGGAACTATTGGATAAGGGATTTATCAGACCTAGCTCATCACCGTGGGGAGCCCCAGTTCTGTTTGTCAAGAAGAAGGACGGAACTTTCCGCATGTGTATCGATTACAGAGAATTGAACAAAGCAACGATTAAGAACCGTTATCCTCTCCCGCGCATCGACGATCTGTTCGATCAACTACAAGGGTCGAGTTTCTATTCCAAGATAGACCTGAGATCGGGTTATCATCAACTAAGGATTCGAGAAGAAGACATTTCAAAGAACGCTTTTAGAACGAGGTATGGCCACTACGAGTTTTTGGTTATGCCATTCGGGTTGACCAACGCACCAGCGGTTTTCATGGACCTAATGAACCGAGTGTGCAAACCCTATCTGGATAAGTTTGTCATTGTCTTTATTGATGACATCCTTATTTACTCAAAGAATAAGGGAGAACACGAGGAGCACCTTAGACTGATTCTGGAGTTGTTGAGACGAGAACAATGTATGCAAAATTTTCAAAGTGCGACTTCTGGATACGAGAGGTCCACTTCTTGGGTCATGTGGTCAATGAGAATGGGATACACGTCGACCCGGTAAAGATAGAAGCCATCAAGAACTGGGCTACGCCTAAGACTCCGACCGAGGTACGACAGTTTCTCGGGTTGGCTGGCTATTATCGACGGTTCATCGAAGGGTTCTCGAAGATTGCTCAACCACTCACCGCATTGACTCATAAAGGCACTACGTACGATTGGGGTGATGAACAAGAATCTGCATTCCAGGTCCTGAAGCAGAAACTCTGTACAACACCGATTCTATCCCTGCCTGAGGGAACCGATGATTTTGTAGTTTACTGTGATGCTTCTATACAAGGCCTCGGTTGCGTGCTAATGCAACGCAATAAGGTGATTGCCTATGCATCCCGACAATTGAAGATACACGAGAAAAACTACACAACACACGACCTAGAGCTTGGAGCAGTCGTGTTTGCACTCAAGATATGGAGACACTACTTGTACGGTACCAAGTGCACCATCTACACCGATCACAAGAGTCTCCAGCACATCTTTGAGCAGAAGGAGCTAAATATGAGACAACGTCGTTGGGTCGAGTTGTTAAACGACTATGACTGTACGATCAAGGATCATCCGGGCAAGGCCAATGTAGTAGCAGACGCCCTAAGTCGGAAGGAAACACCCAAGCCAAGACGAGTTCAAGCATTGCAACTCACCATTCACACCGGTTTACCCGACCAAATCCGCAATGCTCAACTTGAGGCATTAAAAGACGAGAACCTGAAAGCCGAGTCGCTACGAGGCATGGAGAAGCAACTGGAAACCAAGTCTGACGGAATCCGCTACTTCATGGATCGAACGTGGATTCCCTCGTATGGAGACCTATGAGAGCTAGTAATGGATGAAGCTCACAAATCCCGGTACTCAATCCACTCAGGTTCGGACAAGATGTACCATGATCTGAAGGTTCTTTACTGGTGGCCAAACATGAAAGCAGATATTGCCACCTACGTAAGCAGATGTTTGACCTGTTCTAAAGTTAAGGTGGAGTATCAACACCCTCCGGACTACTTCAACAACCGGAAATTCCAGTATGAAAGTGGGAGAAGATATCAATGGATTTCATCACAAAACTGCCGAGAACTTCCAGCGGATGCGATACCATTTGGGTGATCGTAGATCGTCTGACGAAGTCCGCGCACTTCCTGGCAATCCGGGAGACTGACCGCCTGGAAAAGTTAACCGTATCTACCTCAGGGAAATAGTCTCTCGGCACGGTGTACCAATTTCCATCATCTCTGATCGTGACGCTCGATTCACCTCACACTTCTGGCAATCCTTACAACGAGCACTAGGAACGCGGCTGGATATGAGCACCGCGTACCACCCCCAAACTGATGGCCAAAGTGAGCGCACGATCCAGACGTTAGAAGACATGTTACGTGCCTGCGTCATAGATTTCGGCAGCAGTTGGGAAACTCACTTACCGCTAGTTGAGTTTTCTTACAACAATAGCTATCACACATCGATCAAAGCTGCTCCATTTGAGGCACTGTATGGGCGTAAGTGCCGATCACCTATCTGTTGGGCGGAAGTTGGGGAAAGTCAACTCACCGGCCCTGAACTCGTGCACGAGACGACTGAGAAGATCGTGCAGATCCGTAACCGTATGGCGGCAGCCCGTGACCGACAGAAAAGTTACGCAGATAAGCGTCGCCGACCGTTTGAATTCCAATAGGTGACAAGGTGCTTCTGAAGGTGTCACCATGGAAGGGTGTGATTCGTTTCGGAAAACGTGGGAAACTAAGTCCTAGATATGTGGGACCGTTTGAGGTTGTCAAACGGGTTGGCCCCGTGGCCTATCAGTTGAACCTACCCGAAGAACTCCATGGAGTACACGATGTGTTCCACGTCTCCAACTTGAGGAAATGCCTTGCAGACGAGACTCTTATCGTTCCGTTAGACGAGAAACATGTGGACGAACAACTGCATTTCGTCGAGGAACCGGTGGAAGTCATGGATCGACAAGTCAAGACGCTCAAACATAGCCGTATCCCTATCGTCAAGGTTCGTTGGAACTCAAAGCGTGGACCAGAGTTTACCTGGGAACGCGAGGATCAGATGAAGAAGAAGTACCCGCAACTGTTCCAAGATCAGGCATCTACCTCTTAGAATACGCAGCAACTCTATTCAACAGGTGTCACAAACCAAGAGCCTTGTACTCCCCCGTAGAACCTCGTAACATGATGTGCTAATTTTCAGGACGAAAATTCCTGCAACAAGGGGATGATGTGACACCCCGTAATTCCAGGTTAACACTATTCAAACCACTGTCGTTATAATTGGCACATACTCGTTAATACTCGAAACGTATACAAACACCACCACCGACATCGTTAAATAAATAATGATAAAATACTAACACGGGTGTTTGTAGAGGATTCACATAAACGGGATTTCCTACGGAATCCTCTTAATTAACATAGCTCGCCCATCTATGCCGTCATCAACCGAAACCAATTTGGGAACACGGGACCTAAGTACAGGGACTAAACTTGACAATTGCCAAACTGGGGCTGGGTATAAATACCCATCCACCAGCCCAAAAACTTCACAATCTGCTCTCTTCTCTCCTACGCTCTCTTCTTCTCCATTTCTTCATCCTAGCACCAAAATCACCCCGATTGAGCTGTGAAATCACGCTCCCAGCAGGTTGGCGACCTTGGTCATCCATTTTATTGCTCGTTTCTCTGCTGCAAACTTGGGGTTCGGGTGTTCGGGTTCAACCCGAATGCATGTGGTCGCGGGGTGCGTGTGAGGTCAATCAGCATGTGCATTTCACTTAGACATGTTAGGAAAGTGTTTCTGGAAGTCCTGATTGTGTGAAAACCGAGCACGGGACAGCCGAAGGCTGTTCAGCCCGTCCAGCAGTCGCGATCTGCTACAGTTCGCGACTGGGCCAGCCATGCGACTGAGCCATGCGACTGGGTCTATCGTGCGACTGAGTGGTGCGACTGGGTTGGGTTGTGCGACTGAGTCCATGCGTGTGTGCGTGACGTGCGAATGAATGCATGCGACTGAGAGTGTGTGCGATTGAGTCAATCGGAGAAATGTGTGCGACTGAGTACCGCCCGACTGAAGGTCCAGTCGTACGAATGAAGGTTCAGTCGTGCGATTGGTTGTTGAGTCGGGTGAGTGGGTGATGTGTGGTACGGCTGAGTGCTAAGTCGTACGAGTGAGGGTTCAACCGTACGAATGAGGTTGATTCGTACGATTGAAGGCCCATTCGTGCGAATGAAGTGTCCAGTCGTGCGTCTAGCCTTGATATGCGATTGGAGTCATTGTGAGTGAGTTCTCCTTGTGTGCGGTGTGCCTATCGTGTGATGATATGGTAACAATCAATAAAGTGTCATTTCTTGACCACAAAGATTAAAGTCAACGTAATTAACAAGCACATACTTTTTCAACATAACAGAACCTAACCATTTACAAATATCGACAACCCATTTGGGAATCTACATAAATCTGATACGTCTATGCCTGCTTGTGTGTGTGACATCCACGACCGAACCAATACGACCCGACCCGACTGAACATGTCTATTAACGCTGAACACAACATTAACGCTTAACATAACTGTCAATAGGTGTTTGACAGCGCATCGTAAACAACCCTTGGGAGACTTTCATCCTACATACTTACTACATCATCAGTGACTTTCACGGCCCCTATTTTACTCTCTTTTCTTTTAGGGGAGAAAACATGCACACAGATTTACATAATGGTTGTAGTATTATTGATATCGCTTGTTGCGTTAGTGCAAACACACAACATGTCCTGACACACTCGAACCGTTAGTAATGGGATTAGCGAGGTAATTTTGAGTAGTACTACTGGGTCTGACAAACCCCGCCCGGGCTAGTCGCGCTAGCTTGATTGGAGGTCAAACGGGTGCTTGATTGACCTAACATTTATCATTGTCTGATGAGACGTGACGGGGATACAACAAACACATATAGGACGTAAACAGTCAGCTTCGGTTCGAAACGCTAAGTAAAAAGAACATAGGCTAGCTACCTAACGATATGCTTTATATACTAAACCATTGAATGCTTACGAACACATTTCTTGTTGATTAAACCTGTGAACTCACCAACTTTATGTTGACACATTTTAGCATGTTTTCTCAGGTCACAGGAACGCATAAGCTCATGATGCACGCTACAGGAAACGCACTGACATGCATTCATCTATTTTATTTTCAACATTGAACATTTTGTCTAAACATGGATATTGTAATTGTACTTAATGGATTTATAAACTATGTACACGCTTCCGCATTGTTATGAACTTTGTTTATGTTCTATGGAATGAAATCAAATGTTTATTTAAAATTCATATAGTGTTGTTCGATATGACTGTGTCTGAGATCCTGGTATGTCACACGCCTAACGGTAAAACCCCGTTCGTGAAAATTGAGGGTGTGACATCATACCCCGAAGTGTTTCCTAATAGTATGAAATCAGAATCAAAGCAAATGAATATTTGTGAAATAAAGTTGAGTTAGCGAATTGAAATTAAAACCCCAAGTGTAAAAGGTGTGTACCTTAATTAAGACTTTGCACTCTAAACACAACCAATGGTTTATTATTTGAAAAAGCAGCAGTCTCTAATCATACCCCCGAAGTGTTTCCTAATAGTACGAAATCAGAATTAAAGCAAATGAATATTTGTGGAATAAAGAGTCAGCGAAGTGAAATTAAAACCCCAAAGTGTAAAAGGCACGTACCTTAGTTAAGCCTTTGAACACCAAACATAACCAAAGGTTTGTTATTTGAAACAGGAGTAGCCTCTAGTCATAGCCCCAACTGTTTCCAAATAGTACGAAATCATGAACAAAGAAAATGAATATTTGTAGAATAAAGAGTCAATGAATTGAAATCAAAACCCCCAAGTGTAAAAGGTACGTACCTTAATTAAGCCTTTGAACACCAAACATAACCAAAGGTTTGTTATTTGAAATAGCAGCAGCCTCTAATCATTTCCCTAATTGTTTCCTAACAGTATGAAATCATAATCAAAGCAAAAGAATATTTGTGGAATAAAGAGCCAACGAATTGAAATCAAAACCCCAAGTGTAAAAGGTACGTACCTTAATTAAGCTTTTGAACATGAAACACAACCAAAGGTTTGTTATTTGAAACAACAGCGGGCTCTAATCATACCCCAAGTGTTTTCTAATAGTAGGAAATCATAATCAAAGCAAATGAATATTTATGGAAGAAAGAGTCAACGAATTGTAATCAAAACCCCCAAGTGTAAAAGGTACATACCTTAATTAAGCATTTGAACACCAAACACAATCAACAGTTCCTTACTTGAAACAACAACAACCTCTAATCATACCCCCAAGTGTTTCCTAATAGTATGAAATCAGAATCAAAGCAAATGAATATTTGCGGAACAAAGAGTCAACGAACTGACATCAAAACCCCTGAGTGTAAAAGGTAAATACCTTAACTAAGCCTTTAAACACCAAACACAACCAAAGGTTTCTTAATTGAAACAGCAACAGCCTCTAATCATACCTCCAAGTGTTTTCTTATAGTACGAAATCAGAATCAAAGCAAATGAATATTTGTAGAATAAAGTGTCAACAAAATGAAATCAAAAACCCCAAGTGTAAAAGGTACGTACCTTAAATTAAATCTTTGAACACCAACACAACCAAAAGTTTCTTACTTTAAACAGCAGCAGCCTCTAACCATACCCCCAACTGTTTCCTAATAGTACGAAATCAGAATCAAAGCAGATGAATATTTGTGAAATAAAGTAGAGTTATCGAATTGAAACTAAAAACCCCAGGTGTAAAAGGTATGTACCTTAATTAAGCATTTGAACACCAAACACAACCAAAGGTTTGTTATTTGAAACAACAGATGCCTCTAATCATACCCCCAAGTGTTTCCTGATAGTATAAAATCAGAATCAAAACAAATGATTATTTATGAAATAAAGAGTCAACGAATTGAAATCAAAACCCCGATGTGTAAAAGGTACGTACCTTAATTAAGCGTTTGAACACCAAACACAACCAAACTTTTGTAATTTGAAACAACAGCAACCTCTAATCATACCCCAAGTGTTTCCTAATAGTACGAAATCAAAATCAATGTAAATAAATATTTGTGGAATAAAGAGTCAAGGAATTGAAATCAAAACCACCAAGTGTAAAAAGGTACATACCTTAATTAAGCCTTTGAACACCAAACACAACTAAAGGTTTGTTATTTAAAACAGCAGCAGACTCTAATCATACCCCAAGTGTTTCCTAATAGTACAAAAGCAGAATCAAAGCAAATGAATATTTGTGGAATATAGAGTCAACGAATTGAAATAAAAACCCCAAAGTGTAAAAGGTACGTACCATAATTAAGCCTTTGAACACCTAACACAACCAAAGTTTTGTTATTTGAAACAACAACAGCCTATAATCATACCCCCAAGTGTTTCTTAATAGTACAAAAGCAGAATCAAAGCAAATAATATTAGTGTAATAAATAGTCAACGAAGTGAAATCAAAACCACCAAGTGTAAAAGGTACGTACCTTAATTAAGCCTTTGAACATGAAACACAACCAAAGGTTTGTTATTTGAAACAGCAGCAGCCTCTTATCATACCCCCAAGTGTTTCCTAAGAGTACGAAATTAGAATAAAAGCAAATGAATATTTGTGGAATAAAGAGCAAACGAATTGAAATCAAAACCCCCAAGTGTAAATGGTACGTACCTTAATTAAGCCTTTGAACACCAAACACAAGCAACAGTTTCTTACTTAAAATAGCAGCAACGTCTAATCATACCCCTATGTGTTTCCTAGTAGTACGAAATCAGAATCAAAGCAAATTAATATTTGTGGAAAAAATAGTCAACGAACTAAAATCAAAACCACCAAGTGTAAAAGGTAAGTACCTTAATTAAGCCTTTGAACACCAAACACAACCAAAGGTTTGTTATTTGAAATAGCAGCAACCTCTAATCATACCTCAAAGTGTTTCCTAATAGTATGAAATCAGAATCAAAGCAAATGAATATTTGTGGAATAAAGTATAGTTAGCGAATTGAAATTAAAACCCCCAAGTGTAAAAGGTGCGTACCTTAATTAAGTCTTTGAACACCAAACACAACCAAAGATTTTATTTGAAACAGCAGCAGCCTCTAATAATACCCCGAAGTATTTCCTAATAGTACAAAATAAGAATCAAAGCAAATGGATATTTATGGAATAAAGAGTGATTGAATTGAGATTAAAACCCCCAAGTGTAAAAGATATGTACCTTAATTAAGCTTTTGAACACCAAACACAACTAAATGTTTGTTATTTGAAACAGGAGCAGCCTCTAATCATACCCCAAGTGTTTCCTAATAGTACGAAATCATAATCAAAGCAAATGAATATTTGTGGAATAAAGAGTCAACGAATTGAAATCAAAACCCGCAAATGTAAAAGGTACATAACTTAATTAAGCCTTTGAACACCAAACACAACTAAGGGTTTGTTGTTTGAAACAACAACAGACTCTAATCATACTCTAAGTGTTTCCTAATAGTACGAAACGAGAATCAAAGCAAATGAATATTTGTGGAATATAGAGTCAACGAATTGAAATAAAAACCCCAAAGTGTAAAAGGTACGTACCTTAATTAAGCCATTAAACACCAAACACAACCAAAGTTTTGTTATTTGAAACAACAACAGCCTATAATCATACCCCCAAGTGTTTCCTAATGTACGAAAGAAGAATCAAAGCAAATGAATATTAGTGGAATAAATAGTCAACGAACTGAAATCAAAACTCCCAAGTAAAAAAGGTACGTACCTTAATTAAGACTTTGAACACCAAACACAACCAACTTTTGTTATTTGAAACAACAACAACCTCTAATCATACCCCCAAGTGTTTGCTAATAGTACGAAATCAGAATCAAAGCAGATGAATATTTGTGAAATAAAGTAGAGTTATCGAACTGAAACTAAAAACCCCAGGTGTAAAAGGTACGTACCTGAATTAAGCATCTGAACACCAAACACAACCAAAGGTTTGTTATTTGAAACAACAGCCGCCTCTAATCATACCCCCAAGTGTTTCCTGATAGTATAAAATCAGAATCAAAACAAATGATTATTTGTGAAATAAAGAGTCAACAAATTGAAATCAAAACCCCGATGTGTAAAAAGTAGTACCTTAATTAAGCGTTTGAACACCAAACACAACCAAACTTTTGTTATTTGAAATAACAACAACCTCTAATCATACCCCAAGTGTTTCCTAATAGTACAAAATCAGAATCAATGTAAATAAATATTTGTGGAATAAAGAGTCGAGGAATTGAAATCAAAACCACCAAGTGTAAAAAGGTACATACCTTAATTAATCCTTTGAACACCAAACACAACTAAAGGTTTGTTATTTAAAACAGCAGCAGACTCTAATCATACACCAAGTGTTTCCTAATAGTACGAAAGGAGAATCCAAGCAAATGAATATTTGTGGAATATAGAGTCAACGAATTGAAATAAAAACCCCAAAGTGTAAAAGGTACGTACCATAATTAAGCCTTTGAACACCAAACACAACCGAAGTTTTGTTATTTGAAACAACAACAACCTATAATCATACCCCCAAGTGTTTCCTAATAGTACAAAAGCAGAATCAAAGCAAATGAATATTAGTGTAATAAATAGTCAACGAAGTGAAATCAAAACCGCCAAGTGTAAAAGGTACGTACATTAATTAAGCCTTTGAACATGAAACACAACCAAAGGTTTGTTATTTGAAACAGCAGCAGCCTCTTATAATACCCCCAAGTGTTTCCTAAGAGTACGAAATTAGAATAAAAGCAAATGAATATTTGTGGAATAAAAAGTCAACGAATTGAAATCAAAACCCCCAAGTGTAAATGGTACGTACCTTAATTAAGCCTTTGAACACCAAACACAACCAACAGTTTCTTACTTAAAACAGCAGCAATGTCTAATCATACCCCTATGTGTTTCCTAGTAGTACGAAATCAGAATCAAAGCAAATTAATATTTGTGGAAAAAATAGTCAACGAACTAAAATCAAAACCACCAAGTGTAAAAGGTAAGTACCTTAATTAAGCCTTTGAACACCAAACAAACCAAAGGTTTGTTATTTAAAATAGCAGCAAACTCTAATCATACCTCAAAGTGTTTCCTAATAGTACGAAATCATAATCAAAGCAAATGAATATTTGTGGAATAAAGTATAGTTAGCGAATTGAAATTAAAACCCTCAAGTGTAAAAGGTGCGTATCTTAATTAAGTCTTTGAACACCAAACACAACCAAAGATTTTATTTGAAACAGCAGCAGCCTCTAATAATACCCGAAGTATTTCCTAATAGTACAAAATAAGAATGAAAGCAAATGAATATTTGTGGAATAAAGAGTGATCGAATTGAGATTAAAACCCCCAAGTGTAAAAGATACGTACTGTCACACCCCCGCTTAGAGCGGAAACACGAGGATGCGACGGACGGGATCGTCATAACACTTGGTATAATTACAGAGACATATTACGTGCAAAATCCTCGTGTCATGACGTCGCCCGACACAATGGTGACTTGTGTCGTGGTTAGTCAGTTCCACGACTATCATAGTCTTAATAATTCTAAAAATCCATATACACAGTGTTCAGATATAACAGTAAATGATATACAATACAAATGCAGTCTATTGAAATCCTGGGGGTCTCTGCTAAGGCATCAGCTCTAGCTATCCTCTTTGTTTATGATTACCTGAAAAGATATGCTCAAAAATGGTCAACATAATTGTTGGTGAGTTCCGCAGGTTTAAATTGAAAACATGTAGTTGATGCTGTATAGAATTTGATATGGAATCATACTGTAAGCAAAAACCACATAACATGTGTTTAAGACAACCAAACCTAATGACGTTATGCATATAAATTCGTCGGAATATATTCACCCTTGGCCTGATTGCTGGCAGCTGTGTTGGTAACTCACAAGTTAACCAATCGTCGAAGGGTGGGGGTGTCAACCCAGTAGTACTACCAATACCTATCCGTTGGTTCCTAACCCGGAATTAATGGTTGTAAGAATAGAATAACACCATGTATGTATTAGAATATAAGAATAGTATCACATTGATTCCAAGTATGAAAATTGTATGTAAGATTGTACAGCATCGAAAACGGGTGAGCATACTTTTCCCCCAAGTTTGAAAAACATTGAAACAATTATAAAAGCATAAAAGGGGCCACGGAAACTCACCTTGGATTGATGTAATTAATCACAAACTTCACAGAATATTGCAATGCACGACCCAAACACGATCAATACCTATGTATTAATTGTAACTAAGTCTTTAATGTGTATTCCACACGAATAGATATATTTAGTCGGATTCGGGTTGGTTCGATTTGACGTGCAACACGCACACAAATAGTTGTATATATATTACAAGATTAAGTTTGAAATTAACGTTAAATCAAGGATTAGAATTATGGGGTTTTTAATAGGTATTAAGTTTACAAAGTATTTATTTTGATTCCATTAGGAGGGTTTCATAAGTGTATTTATATATTTTGGAATTAAATATAAAAATGATGTGGTTAAATTATATAATTTATAATTATCCAAAGATAATTACAAATAAGGATAATCACAATTATAGTATTTTGATTAATAATAAAGTATTAATCTATACCTTTAGTTAAAATATATTTTACAAGAAATAACCCACAATTTTATTTGTAAATAGTTTGTGAATTTATAAAATATATTTAAAGATAATATAGCGTTTATCTTATAGAAATAATTATTTATAATATTTGTAAATAATATTTATATAATTTTCATGATTATTTCATAGTTAAACTTGATTTAGAATTTATTTATAAAAATAAGTATTTTTAATATTTTTAAATAATATTTTATAAAAATCTATTAAAGTTTTTAAATAAAATAAATTTACAGAAAATTATTTTGTAAGATTTAAAGTAAGGAAAATTAATAAAATTTATTTTATAATTTTTAGAAATTTTTCCATATTTTTAAAGTATTTATAAAGCTTTTAAAAAATAAAAACAATGAAAAGGAGGTTGTCGGGTTCGAACCCGGGACCTCACACCCACAAACACACAGCCCAAACCAGCGAGCCAAGGCTCTGAATCGCGATAAAACACGATTAAATTATATTTAAACACTGTTTTCAGAATTTCCCTAATTCCGAAGAACCCTAATTCGATTTGATCCAAATTGGAGATCAAATCGATGTTAATAATGAAATTAAGGTTAGGGCTTTTAATTATTAGGTAAAAACGAGTGTGATGATGCATTTAATTACCTGAATTGAATCGATTTGATGATATAATCAGTCAAGAACAGGTCGTGGTTAAACTTGAATTCGAATGTGGATTAAACACTGATGAAAATCAAATTAACCTTCCAGATAGCTTCGAATGATTGTAATGGTTGAAAGCCCTATGTTAATTGCAGTGAATATCACTCGGAGTATGGATTGTGTTAGAGTTGCAGGTCGCGGCTTCAAAGGGTAATCGAGGTGGAATTTCGTGTGTGTTTTTGATGAATTGAAAACTGAGTTAGTTTAGGAACATATTTATAATCGTATATGTGCGTATTAATTAGTCTATTATTGAAGTTTAGTGCTCGATTGGTTGAGTGGGTCGGCCGAAAATTAGGTTCAGTGGAAAACATACCTAATCAACTCGATTATTCAAATTGTAGTGGTCCACTGGTTCGAAACTCGCATGTGAAGGTGTCGGGATATTTTGATTGAGCTAAAATCGGCTAAATATGGCGTTTGGGAGCCGCCGGAGCCGCCGGAGACGGTCGCCGGAACAGGGGTCGACGGGCGGGTGGTTTGGGTTTTCAAAAAAATTACAGAATGGTCCCTGTAGTTTTGATGTTTTATTATTTCGTGGTTTAAGTTTATAAAAACAAGTTTTAGAAATTACAAAACTAACCCTGGACTTTATTAAATCAATTTAATAATTTTATAAATTATTATTAACAATAATATTTTCATTATTATTATATTATCATTATTAACATTATTATTTTTTTTTTGTAATAATATTATTATTATTATTGTCATTATTTTTATTATTATTAACATTATTATTATTATTATGATTATTATTATAAATTTTGTAATTATTGGAATTAGTACGTATTAAACGTAATTGTTTTATAAAAAAAAATACTGGATGTTACACGTACCTTAATTAAGCTTTTGAACACCAAACGCAACTAAAGGTTTGTTATTTGAAACAGGAGCAGCCTCTAATCATACCCCCAAGTGTTTCCTAATAGTACGAAATCATAATGAAAGCAAATGAATATTTGTAGAATAAAGAGTCAACGAATTGAAATCAAAACCCGCAAATGTAAAAGGTACATAACTTAATTAAGCCTTTGAACACCAAACACAACTAAGGGTTTGTTATTTGAAACAGCAGCAGACTCTAATCATACTCCAAGTGTTTCCTAATAGTATGAAAGGAGAATCAAAGCAAATGGATATTTGTGGAATATAGAGTCAACGAATTGAAATAAAAACCCCAAAGTGTAAAAGGTACGTATCTTAATTAAGCCATTAAACACCAAACACAACCAAAGTTTTGTTATTTGAAACAACAACAGCCTATAATCATACCCCAAGTGTTTCCTAATGTACGAAAGAAGAATCAAAGCAAATGAATATTAATGGAATAAATAGTCAACGAACTGAAATCAAAACTCCTAAGTAAAAAAGGTACGTACCTTAATTAAGCCTTTGAACACCAAACATAACCAAACTTTTGTTATTTGAAACAACAACATCCTCCAATCATACCCCCAAGTGTTTCCTAATAGTACGAAAGCAGAATCAAAGCAAATGAATATTAGTGGAATAAATAGTCAACGAACTGAAATCAAAACCCCCAAGTGTAAAAGGTATGTAACTTAATTAAGCCTTTGAACATCAAACACAACCAAAGGTTTCTTACTTGAAACAGCAGCAGCCTCTAATCACACCCCTAAGTGTTTCCTAATAGTATGAAATCAGAATCAAAGCAAATTAATATTTCTGGAGTAAAGAGTCAACGAACTAAAATCAAAACCCCCAAGTATAAAAAGGTACGTACCTTAATTAAGCCTTTGAACACCAAACATAACCAAAGGTTTCTTACTTGAAATAGCAGCAGCCTCTAATCATACCCCCAAGTGTTTCCTAATAGTACGAAATCAAAATCAAAGCAAATGAATATTTGTCGAATAAAGTAGAGTTAGCAAATTGAAATTAAAACCCCCAAGTGTAAAAGGTGAGTACCTTAATTAAGTCTTTGAACACCAAACACAACCAAAGGTTTATTATTTGAAACAACAGCAGCCTCTAATCATACACCGAAGTGTTTCCTAATAGTACGAAATTAGAATCAAAAGCAAATGAATATTTGTGGAATAAAAAGTTAACGAACTAAAATCAAAACCCCCAAGGGTAAAAGGTACGTACCTTAATTAAGCTTTTGAACACCAAACAAAACCAAAGGTTTATTACTTGAAACAACAGCAGCCTCTAATCATACCCTCAAGTGTTTCCTAATAGTACGAAATCAGAAACAAAGCAAATGAATATTTGTGGAATAAAGTAGAGTCAGCGAATTGAAATAAAAAACTCCAAGTGTAAAAGGTACGTACTTTAATTAAGCCTTTGAGCACCAAACAAAACCAAAGGTTTGTTATTTGAAACAGCAACAACTTCTAATCTTACCCCCAAGTGTTTCCTAATAGTATAAAATCAGAATCAAAGCAAATGAATATTTGTGGAATAAAGAGTCAGTGAATTTAAGTTAAAACCCCCAAGTGTAATTTGTAAAAGGTACGTACCTTAATTAAGCCTTTGAATACCAAACACAACCAAAGGTTTGTTATTTGAAACAGCAGGCTCCTCTAATCAAAGCAAATGATTATTTGTGGAGTAAAGTGACAACGAACTGAAATCAAGACCCCCAAGGGTAATAGGTACGTACCTTAATTAAGCCTTTGAACACCAAATGTGACGTTGACCCGTTTTGAATTGTAAAACCGAACCCGATTGGACGATTATCAATGAAACAATCCCGTTTTTCGCTTTTATTGTTAGTTTAATGAATTGTATGAAGCCCTTATGACGTTTATCAAATTCCTCGAATTATTTAATAAGTTTCACAAACTAAATTAAATGCAGTAAATATATATATGTAATATAATAATAATAATAATAATAATAATAATAATAATAGTAATAAAGTCATAATATAAAAAGTACAAATACAATTTTTATAAATGTAAATGATTATAAGTTTTATTTATTTATAACCAACTTTTTTGGGGCCAAAGTGTAAACTTTAAAAACTAAGTCTAGCCAAAAATTAAAAACCAATCCAAATACCAGGGACCATTTGTGTAAATTCGATTTAAAACACCCAACCCCCCACTGCCGCCCCCGTCCCCATCCCCGGTTGCCGCCGGCGACGTCTCCGGCGAACCCAGAGCCACCAAAACCAATCAATTAAAAACCAGTTCGAACCCCCTACACCCGTCGCCCATACCTTTCGAACTCGAGGGCACCATTCGATTTGATTTTGACCACCCTTGCACGTCGCCGACCCCCCCCCGACCAAACCCGAACCATACCCTGCAAAATCCACTCGAATTGAGTACACGTAATATCAATTGGTGACCATACCGTGTTCCCCTAAGCCTATCGATCAACACCCAGGGCCCCATTCCCTTCCAAAGCCTCGGATTAATCAAACCCGGACCCACCCCCGAAGCTTAGGAAGAAGAGGTAGTCGTTGGATCTCATCTGTAACCAATTAAGACTATAAATAGAGGGCAAACGTTTCTTATCTTTCACTTGAACTCTCTGTACAATCAATTTCATCACACACACACAAACACTTCGAATTCGATCACCTCCCCGTTGCGGCCCAAGCTCGAACTCGATCTTGTTCAATCCGAAACCATTTTAGGTAATTATTCACACACACATACTCGGTTTTATCCAGGGAACAAAAGCCCTAACATGGATTTCATTATCATAATCGAATTGATGTTCGATTTCAATGATTTCATTCTAGGGTTCTTGAGTTAATTTGGGGATTTCTTTAAACATGCTTATATTTAATCAGGAACCATACAAATCAGATTCAGGCGCCTAGCCTAATCGGTAACACGCACACATTCTTAACCGGAGGTCACGGGTTCGAACCGTGCACCCCCTTTTCTTCTTTTTAACAATTCCTTTACATTTTAAACATTTCAGAAAATATTTTAACAATTTAAAAATCAAACAAAAATATTATAAATCCTTAAAATACATTCTATACATTGTTACTAATCTGTGAAAGTATAAAGGTTATAGAAACCACTGTTTTGTAAACTTAAACATTTGGATGTCATAAATATTATAAAAGAAATCTATTTTTAAAAGAGAAAAAAAATGTTATATATCTAATTTAAAATTATTTACAACCATTTAAAGAAAATTTAATATGTGATTAAATTAACTACTCTTTAGTTATTAAATCTAAAGGGTTACTTTTCACCTAATTTTTATAAACAAGTTATTCAAAACAAATAAACATTTTTATTTAACAAAACCAAATCCCAAACCAAGGCCCTAAATTCATTCTCGATTCTCAATTTATCGTAATTCTAAGTTCAAGACACCATTCCCTTAGGTTTACCGTGAGGATTTTCATAGGTGTCTAATCTATCAAATCAATCTCGACTCATCGATCCAAGTGAGTATTCATAACCCCATTTTATATCATTTCTTATTTAGGGGAAATCATGTGACCCAAATATTCAATCGTGTTATTATATTGTTATTCATTCTAAATTCAATTCAAGACAGGTTATGTTATTACTTGTAACTATATGAACATACTATGATAAACTGAACGACAGTAGGAACCCAAATAAAATCAATCAATCAATTCTGGCATCAATGGTAGATCTATTGGTTTGGATAACCCACCCCATATGAATAGTCGAGTGGTGATTGTGCCGGAAGCAAATAGTCAATCTATGGTGTATGTGTGCAAGTCTATTATTTGCAAAATGTCAAGTCAAGGGGTTTATATTGTGTCGATTTATCTATATGCTCCGCTATTGCATTATAAGTCTTAAACATTACCTTGTGAATTAGATTATTCTCAATCAAACAATCAATCTTTATGTATATCAAGCTGTGATTACTCACCAGCTAACTCGTTAGCTGACTTTATTTTCTTATATGATTTCAGGACATGTTGCATAGTTGGATTATCTGCAAGCTTACAATTAGGACTTTTGGGACTTAGTTAAAAATGGATATCTTTTGTGACTGCAACTATTGTATTTGCATATGTTAAACTCGTGCTATTTTGTAATACTGAATTTAATATTATCTCCACTATTAGACGGCCATGTGTTATGAACAATCAATCATCCCCTCGCTCCAATGATTCCGCCGTCGGTCGGGGTGTGACACCAAACACAACCAAAGGTTTATTACTTGAAATAGCAGGAACCTCTAATCATACCCCTAAGTGTTTCCTAATAGTACGAAATCAGAATCAAAGCAAATGAATATTTGGGAAATAAAGAGTCAAGGAATTGAAATCAAAACCCCTTAGTGTATAAGGTACGTACCTTCATTAAGCCTATGAACACCAAATACAACCAAAGGTTTCTTATTTGAAACAACAGCAGCCTCTAATTGTACCCCTAAATGTTTCCTAATAGTAAAAAATCAGAATCAAAGCAAATGAATATTTGAGAGATAAAGAGTCCGTGAATTGAAATTAAAACCCCAAGTGTAAAAGGTCTGTACCTTAATTAAGCCTCTGAACACCAAACACAACCAAAGGTTTGTTATTTGAAACAACAGCCTTCTCTAATCATACCCCCAAGTGTAATCTAATAGTACAAATCAAAATCAAAGCAAATGATTATTTGTGGAATAAAGAGTCAACGAACTGAAACCAAAACTGTAACACCCGAAATTTTGATTTAGACAAAGAGAAACAATAAGAAGAGAAGAAAGAAAGCATTTTGGAAGGAAAGGAAAAGAAAGAAAAGTGGAAGGGGGTTTTGTGTAAAAAGTACAAAGAAAAGAAAATATATGATATACATAGGGAAGGCTGCCCACTCTTTCCCTCACAAACCCCAAATCAGCGAAAGTTTTAGAGAGAGAAAGAGCAGACTACGATTTTTGAAGGAAGAACAAGAAGAAGAAGAAGAAGACGAATTCGAGGTACTGGGTTCTACGGCTACGAATTTCGAAGAAGCCATACCCAGCAACACAATGTGAGTTCTAAGACCCCTTCTTTTATGCATTTTCGAACGATTTTGGGGCTGGAACACATCTTAAAACTGTTTTCAAGTTTCGGGTGTTAACCCGTGTATGTATGTGTATGTATACGTGTATATTATCTGTTCGGGAAGCTGGTGTGAACGTTTCAGAACAGACATATATAGTCCACATGATGTTTAGGCGAATCTAGATGCATAATATGATGATTCTGTGCTTTAGAAATGTTAAGATGATGAATGAGTTATGAGAATGGTTGAGTTGCAGGTTGCCACACTCAATCGCATTGCTCAATGCCGACTGCCAAGGCAAAGATGGCTAAGGTGGTCATCCGCATTAGCCAATGCGAATGACCAAGCGAATGCGGTCAAGGCAGTGAGCCGCATTGACCAATGCGGAAGGCTAAGGAAATGCGGACCAGACATTTCATTATCAGCATTGTCCTAATGGAATGAAATGGCTAAGGCATCTCACCCGCATTGACTAATGCGGATGACCTATGAAATACGGTAAGGCAATTGCCAACCGCATTGACCAATGCGGACAAGTGCATGAAATGCGCCTAAGGTATTACTCATCCGCATTGACCAATGCGGATGGTCAGACAAATGCGGATGAGTCAGAATGAGAAATGCAGATATAAGTTTAGCAAGACCTGATTTATTTGGGTAAACGAGTAACATAGGCATGATGATGATGATGATGTTGCATGGGTATACCTGTTGTGTACTATATATGTATGATGCCTTGTATGATGATGAATGAATGTTATATGTATGTTCCTTATGATTATGTATGTTTATCTTTCCGAAACTTTACGAATTATGAAAATGAACGAATGAAGTATTATGTAACGTAAAGTGAAAGATAATGAAAGAGGAACATGATGATGAATGCATGTATTAACGAATGAATGAAAAGAAAGATGATGATGAATACATGCATTAATGAACGAACGAATTAAGTCTTGCAAGCATTGAATAACGCGATTGGTCTTTCTCTGTGATTGACCATGGTCATGGTACCTCTACCGCTTACCTACTAGTACTGTGGCATACGTTTTGTTATTCATATGTTGACTTCGGCCCAGTAGCTAATAATGATCGGGGTATAGCATACGGTATTGGTACAAAAACTTTTCAATATGCAAGCAAAGATGAACGGGATCCTTGTCATTCGACCACAGTAATCATAGCCGAGTGCTATGAAGTGGGTAAAGCCTGACAGGATCCATATGAGAATTTAAAGATGATGATGAATAACGAATGATCAAGATAATAAAGACTATTATCTCTGTGTATGTATGATGAATGATCATGAGAAAGAATAGTTTTAATGAAAACGGAGTATGTCTATTATAAAACTAGAACTCACTCAGCAACGCTGACTTTTTATGTGTTTCCAGTTGGCAGGTAGTGTTGCTGGGGATGGCACGAGGCGGCTACTCAGCTCTTTTGGGATGACATTCTTCTTTTGATAATGTTGCAACGTCATACGTTGTGGGCCCGTAATGCACGCAACACATTATGTTGCATGCAAGTGTCAAGTGTTCCTTGAGGATCCCGATAAACAGGATTATTTAAGGAACCTTCCTTAAAAATCTTAATAAACGGGATTACTTAAGGAATCTTCTTTATGATAAAATTTTTTAATATTTTTATACTAGAGGTCACTGTATATGACCTTATGATTGTTGAGGATTCACATAAACGGGATTACTTATGAAATCCTCGGTTTCATATGCTTCAGCAGCAATCATAGTAAAGATAGGCAATGTAAAGAAAGCTTGTATTTTGTAATCAGGTCAACGATGTAATGCATTGTAAAAGCTTTTATGATGAAATGAGAATGTATTTCTTATTAATTCCGCTGCGTTATTTTACTTAATATATGATGTTCATTTAAGATGCTTATGAATGTTTACCAAAAGTATGTTTTATGTGCGATGAATGACCAACCGTGAGGTGCCTGGGATCGGGGCCTTACAAAAACCCCCAGGGGTAATAGGTACGTACCTTAATTAATCCTTTGAACACCAAACACAACCAAAGATTTATTACTTGAAACAGCAGCAGCCTCTAATCATACCCCCAAGTGTTTCCTAATAGTACGAAATCAAAATAAAAGCAAATGAATATTTGTGGAATAAAGAGTCAACGAATTGAAATCAAAACCCCTTAGTGTAAAAGGTGTGTACCTTCATTAAACCTTTCAACACCAAACACAACGAAAGGTTTCTTGTTTGAAACAGCAGCAGCCTCTAATTGTACCCCTAAGTGTTTCCTAATATTACGAAATCAGAATCAAAGCAAATGAGCATTTGTGGCATAAAGAATCAGTGAACTGAAATTAAAACCCCAAGTATAAAAGAGCCTTTGAACACCAAACACAACCAAAGGTTTGTTATTTGAAACAGGAGCAACCTCTAATAATACCCCAAAGTGTTTCCTAATAGTACGAAATCAGAATCAATGCAAATAAATATTTGTGGAATAAAGAGTCAGTGAATTGAAATTAAAACCACCAAGTGT
Organism: Flaveria linearis; assembly: GCA_024085815.1. Lineage (NCBI taxonomy): Eukaryota > Viridiplantae > Streptophyta > Magnoliopsida > Asterales > Asteraceae > Flaveria > Flaveria linearis. The sequence goes on from CM044001.1 coordinate 120,387,166, forward strand.
ATAAGGTACGTACCTTAACTAAGCCTTTGAACACCAAACACAACCAAAGGTTTGTTATTTGAAACAGGAGCAGCCTCTAATCATACCCCTAAGTGTTTCCTAATAGTATGAAATCATAATCAAAGCAAATGAATATTTGTTGAATAAAGAGTCAACGAATTGAAATCATAACCCCCAAGTGTAAAAGGTACGTACCTTAATTAAGCCTTTGAACACTAAACACAACCAAAGGTTTGTTATTTGAAACAACAGCAACCTTTAATCATTTCCCAAGTGTTTCCTAATAGTACGAAATCAGAATCAAAGCAAATGAATATTTGTGGAATAAATAGCCAACGAATTGAAATCAAAACCCCCAAGTGTAAAAGGTACGTACCTTAATTAAGCCTTTAAGCATGAAACACAACCAAAGGTTTGTTATTTAAAACAACAACGGGCTCTAATCATACCCCCAAGTGTTTCCTAAAAGTATGAAATCATAATCAAAGAAAATGAATATTTGTGAATAAAGAGTCAACGAATTGCAATCAAAACCCCCAAGTGTAAAAGGTACGTACCTTAATTAAGCCTTGAACACCAAACACAATCAAAGGTTTCATACTTGAAACAACAGTAGCCTCTAGTCATACCCCAAGTGTTTCCTAATAGTACGAAATCAGAATCAAAACAAACGAATATTTGTGGAATAAAGAGTCAACGAACTGAAATAAAAACCCCCGAGGGTAAAAGGTACGTACCTTAATTAAGCCTTTGAACACCAAACACAACCAAAGGTTTATTACTTGAAACAGCAGCAGCCTCTAATCATACCACCAAGTGTTTCCTAATAATTCGAAATCAGAATCAAAGCAAATGAATATTTGTGGAATAAAGTAGAGTCAGCGAATTGAAATTAAAAACTCCAAGTGTAAAAGGTACGTACCTTAATTAAGCCTTTGAGCACCAAACAAAACCAAAGGTTTGTTATTTGAAACAGCAACAACTTCTAATCATACCCCTAAGTGTTTTCTAATAGTATGAAATCAGAATTAAAGCAAATGAATATTTGTGGAATAAAGAGTCAGCGAATTGAAATTAAAACCCCCAAGTGTAGAGGTTTGTTATTTGAAGCAGCAGCCTCCTCTAATCATACCCCCAAGTGTTTTCTAATAGTACCATATCAGAATAAAAGCAAATGACTATTTGTTGAATAAAGAGTCAACGAACTGAAATCAAAACCCCCGAGGATAATATGTACGTACCTTAATTAAGCCTTTGAACACCAAACACAACCAAAGGTTTATTACTTGAAACAGCAGCAGCCTCTAATCATACCCTCAAGTGTTTCCTAATAGTACGAAATCAGATTCAAAGCGAATGAATATTTGTGGAATAAAGAGTCGACGAATTGAAATTAAAACACCTTAGTGTAAAAGGTACGTACCATCATTAAGCCTTTGAACACCAAACACAACCAAAGGTTTCTTATTTGAAACAGCAGCAGCCTCTAATTATTTCCTCAAGTGTTTCCTAATAGTACGAAATCAGAATCAAAGCAAATGAATATTTGTGGGATAAAGAGTCAGTGAATTGAAATTAAAACCCTAAGTGTAAAAGGTACGTATTTTAATTAAGCCTTTGAACACCAAACACAACCAAAGTTTGTTATTTGAAATAGGAGCAGTTTATAATCATACCCCCAAGTGTTTCCTAATAGTACGAAATCAAAATCAAAGCAAATGAATATTTATGGAATAAAGAGTCAATGAACTGAAATCAAAACCCTTAAGTGTAAAAGATACGTACCTTAATTAAGCCTTTGAACACCAAACACAACCAAAAGTTTCTTACTTGAAACAACAGCAGCCTCTAATCATACCCCCAAGTGTTTCATAATAGTACGAAATCAGAATCAAAGCAAATGAATATTTGTGGAATAAAGAGTTAGTGAATTGAAATTAAAACCCCCAAGTGTAAAAGGTACATACCTTAATTAAGCCTTTGAACACCAAATACAACCAAAGGTTTTTTATTTGAAAGAGCAGCAGCCTCTAATCGTACTCCCAAGTGTTTCCTAATAGTACGAAATCAGAATCAAAGGAAATGAATATTTATGGAATAAAGAGTCAGTGAATTGAAATTAAAACCCCCAAGTGTAAAAGTTACGTACCTTAATTAAACCTTTGGACACCAAACACAACCAAAGGTTTGTTTTTGAAACAACAGCAACCTCTAATCATACCCCAAGTGTTTCCTAATGGTACGAATTCAGAATCAAAGCAAATGAATATTTGTGGAATAAAGAGTCAACGAACTGAAATCAAAACCCCCAAGTGTAAAAGGTACGTACCTTAATTAAGCCTTTGAACACCAAACACAACCGAATGTTTCTTACTTGAAATAACAGCAACCTCTAATCACACCCCCAAAGTGTTTTCTAAAGTACGGAATCATAATCAGAGCAAATGAATATTTGTGGAATAAAGTAGAGTCAGCGAATTGAAATTCAAAACTCTAAGTGTAAAAGGTACATCCCTTAATTAAGCCTTTAAACACCAAACACAACCAAAGGGTTGTTATTTGAAACAACAGCAGCCTCTAATCATACCCCCAAGTGTTTCCTAATAGTACGAAATCAGAATTAAAGCAAATGAATGTTTGAGGAATAAAGAGTCAACGAATTGAAATCAAAACCCCAAGTATAAAAGGTACGTACCTTAATTAAGCCTTTGAACACTAAACACAACCAAAGGTTTGTTATTTGAAACAACAGCAACCTCTAATCATACCCAATCAGAAATTCATATATTCCTGAACTGATGAATGTATAAGAAGAATGACATGCAATTAGTAGACTGAGAGTAAAACCCACATTAAAAACGAAAACAAAGAAGAAAGACATGTACCTTAAAAACATCAACATCGATGGATGGTTGATTGATTGAGAAGAAGAAGATGATGACGAAGATGATGAGGATGATGATGCATGATTTAATAATATTTAAATGATTTTGACACATGTTAGATAAGATTTGGATTGTAAAAGAAGGGCCCTTTCTTTGGCAGTTCAAGTCATATCTAAGCTCTGTCAAAAGATTTGAAAACGAGAGGAAAAATGAATTAAAGTAAAGTTAAATGCTTGAAATAGATGAATTTGTGTTAAATGTGCAAATTATAGAAAAAGATTTGAAATACATGAGTTTTTCTAAGCTAAACATATATTTTCGATATAAATAAAACGGGTTTGATACAAAGAGTTTAAAAAGGAGAGGGAAAATTAGTTGAAACAAAGCTAAATGCTTAAAATAAGTTGGAATACATGAGTCTTTCTAAACAAGACAAAATATTTATTTCAATTTAAATCATTGGGGTTTGACAAAAAGAAGTTTAGAAAAGAGAGGAAAAATGAGTCAGAACAAAAACTATTTGCTTTGAAAATAGATGAATTTGGATGTTAACCGGACAAGTTATAGAAAATGATTTGGCAAAGTTGTAAAAGCAATAAACTTCAAAAAAGAAGGAACAAAAACATATTGATAAGAACAAGAAGGGGCAAATTGAAATTTAGTAAAAAAATAGATTTGATGATCTTCATCAGGAAGCAAATTGAAGTAAAAAAAACACCTAGAGAAAGTAAAACATGCAAATTATTTTAAAGGTAGTTGAGCTTTTCAAAATGCACAACAGAGTAAAGAAGGATTTGAAAAAGTTAGGATTGAGTTTAGTAAAAGTTTAAAATAAACGAGTTTCAAAAGATGAGAAAGAAACAACAAAGCAAATTGAGTTGTACAAACTCGAGTATAAAAAGGTTAAGGTGTTACAAATGGAAGAATAACACATGACATTAAGAAGTTAGAGTAAGAAGAAGACGCGTACCTTAGCCCTTTGAAGGCCAATCACAACCGTATTGAATTTCGTAGAAGAAACCGCAGCCCTGATACCTAATAGTACGAAACCAGAATCAAAGCAAATGAATATTTGTGGAATGAAGAATTAGCGAATTGAAATTAAAACCCCCAAGTGTAATTTGTAAAAGATACGTACTTTAATTAATCATTTGAACACCAAACAGAACCAAAGGTTTGTTATTTGAAACAGCAGCAACCTCTAATCATACCTCTAAGTGTTTCTTAATAGGACGAAATCAGAATCAAAGCAAATGAATATTTGTGGAATAAAGAGTCAGCGAACTGAAATCAAAACCCCCAAGTGTAAAAGGTACGTACCTTAATTAGGCCTTTGAACACCAAACACAGCCAAAAGTTTGTTACTTGAAACAGCAGCAGCCTCTAATCATACCCCAAGTGTTTCCTAATAGTACGAAATCAGAATAAAAGCAAATAAATATTTTTGGAATAAAGAGTCAACGAACTGAAATCAGAACCCCCAAGTGTAAAAGGTGCGTACCTTAATTAAGACTTTGAACACCAAACACAACCAAAGGTTTCTTACTTGAAACAACAGCAGCCTGTAATCATACCTCCAAGTGTTTCCTAATAATAAAAAATCTCAAAGCAAATGAATATTTATGGAATAAAGAGTCAACGAACTAAAATTAAAACCCGCAAAATGGACAATGCCTGTAATCATACCTCCATGTGACAATGCAGACGAGACGCTTAGATGGACGGGCAAAAAAATGGTTATGCGTACCGATAGTTAGCATTAGATTATAGGTTTTAGATATATATTGGTATAAAAATTATGTTATTCCACGATAGAAACAAATGAATGTATAATGATTGAACATAAAATAAATAAAATATCAAGTAATGAATAAATTTGATAATATTTATAAAAGTATGTAACAATGATACGTGACTAAGACAATAAACAGTTAAAATTAGAAACTATTGGTTCATAAAGACGTGAATACTTCTTTATGTAATGCTATTGAATGATTATAAATGATAAATTAAATCATATCAATAAAAGGTTGTTAAAAAATAAACATAACAAAAAAATACGAATAATGGCGTTAGTTTTAGAATAAATTAAAACAGAATTGTTATTTTAAAAGAAAATATGACAAAAATTTTATTTTAACAAAACAAAATATTGTTAACGGGAATATTAGTTAACAACTTAATCATTATTTGTTAACAATTTGTAAATTTACAAAATTGAGAAGATGATAAAATTTTTGAAAGTAATAAGTGATCATAAATCTAATATTCATTGTAACTGGTATAAATTAATAGTTTCCAAATTCATTAAAACTCAAGATCGAATGACATAGTGATATGTGATGATGCAGATGTGACGCTTAGGTGGACAGGCTAAAAAAAGACCATGCGTATCATAGTTAAAAAAAGACCATGCGTATCATAGTTAGTCTTTTATTATAGGTTATAAATAGATATGGATTGTAGATATTTAATCGTTGTGTTTGTATATCATTATTTTCTTTTTATAATTTTTGAAAAAAAAAACTACGAAGTGCATTAAAACTTGATAACTAGAGTTAAGTTTATTGGGATAAATATAAAAGGAATTACTTTTTCTAATAAGATTTAACTTAACTGGCAATGCAAAGAAATCCAAACAACTACTAATTGTATATTGACGGGTTACTAAGTCAGTTGATTATTATATAACTGAAATATGAAATTAAGGGTACTAGGCTGACACGTACTCGAAAGAAAACTTGTAGATTAATGCGTACTTATTAACGTCGAACTTAAAACCACCATTAGAAATAAATCTACCACAGGCGAGAAAACCTATTCATCTAACTCGAAACAACTTTTTTTTCTTTGTTTCATTCGGGATTTAAACACAAAACTTTTTTATTTTAATTTTAATAAAATTTTAACATAAATCATTTTAACAATTTCAATTAAGAATCATTGGTTTAATTGTGCGAGCTCCTGTCGGAGACATAAAATTCTTTTCAGTGGAAGTGGGACTCCACCAATGATCAGTATTGAACATATTTCTCTTCACAGTAGTGTTGGATGAGATGACCAAGTCTATACAGGAGTCAGTCCCATGGTGCATGCTGTTTGCAGACAATATTGTGCTAATATCAGAATCTAAAAGGGCACTGAACGAGAAGTTAGAACAGTGGAAAGCGACACTAGAGAGCAAAGGTTTAAGGATAAGTCGCTCTAAGACGGAATACATGCACTATAACTTCAGTGGAGCGAATGAAGAGGACACCCGAAATTACTATTCAGGGTCAAGCGGTCCCACAAACGTCTAGGTTTAAATATCTAGTCTCGTACGTTCAGGAAGACGGAGAGATACACAGTGATGTAGCCCATCGTTTTCAGGCAGGATGGTGCAGGTGAAAAGCAGCAACAGGGATCTTGTGTGATAAGAGGTTCCCAACACGACTAAAGGGAAAACTATATAGAGTGGTAGTTCGACTGGCTATTATACGGAACAGACTACTGGACCATGAAGAAATCACACGAGAGACAAATAGAGGTCGTAGAAATGCGAATGCTAAGGTGGATATGTGGACACACGAGGCTGGATTGGATAAGGAACGATGTCTTCCGGCAGAGGCTACAGGTGGCTTGTATCACGGATAAAATACGAGAGGGGAGATTGAGATGGTTTGGGCACGTGAAAAGGAGACAGATGTAGCGCCAGTTAGAGCAGTAGAGCGCATCATCTTAGATGGTAAGAGGAGTAGAGGAAGACATAACTTGACCTAAGATGAGATGATTAGCCGGGATATGGTAGAGTTGCACGTCTCCGAGCACATTGTCGAGGATAGGAGTGAGTGGAGGCGTAGAATTAAAGTCAGGGACTACTAGTGGGCCTTAATGCGATAGTCCGCACGTGATGTGTAGGGTAAACTTATTTGTCCAATGTAGGTGAAGCCTTAGTGCTAACTGTCCTATTAGTATTGTTAATATCATAGTAAAATTTATTTGCCTTATTCCTTGCCTAATATCGTAGAAAAATTTATCTATCTCAAACTTGTTTCAATGATGTTGTGTTTGCTTTTGTGACGTATGCTTAATTGCTTGTGTGATGTATGCATTATTATTCTGATTGTTATGAGTATGTTATTGCTTATATGATATATGTGATGTATGTAATATAATCTGGTTATTTTGTTTATGGACATGCATATGCATATATAAAACTCTATTGTGACGTATGTTTATGTGATATATGCACTATAATTTGGCTGTTATCGTTGTCGAGCCGGGGGTCTCTTTGAAAGTGATCTCTCTGTCTCTCAAGATAGAGGAAAAACCGACCACCAACTACCACTCATCAACCTTGTTCTGTTTGTTTGTTTGTTTTTGGTTTAATTATAGCATGCGTTCGACAGCAACAACTCACTCTTCCAATTGGCGGGAAAATCATCCCCAATTATCTTAAATTAGGGTTTCTTTCGATAGAAATCGGAAACATATATCGAACTAGCGCCAATTAACCAAATACACTTGCTTATTTTGACAGTATACCTACTCGATTGAAGTTCAAACTTGTTTCTCTGAAGAAATAGAATGAGCAAAGAAGAAAATCCACAGGTTACAAGAAGAACAACGAGATTATCATCATCCCACACCCCAAATGCCATCGAAAGCGCTTCAAAAAGCATCAATCTCCCACCACTCACTCTTCGTGATCTCGCTTTTGTAGAAGAAGAAACCCTAACTTTCGATGGTTTAATTTCTAGTCTACCAGGAAGACGAAACCAAATCATTGAAGTTTTACGCCTCTTAGGTCCCGTGAATTCTCCCATCTCTCCGTTGTTTGTATACGGTGGCGCATCGACTGGTAAAACGAGTACTATTCTTCAGGTTTTTCGACACTTAAATCGCCCATTTGTGTATTCGAGTTGTAGGACTTGTTACAATGCACGCCAGCTGTTTGATAATATTCTTAACCAGCTATTGCGTCACAGGAAAAGCGAAATCAATGATTATTCGAGTGCGAAGAAGTGTGAAAAGCAGGCTGATTTTGTTAATCTTTTGAAGGAGGCATTGGTGGGGGTTGTAGATGGTTTGAAGGGGAATGTGGGGAGATCAAAGAAGGTGGAAGGAGGTGTCAATGGGAGTATGGTGTACTTGATTTTTGACAGTTTAGAGCTCGTTAGAGATTGGGATAAGAGTGCTACCATATTGCCTCTTTTGTTTAAGCTTCATGATATCTTGAAGGTTCCTGATGTGGGGTTGATTTTTATTAGTAGCTCATCGCTTGATACGTACCACTCGGATACTGGTTTTGTTGATCCTATACCTGTATATTTCCCGGATTATACAGAAGAGGGTATCAGGCAAATCTTCATGAGAAACCAATCGAACCCAAAACTCCGATCAGCTTTTCTTGAGTAAGTGATATCGTCTCATGTTTGAATTGCTGTTTTCTTTTATGACATGATGCGAGAACAGGTGACAATCATCACTTTGGAACGCCAATATGCTATTCTCAATTTTCATATGGACTTTGGCTAACAAATTTGCACCGTTTTTTCACATGTTGCACTTAATAACATTTTTGTATGTTTTATGATGTTGTTTACCCACTCTTTCATGACTGGAGGTGTTTGGATGAGCATTCTTGTAAAAGTGATTATCGATCTGTTTTTCTGATTACTGATGACAAAATAATTAGACTTGGAGTAGCATGTAAGAACTAAGAAGTTGTTTTGCTTGAAGAAAATCGATTACGAAGACAGTAAACTCGTTTTTGTATTCCTAGATTTAAGCAACTGATTATCTTATTATTTAGTTCTGCTTCTTCAAATTGCACTAATTGCTTTGAAAAGGCTCATCCAAACACCTTCCAAGTATCTTGAAACTTGATATTGTTATGGTTAACAGCTAAAGTTGTATTATACCTTTTTGTTTAAATTTGAGGGTGCATGATAGATTACTAAAAGTATGCCTGTTTCATAATGGATCTTATGTTATGCAGTGTGGTGTTGAAGCCTTTCTGTCGAGTAACAAGAAGGCTTGATGAGTTATCTACTGCTTTATCACCATTGTTCAAGAAATACCGTGAGCCATTAGATGATCTGGATGTGATCCCTAATGAAGAAACAAAGAGAAAGCTGTTTAGTTGTCTTCAACCTCATATTGGTTCTGCTCTGAATGAGATCTTCAGAGTCACTTCTCAGCCATCTCTAGAAGCTGGAATGAAAAACAATCTGAAAAGAAAAAACACCTTCAAGAAATTTGGAAACGATTCTATTGATGAAATAGACTTCCATATGTCTACTTCTGCAAAATATCTTCTCATTTCTGCATTTCTTGCTTCTAGAAATCCTGCTACCCTTGATGCATCGTTCTTTGATTCAACTGGTGGTTCTGCTAATCAAAAGAAGAAAAGAAAGTAAGTGCTCTCGTCAGTTCTTGATATTAAGTAGTGTGATACTTAAGTCATAACTCATTTTATTTTTGTTTCCACTTAAGCTAATGTAATTTCTCATAATCTCATCTCCATTTTGCATATACTGGATACACAAATAACAAATTCATGCCTTAAAAATAGGACCCGTGGAGAAACAAAGGAATGATTAACAAATTACCTTTAAGTAACACGAAGAAAACAATAATACTTGTTGAAAAGATGAATTCTCAAGTTAAAGATGTTAACTGTCTTTTTAGGTCTTTTTCGGTTAACAATAAACGAAGCTATTGACTTGTTTATTGTTGCAGTCGTGCGTGGAATAGCATATGCTTCTTTAAACTCATGGTATTTTGTTTATATATTTCTTTTTCCTTCCAAAAGAAGAACTTCATGTGGAACTTGAATTGTGGGGTGTATTTTACCAGGCAAATCGCACCAAGTAGAAATAAACTTGAATGCTTTCATGATTTTAGCAAACAACTTTATAAATATATCATTTTCAACTTGTAGAATAATTTTATTATATTTTTGTTCTTTTCACATTAGCATTTTCACTTACATGCATCTATTGATGTGGCTCGCTGGCATGAACCAATGCAACATCAGCAAATTTACATGTAATGTCATATACACTGAGTTTGGTTACTACTTGCTAATGCCAGTAATCAGCTGTACATTGGCTTTTATTTTGCATCTAATACTAATTTAATTGGTAATTCTGTTAAGTGTGACATTTGTTTCTATTTCATGCAGTGTGTTGATTTTACTACTACATACTATTTTTATTCTTTTTTATTAGCGCTAATGAGGCATAATCTTCTTTTACTTTTTTAATTTACAGGATTTCTGAAAAATCAAGGGATCTGAAGGAAGCTTCGGATCAAGAGCTGTTCATGAAAGGCCCTGGAACTTTTCCATTAGAAAGATTATTAGCTATTTACCAGTGTATCACATCAAGTGAAGAATATTCACTTGAAAATGACGAAGATTCACAAGAAAAAACGGGTTTAGGTGGTGATTTTGGTGAAAATAGTCTTATGTCTGATATTCTCTTGCAAATTTCAAGTCTTTGCAGTGCTAATTTTATAACTAAAGGTGGAAGGTGTCCACTAGAAGGATCCACTCGATATCGGTCCACAGTTAGCGAGGATTTGGCATTAAAAGTGATGTTCATAAACTCATCTATATGATTATAAACTTTTCTGGTGGTTGGTTTATTTATTTTTGTTTTATGTGCAGGTAGCAAGGGCTTGAAGTTCCCGCTTTCAAGGTATTTGTACAGATGATAGTATGCTAGGAGAAAGCTGGTTGCTTTTTCTGTTAACAGACGTTTCATGATTCGACTTTTGAAGGTTAGCTATAATGCTATATTACTTATTTATATTTTATGGATGCTTATAAAAACCAGTTTCTCTTTGTATTGATTTGTAACTGTTCATTTTTCAAAGTAGTAAGTAGTATCATTGTTAGCACCTTGGCAACATGTTATACATGTTGGTGGTCTGTTTTGTACCTTATGAACCTAGTTATGAACCCTAGGTACTGTTAGGCTACCTATCTTAGTTTCACTGATGAAAAATAAGCAAATCAGATGTTTTTTCCTACTTATTTTAGGGTTGGTTTCATGTCTACAAGATTTTTTGGTAGTGTTGGTCAACTCTTTCATATATGCCTTTGGTCAAACTTATAATAACCACCTGTTGTGGATGGTTAGTTATTGGTCTGGGATTTGGCCACTAACAAGGCATGTGAATTTTGATTACTCGGACAAAACGTAGGGATTTGACTCAAAACCGTTTTGACCCGAAGTGAAAAGAACCTGTAAGATGACTTGATTGTCCTTGGGTCCATGCATTCATCTTAGTGTATAGAAAGATCATATAAGGATCTTCTTGATTACTGAAAAGTTAAAACTTTTGTTTGGTCTCATGAACTTTTGTCTATATATGATAAGGTGAAATCATTAACTGTTATCATTATTGTTGCGTAAATCCGAATATTAATGCAATATTATTAACATGATAGAACTATTCTATGATCAATTATTGATTATGCGATTTTGTGTGCAAAGTCTGTCATTTTTCTTTTGTTGGTTTGTACTTTATTATTAACATTTTCAACCAAACACACCATGAAGTAATATAAATAGATTGCACATGACATGTGATCTACACTTTTACGTTAGTAGAATAAGTGATTACTTGTATACATTATAATGATAATGATAACGTGTGTGATGATTACTTGTGTTGAGTTTAGGTCGAATAACTTGCTGGAATAGCTTGTTATTAGCTCAAACCGTTTAAAACTTAGTTTTGTTGTAAAATCATGACGTTGAACCTTATCATGTACCATGTCGTTTTGGTTTTCCATTTTAATAGGTTGAAGTATACGTAAATATATTGAACTTGACTCTTAGTTTTATCGTGCATCGGCTATAAAATATATTGTTTGATATACCATATTTTTTTATAACTTGTCTTCTAGTCTTTCTAAGGGGGACAGAGTTGAAGCTAGTAAAAACCGGAGATTGTCTGGGAAAAACCAGGGCCGATTGGGAACACCACGTCCCCGGACCCGGGTTTTTTTTTTCCGGTGAATTTTCATTGGATCCACCGGTGCCACCACCCACTTTTGAACCTTTTTTTGTTTAAAAAGAGGAAACGGGTAAAACTGTAACGACACCATTTAAAAAGGGAAAAAGCTGAAGGAAATGAAAAAAAAATTTGATGTAGCGTTGATATGTCATACGGGAAAAGTGGACGTTGCTAGCGGCCTAAGATACAACAAAAGCCAAATTTTATATTGTGCTTTATACATTAACAGTAAGTGTTAGATTGAGTACATTTTAATGACGCATACCGTTAAGGCGTTAAGGACCAAACAACCACCAAAGGGTAACCGGGTATAAGACACTGCATCGAAGCATTAAAGCTAAGCTGATAAATAGTGTGTTTAGTTTAAGATGAGTAAAGAAATGAAAATTAAATTCATTCAATGGGCGTAAAATGGGATTTGACCTTATAAATGTATAAATCGAAGAAATAAAAGGTGGGTAGGTGGCAGTTAAATAGAGTGAAATAGGGTGAAACCGTCTTATTTTAATTAGTGTGTTTTCTCGTGTTACGTAAGTCGGAGTTTGGTTCCTTTCCCTATCTTACACGATGTGATTTTGTTTGTTTTTGGCTCGACTCATCGGAAACCACTAAAGCTAATACCCAATACAAATACCGGTTCCGATAATACCTATACCGGAAACGATGAGGTTCACTCATAATTGGTTCGGTTAGTCGGGTTCATCGTAGTAACACAATAATAATTGCACTCGCTACAACCTACGATACAAAAAACATTCAATTTTGAATACAATTTCTTTTTGAAAAAAGTTATATCCCTAACACTAAAAATCTTATGGCTGATCATATAACAAAAACTAAAACCTAGATGGATAAACTTGAAAAACTATAAAATCTATTGGAACTTTCATCTTAGTTTTAAATACATAATTTAGATCAAATATAAAAAAAGCTATTATTATTATTATGATATGTTTGCAAATGGTAAGACCAAAAAGAAAAGTACAATAAAAATGATCCTGGGTATCATATCCCCTAATTATCCTATTCAGCTTTTCTTAAAAAATGACAAGTTAAATGGTTAAGTTGGAGAGCCAAATGTTTAGTGTAGCTCTCAAGTTACTAACTAATGTAGAGTTCTAATATAGGGACATCCACTCGGATAAATCGGCGCCCCTCTATACGTCGTGTATGGATCCATATGCGGCGTATATTGTCGAATACATTAAAAACAAGGAAAATTTAGGAAGACTGTTAGAAAGTTATACATTTCATATAGCCTTATACGACCCCCCTATATGACACATATGGAGTTATACGGTGCGTATAACAAATTTCGATACTGACTATGATGAAAAATTCACGGGGCTGTCAGAGGGATACACCCCGTATAGGACTATATGATCCTCCTATACCACCGGTATAGAAATTTGAAATGTTAATTTATTAATTTTGAGATGTCTCAATATCCACATTCTTATATATTGTATAATGAGTGCAAGATTCATACATTTATGTGGATTGAAAGGAAACGAAAAAGAGCAACTCATGCCCTAAGTAAGAAATTAATTGGTAATAATGTCATCATCTACCATTCAACTAGATTTTATATCTTTTTAACAATAGTAAAATAATGGCTATTTTCATTGCATTAATTAAACCTATTATAACGTAAACTATCTAGATTTATAATGCATATAAAATATGATAGATGTATTAACATTATATCATATTTTATTTAACTTTAACTAACTTACCTAAAATAAAGCATATTATATCTATTGTTATATCATTTAATGTAATTTCCCTTGGACAAAAATAGTTTAGCCACCATGATGGTGATTTTGAAAATGTAGTTATCTATTTATTATCTGTTTAATTACATAACCAACAAATTTATTAACCTTTTGATAATGCCTAATATAACTAAATCTGGATTGGGTTAGTCAATATAAGTTATTTATTAGGTCAAAAAATCTGAACAAAACCTACAACGTAATTCGTAATTTTAAATGCGTAAACCCCTCAACTCGTTTTGTTTTAATTCGATTATAGTTCATATAAAATTCAGCCAAATTTTATAATGTACTCTGTCTTCTTATTAATAGTATCGTACTCAATATAAGTTATTTGTTAAATTAAAAAAAAGTTAAATCCATCTTGTTTTTTTTTTGAACGGCTAAAGGATCAACCACCCGCTCATCTTCATTACTCGAGTGTAGAATGAAACTTGTATAATTATCATTATTATTTTATCACAAATGTAACTTGAATTCAAGACATCCATAATTATTCTGCCACCCTTTAATGAATATTTTACGTACTCGACAAAACTTTTAACTCATGTGGTACTTCCATACAACTTACAAGATTAATTAAATGTTTAACTTGTTGAATGTTTAAAACTTGTTCGTTGATAATAAAGAAATGTTTCAATACGTCCTTTCAATAGCAACTCACATAAAAGTATTATAACCTACAAAAATGGGCAAAATAAATGTTGGTATGGTTTTCATTAAGAGTTATGGAATAGTGATGGAATTCAAATTAGGTTGTGGGGTCATAAACTCTTTAATACAAATATCGTGTTATTCGGTTTTAAAAATATATAAATACACATCTATATATAACTCCTATCATATTGATCGTAGTATTGATATTTTCGGTGGAAATTCATATTTTACATTCCTAAGCTTTATAATATTGTAAATATTTAATTACATTTAATCATATTAAAACACTAAAACTCTTATATCCATCATTCATTTACATATTACATAACAAATTGATTAAATACTGCACCAAAACTATAACGACTTCACGTATGTACTCTACTTTGTCGATAAAAGTTATATAAAAATACTATAACTTGTATTTGGACTTGCAATACATCACTCAAACCTTAGAATGCAAACTTTAATCATTTTAATTTCATGAATCAAACATAATATGTTGTTCAAATAATCAAATTAATAAGAGGGTGTGGATAACTTGCAACATACCTCATGCATAAAACTACCATTAACCTTACAAGCATGCATGATAAAAATATATAAAAAAAAATATGGCGTATTGACATTAGTTGTCGTCTTAAGCGACTTTAGTGAGGTGCATTTCTCCTTTATAGGTTGAACTAAGTGTAACATCCGTTTCTCATACTAATCAATATGGTGTATTTTGCCACGAATAGCTCATTAATTTGTTTTCAGTTGTCATAGTGAAAACTTACTTCTATTCGAGAAAGCTTAACTGTGAATTTTTCCTCACATTCACAATTAATGCACCCAAAAACATGTTGATGATATTTTAGACAAGACAATTCTGATCGACTCAAGTCCCAATATCTCTATGGTTCACGACTGATATAGTGTTTGCCTTACGCTAAGATTTCTTGACCATGCGACACGTTAAAGTATCATGAGATCGGTAGCTAGCTCTGTTACATATACAGTTGTTTATATAAACGGCTTACGATTATGATTAAAATATCGGATAAACATACGAAAAGATCATCAGTGGTCCTAAGAAAAGTACAAGTCTCAATGCATGCAATACAAACGCCCCAGAATCATCAACCATGCATTCATGCACGATCTCAAGGCTCAAACTTCAATTCATCTAATTTTCCTAAGTACTAAGGTGACATACTAAGAGTATTGACTTTTGACTGACTTAAATACAAAGGTTCAGAAGAGTTGACTTCTGTTATGACTTCATAAATTTCATCATTCCTTTGCATTAAAAATTCAGGAGTTGACTTTTTCGAGTATTTGTTGGTTTGTGGATTAATGAGATTACACAAGTCAACCTCTGTTTTTTATTCCTTAAATTTATGATAAATTTTTAGTTTACAACTAACACGTGTAAACTACTGAAACAATACACAAATACAAGCAGTAGCAAAGTCATTGGTTGACCAGCATGATTTTGGAATGATAGATAATACGTGTAACTGTTAGATATTTAGATGATTAGATGATAAATCATTCGAGCCAATAAATCCTAGATCAACTGGTTTAGGAGGAGTTACCTTATGACTTTTCAAAGTGGAGGTCATGGGTTGGAGTCTCACTAGGTGCAATATGCTCCAAGTGGGCTAAGGGTTTTACCACAGTAGGCCTTTGGGTGGTGGGTTTCCCTTGGAATGGTGGGCGAGCAGGGTCACCGGCGCTGTCTATGTTTGCGGGCGTGGGTAGTCTTTCGCCAATGGGTTTACCCGGATGACAAGGCTTAAAAATTATTCGTTGGCCGTTCAAAAAAACAAAAAAAAAAAGATGATAAATCATTCGAGGAAACTAAAGATAGATTGGTATAACTGATGTAATTTTAATTTACAAATATTAATTGGCTTTCATTTTGGTGCATGTAATCTTCCTAGTAACTTATTAGCTGCTTAATAAAAAGTCTCAACTAGTGTTCAATATATATATTTATAATATATATTTAGATGATTAAGTTACGTAACTTACAACAAAAAAATAAATATAAATCATGTAGGATGCATGTTAATATAAACTTATATCTAAAAAATCTAGGAATTGTTATTAGTTAAAATATTATGGCTAAAATACCCAAGGAGACTAGAAAGTTGTGGTGGATCGATTTTAAATATTGAAACATGAACTCAGGGATGTTAATTTAAGAAAAAACAAATACCTAAATGATAAAACCAAAAATCACATTTTCAAACTTTACTATGTTAAATGTTGCAATTAAATTTTGCTTGCTTAAAGTAAACAATTAGAAAAAGTAAACAAAACTCAAACAAATAAAAATATATTTAAGAAAAAGTTAACATAACTAAAAGAAGAAAATTAGTGGCACTAATTTACTTGTACGCCGTTTCAAAACGTTGTTGGGCTAGAATCCAGCAAGGCCCAATAGTTTTAGACATGAACCTACTTTACAAATTGACGTTTCTTTTGTTAAGATACACACACGAGTACATATCATTTGTTAGAATCCAACAAGGCCCAATTGTTAAACACTTAAACTCTTAGACTCAGCATAATCATTAACATTTTAATTATTTTAAGTCTAACAAATATTAAAACCTATTAATATTTTATTTGTTTTAACACATCTTTTACTAGATTTTTAAACTTATTTTAAAAGTCAAACAAAATAACTTGTGATGCGAGGAGAGGCCGTAAAAAAACGATCGGAACCCAGACGCTCAAAGCGATCGATTGATCGAACTAGTGTCACGTTTTTCTACTTGTATAGGGCCCACATTTTATATATGAATTATTTACTTTATATATAAGGGCTCCGTTTTTATCTATTCTCACGGGGCCTAAATTCTTTTAACTTCGAGATGACATGATATAATTGAAAGGTGTTTAGTGCAGCTTTAAGCCTTTAAGTATAAAATGAAACGCACTTTCCACCCTTATACAGTTATACATGAAAGTCAAAGTAGGTGCAAGCACTTCAACAAAAAGTCAAAACAGCGACTAATAAGTAATAAGGTAATAAAATGCCGAATGGCCCAAATCTTGTTTACTACTATAAATTATATAAAAATTAATGAACTATGGAAATTTTTTTGAACGGTAAATGTACGATCCTGCTTCGAATGATGGATGTTATCTTAATCAGGTCCAACTATCCGAATCCCAGCCAGGACCGCACCCCCAACCCCCCAGGAGGAAACTCATTCCTGAGAAAAACTCCTGACTCAACTCTAAACATTTTTTGCTCAGGGTGAGGCTTGAACCCATGACCCCTCCTTTATTTACATGTTATGGGTACCTCACCTTAACAAATTATGCTAAGGATCATTGGTAAATATGGAAATTGATATTTCTATAATATATAAAAAAAACTATAGAAAATAAAGATTTGCATGCTTGATAATAATAGCATACATTAATTCCGTCTGTTAATATGTCGTCATATGCCATTAAGTTCATAAATATTAGATGGCAAGTGCAATGGACTCTTAACCTAATGGCGAATTCGATTTAACTAAAACAACAATATACATCAAAACAATCAATACAATTTATAATACAATTATAAATTACAAGCGAATTCTATTTCATTAATTCCATTAAAAAGCGATTGAACGTTGGCTATTCAAAAATGAGGTAATAAAATATCAATAATGTAATTTGTAAGATATGAAAAAAAAAATTAAGTAACATACATTTCGTAAAACACTAGTTTTACGTGTCAAATGTAACAATCCATATGGGATGCCTTAAGCTATTTGGACTTTGGAGAGTTTCATGGTTGAGTGATCTAAAACCTAGAAGGGTGAAATATAGGTTACCTAAATAGCTAAAATACTTCACATATTTCAAATAGCAAAAGTAGATTTCTTTTATATATTTTTCTTGATGAATTAGTTCACCAAATCTTAACTAGCAAATATCATCAAACATTCATGTTGCATTTAGTCTATCGGTTTATGAAAGAAGCCATAAAGTCCCAAAACCATCATATTTGATTTTATGATGCTAATACTATAAAAATATGAAAGCAAGAAACATATAAAAAGCTACTATAACAAGAAATATTAAGATGCATACGTAATTGGGGATAATGATGATAAAAATTTCCAATAATAACAATGTATATTAATTATGTTGTTAGTAATAGTAAAAGATAGCAATATGTTACCACACGGTTAATAGATATGTATATATTTTTTACCACCGAACATCAACACTCTTTACTTTGAGTAAATTTCGTTTTTGGTCCCCGTGGTTTAACCATTTTAACCATTTTAACCATTTCAGTCCAAAAAGGAATCTTTGATCATATCGTGCCCTGTGGTTTCATTTTTGTAACCGTTACAATGGACCAAAACCGTTACAAAAATGAAACCACAGGGCACGATATGATCAAAAATTCCTTTTTGGACTGAAATGGTTAAAATGGTTAAACCATAGTTGTGAGTGATAATATTAGTATACCATCAATTCTAAACTAAGGAGTAAATTTTTAAAATTGTCATATTTGCATTACGTATAATTTAACCCATAACGCTAATTAAGGCATACACCAATTAATTAACAGAATACTATCTTGGGTATGATTATTATAGTTGTGAGTGATAATATTAGTATACCATCAATTCTAAACTACGGGTTTGCCGCTATTAATAATAAGTATAAAATATTTTTTTGAACGAAAATGTTCGCTCATGTTTTAAAAAAATATGAGTAATTTTAATCAAGACCATCAATCTATTTCACAACCAGAACCACACTCCTAATCTTCTCAGAAAAAACCTACAACTAGAAAAATTCTCTACCTCAGCCCTAAACATTTTTACTTAAATAAAACTTGAACACAAGACCTTCTTATATTTACATGTCTCGTGTATCTCTTATTAATCACTTGTGCTAAGGAGCATTTATATTTTTTTGAACGTTTTTTAAAGTCAATTGTTTATAATAAATCTTAAACTCGTAAACTCATGAAGATGATATCTAATGAACACCTTAATATCTTTACATTACCATCCTGCTTATTATGAAATATATTCGATCACCACTTTAGCAGTATTATTTATTATTATAAGCTTTAGTCAACTAATTTAATTGGATCAATGTTAGTATTTATTTCGGTCCACCTACATATTTAAAATTGTAGAAAGACCTCCTCAAATCCTTACATTCATACTTCCTTCACTGTAATAATATATATCTCTCTCTCTATATATATATAAAAGTGTATATCTATATATATGTATGTATGAATATGCGTGTATGTATCTATCTCTTTCTTCCCAACTAAAACTGGGATCTTTATATCTCTCTTGAATGTATGAAATTAAATTCATCCAGCTCCTCACCACTGCTGCATTAGTTGTAGAGAGAGAGAGAGAGAGAGAGAGTGATTCATGGGTATAATTGGGTTTTTTTCAATTTGATTTTGCAATATTTTTCAATTGAATTGATAAAAGAAAACTACAACGACCTCTGTTTTTGCATTAATGGCGATTCATATCAAATGGCTGAAAACAGGAGAGAGATGTCAAACACTCTGTCATCAGTAATTGCTTTACATTTTCTCAACCACATTCTTATATAAATCACACCCCCATTTCCCCTCTTTTTTGCTCATCTCCACACACACACACAAACAAACACTCTCTCTCTACAATTCTTCTGATCAACAACCTTCTTTCTTCTGTAATTTGATCTAATTTCATCTTTCATCGATCAATCTGTTGATGTAATGTTGGTTGAATCGAGCATTGTCCTCTGTTTTTGAAACGATTTCTGTCGATCTTTCTCTAAAAAGTATGAATTTTTACTGCAATTTTGGTTGAATTATGTGAAATTTGTGGGTTTTGAAGTGAAATCTGATCTGGGTCGTGTTGTTTTTGCAGGAATTTTTTGTGAAGAATTTTGGCGGGAAAAGAAGGGTGATAGATTCATGGACGTATCTATAGCTTTGGTGTTGTTTACAGGGGTGACTGCTTATCTGCTATGGTTCACTTTCATCTCTCGGTCGTTAAAGGGTCCACGTGTATGGCCTTTATTGGGCAGTCTTCCGGGCCTGATCGAGAATTCGGACCGGTTGCACGAGTGGATTGCTGATAATCTCCGGGCCTGTAACGGGACTTACCAGACATGTATCTGTGCGGTCCCGTTTCTGGCCCGGAAACAAGGGCTCGTGACGGTCACGTGTGACCCGAAGAATCTTGAGCACATACTCAAGTCTCGATTCGATAACTACCCGAAAGGCCCGACTTGGCAAGCGGTCTTCCATGATCTATTGGGAAAAGGGATCTTTAATTCGGATGGTGACACGTGGCTCCTCCAAAGGAAGACGGCTGCACTCGAGTTCACCACCCGGACCCTTAGACAGGCCATGGCTAGATGGGTGACTCGAGCCATCAAGAATCGGTTCTGTCCGATTCTTGAACGGGCTCAGGTACAACACGAGCCCGTAGATCTGCAAGATCTTTTGCTGAGGATCACATTTGATAACATTTGCGGGTTGGCTTTTGGTAAAGACCCACAAACGTTAGCCCCAGAGTTGCCTGACAATAGCTTCGCATTGGCTTTTGATCAGGCAACAGAGGCTTCGTTACAACGGTTCATTTTCCCGGAAGTTATATGGAAAATGAGGAAATGGCTCCGGCTCGGCTTGGAGGTCAGCTTGAGCCGAAGCCTCGGACACGTGGAGGATTACTTGTCCAGCATCATCAGCACACGTAGGCAAGAGTTGTCTACTCAGCTCAAAGATGGAAGCTTACATGATGACTTGTTATCAAGGTTTATGAGAATGAAAGAATCCTATTCCGACAAGTTCTTGCAACACGTGGCGCTCAACTTCATCCTAGCTGGACGTGACACGTCATCGGTCGCGATGAGCTGGTTTTTCTGGTTGGTTATTCAAAACCCAAAGGTGGAAGAAAAAATCCTAAAGGAGATCTCTAGTGTCTTGCTGGAGACACGTGGCGATGACGTGGCGAAATGGACCGACGAGCCGTTAGTTTTTGAGGAAGTGGATCGGTTGATTTATCTGAAGGCAGCATTATCAGAGACCCTTCGGTTATACCCATCGGTACCAGAGGACTCAAAACATGTGGTGGCTGATGACGTGCTACCCGATGGAACTTTTGTTCCATCGGGGTCATCAGTTACTTATTCAATATATTCTGCTGGTCGTATGAAGTCAACATGGGGTGAAGACTGTCTCGATTATCGGCCTGAGAGGTGGTTGTCACCAGACGGTACAAAGTTCATAAGACATGATTCTTACAGATTTGTCGCGTTTAACGCCGGACCAAGAATCTGTCTAGGAAAAGATTTGGCATATTTGCAAATGAAGTCGATAGCGGCGGCGGTGTTGCTCCGCCACCGCCTCGCGGTGGTGGCGGGGCACAAGGTGGAGCAAAAGATGTCACTAACGTTGTTCATGAAGTATGGGCTGAAAGTGAATGTGTTTGAAAGGGATCTGAGGGCAGTTGTGGAAAGTGTGAAGAAAGAAAAGGCTGGTGGCAAGTAGAGGCGGGGCCGCGGCGGTGCAGCGGCAGGTGGCGGTGGTGGTTGGGGTGGTTTAATGGCAGCTTTGATTTGGTTTGTTGGGTGGTTTGATCGGTATAAAGTTTGATGAAGGTAGGTTGGATTTTGAATATTGTTTATTTACAGATTTTGGGTCGTGGGGTGGAGCTTTTGCTTTGAATATGGTTCACATGCAATTTTCATCTTGTAGGTACAATTTCATTTATTATTGTGCCATTATAGTCTTGTTTCAAATATGTTTATGGGAAAATAAATAATATTCAAGCAAATTTTTAACCATAATTATTTCATTTTCATGTGAAATAAATATGATATATTATGGATATGATATGATATAATTTAATGCATTCAGTTTTAATGTTTGTTGGTGAAATTTTATACTTTTTGTTAAGTATTTCTCTTTTGTCGTGATGTTTGTTGAAGTCGTTTTGTGAGAAAAGTTATTTTAATACATTTTAGCAATTTATTTTAATACATTTTATTTTCAATAATCTGTGAGAAAATGTTATTTCAAAAGGAAGTGAGATAGATTGAATTAAAGCCATAAAGAAGTTGGTTGCACTAATTTAACCTACCCATCTTTTCTTTTAAAAAGGATGTTATATTGCAACTTTGCTAGAAACTTCTTTTGTCTCGAGTTGTAACATTTATTTCGTAGTAAATATTGATCGTACTTAATTATTCCGATTCAAAGATCAGTAGCGATCTACGACGATGATATTTGGAAATCATGAAACTTATTTCTATATAGATCAATTTTACACCGAGATTATTCGTGCACTTTTCATTTCTAATCGAGACACTTGACCAAGTTATTCTCAAGACATATAAACGAGTTGAGTCACGTTCAAGCTCAATTTGTTAATAAGCCGTCAAGCACCTCATATGTCACTGATTATGTAATTAGTTCATCTATACACGTATAAAATTACAGTATTATATAAAATAAAATGATTATATATCATTTAGTTATTTCTCTATTAATTCCTTATGTAACAGTATTTATTATATGATCATGAATTTGTTATATACGATGAGAATCATCTTTATATAAATACTAGGCTAGTTCACATTCATTACAACAGTCGAACTTAATATGTACGGTTTAGGTTAAGTTTGTTAATCATATGACCACCAGTTATGTTTGAGCTCGAACAAAGTATTAACAGAATAACAGGCTGATCTCAAGTTGGAGCTCAGGAGTATCTCAATTCATTTAAACTCCTATTTTTTACCTTGAACCCTAAACTATCTTATACAAGTTGATTTTTAGTGAAAGAAACATCAACCTTTATGATTAAACAATTTTTTTACTTTATACTTTGAGTTTCATTAGGCTGTCAAGATTTAACTATTACTAAAGCAAAGAAAATATAGATATTACAATTAGTGAAGTAAAGCCATATGTAACTTATCAACTAGTTTCAGGAAATTCGTTACATGTAGCAAGATGTATTGCAGTGGAAGCATACATTTATTGTCTGAACATTATACAACAATATAATAAGGGCAGCATGTAATCTGTGACCATGTTAAGAATAAATAAAACTTAAAAACAGTGAAAACCCGAGATTAGCAAATAATCCTTTAGAAGAAAGAAAAACTGATCGCGTAAACCAGTTACGGGCTCAAGTCAACGCTTGACCCAATATATCTGAAGAGCAGCCCATCGGGCCTCGGCTAGGACCCCGTTTGAGCAATAGCTGTTTTACCTTTTAGCATATCGATATTTTGAACATTTTCTAATGTGCTCATTCAGTCAAGAATTTTCTCACCAGTGGAAAAGAAGTTCCAAACAAGAGTTCCAATGATGTACAAGACAACAGCCACCTTGAACACATCATCCCAAGAACCTGCAATATATGCTTGCTTAGGTGCCAACGGATAAAGCAACTTATTAATGTTAAATCTGGATCGTTTATTTTTCTGTAATCAGCAAAAATTATTTCAGAAAACTTTATAAAATTACCATTCTGGAGTATATAACCAGTTGCAGCTGTACCAAAGACTCCAGCAAGCACTCCTGCTGTATTTGACAGCCCTAACAACACTCCCTGATGCAGTTAGAAAAAAAGAACTAGCTTCAGAAACCCGGAGTTAACATACCTAAAAGAAATAATAAACTAGAAAGTACAAACCGCATATCGGGGACCAATGTCTTGGTGATTCGAGTAGAGGCCAGACTGTGAGAATGCATCAGATCCCTGTAAAAGAAACGGGCATAATCGTATGAAGCTATTGAAAGCAATTATCTTTAAGGTTATTTTTGTCATTTAAAACTCGTCATGCGACAAAAGCTTTGATGTTATTGACCGTCTTTGCTATTTAAAATAGTTCCAGCGGGTTTTTTGCTGAAGTTTACATAAATGAAACCAAATTAATACTTCGGTAGCCTATGGATATTCTATATCATTTGATCATCTAATAGTTAACTATTTCTACAAAACTAGGCAGGAAATCTTAAATGCGTGCCACCATTTACATATAAAACTGTAATTTCATGTCAACTACAAGGCACAGGTCATAAAACAGCCTTAAACCCTCTCCTACCCAAAACACACACACGCCCGCATACATACAAACTATCACCAATAATCAACATTGGACAGGTTAAAAATAAGGTTGATGCTAAGTTAGACCTGACTGCAAGCCATACAAAGTACTGCCATAGCAGGTGTCTTGACACGACTCAGCTGAGTAAGAAAGAAAGCAGGTCCCAAGAATCCAATTGACTGCATAATCTGCAAGATTCAAAAATTCCAGTAAATTGCAGGTCCATCTAAGGAGAGTGTTTCTGTCATCAATTCATATACAAAAACATATATGGTTACCTTACGAACAGTAGTGATTGAAAGACCTCTGCTAACAAGCATGTCTGCGATCCAACCTCCTATGTTGGCAAAGACCGCCATAGTCAACCATGGCAACACACATAATAGTCCAGATTCAGTAAGGTTAAACTTTAACACCTGAAAAAAAACAAATTTACTTATCTTAGTTCTGATGAAAACATGTAGTTGTCAATGTGTCTTCTCTACACACCATCTATATGCTCTAGGGTGAACTTCACAGATTAGCAACCCACTTAGCTTGTTAGCGCAGTTTGGTAATCATAATTAGTTTGGTGGGCTGCTTTGGTAATTATGACCAAATGAACTGACTAAATTGCAGATGTGGCAATTATTTTTTTGTTTGTAACTATTATTATTGCCACAAATCCCACTAAATAGCAATGTAGATAGGCATTTGGTCCATGGTAATTTTACTTTTTCTTTCGTCTGATTTGATAATTTGAGCCTTTTACAGGCTATGGTTTCTGGTTTAGATTTGAACATGCCCATTTGGGTATCAAAAAAGTTAAAGTTTCTATTAGAATTTAAAAATTGAAATATGGTTTCAGCTTGGTTCAAGTGTCCAAGACATGTTATGGCGTCGAGCAAATCTGATTTTTTGTAAATATCGCTTTTAATATGCTTTAGCATTTATAATCCTTGAGTGTTTTTTAGTTCGTTTGATTTTTTAAACCAGTAGCCTGTCAAAAGAAACTTTAATCACCACATCAGAAAGAATAAGAAGTATAATTACTAAATTACCAAAACAAACCAAATGTTTTAAGCATGTAGCTATTGAGTGACATTTGACCAATAATAATAACATGATTTTAAAACGTATCATCATCTATATAACACGTCCAACCAGTCATAACTATCAAATTAGCCCATCAATTCAACCCAAATATACCAATTTCAGGTCAAAATTAAGTAATCATCAAAACAGACCAACAAGCTGTAAGTAGGTTGCTTTTTGTGAAGTAGCCCCCATGCAAAGTTCGCATGTTTCATATATGTGTAGCTATCGTGATAACGCAAGGGTATATTTAATAAGACTATATAAAAAGCATAAAGATCGAGAATGATGGTTGTCCGAATTTTGTAATACCTGGTTATAGTAGGTAGGCATCCATGTTAAAAGAATAAATGTTCCCCAGTTATGACAAAAGTGGGAAACAATGAGAGCCCATACAGGTGCCTTTGATAGTATAAGTTTCCATGGAATTGCAGTGACAGGTTCCTTTGAGATGCTACCACCCAAAATATACTTCTTTTCCTCAGCACTAAGCTCGGGATCCTCGATCGGTGAGCTGTGAGCCTGGAAGAAAGTCAAAGATCCATCATGCCATTAACAATTGACGTGTAAAATTAAAGGTGAGAATTGCTACATAGATCATTGACAAACTTACTTTGCTTAGCCAAAAAGCAAACCATAAACTTCCTAGGGAACCAAAGGAGTAAAACACAGATGGCCATGCAAACTTTTCGATCAAGATAGGAGACAAAGCTAACCCTATCACTGAGCCTAGATACATTCCACTGTATACCATTGCCAGTGACCTACTTCTCTCTGAAACAGGAATCCACTTGCTAAGTATGTTATTCATAGCAGGCATAGCAACACCCTGTCACAAACAAACAGCTTATTCAAGCAATAGGTTTAATCTCAAAAAAATTAAAAAGGGAGCGGACAGGAGTTAGATATTATAATGCACAATTTGTGGTAAATATTGTTAGAAGCTGAAGAGCAGAGATAAGATGTTGCAACAAGATAAGATACAAACCTCGCCGATCCCCATGAAGGCACGCATAATGAGTAAGAAAGGAAGTCCTATTTTGGCAGCAATAGGCGTCAAAATGGTTGCAATCGACCACCAGACAACTCCAAAACCGAGCACTTGTTTGCCACCAATTTTGTCTGCCCATATACCACCAACAATCTACGACCAGAAAACATGCAACAAAATAAAATTAGATCTTCTTAAATGAAAGTGAGTTAGGAAGACAACATGTGAGGGCACTGGGAAAGCAGCATATGAGCAAATAAATGGTATTGCTTACTAAATAAATAAAAGAAATGGCTTTGCAAGTATATTAGTTTATATTAATAGATGAAAACATAATTAGAGCATGAGATTTCTTGCAAGAATGCTGAAACGTCAAATAAACTACTTAGAAAGGAGTAAGAGATGCTTGATTATCTAAAAGAACAGCCGATATATCCCAAACTTGTTGGTTTAACTCGGTAACTAGCCATAAATGGAGCCCATTGGCGAAAGAATATGATAGTACTAAGATCCCAGTAAACTAAACAGCTAAACTTGTCATTAGAGCTTACGAAAAGACAAACAAGAAATCAGAATCAATTCATTATCTGTTTAGCTTAAACTCCCGTAAATGCTACCATCAAGATTTGAAAAGAAGTTATCAAACAGAAAATAATAGAAAATGTAGTGTCATAGTGTCATAGCTGTAAGAAATTGGATATTTGACAAGCATCTATCCACTTTATTATGTTAGAGAACTGTCAAAAGATTGAAGCCAACCTGAGTGAGTAAATAGCCCCAGAAGAAAGAAGATTGAATTAGACCAACCGTAGCACTGTTCCAATTAAACTCCTTCGACATCGGCAGTATTGCTATGCTCATATTCACCTGAAGCAGTAGGATAAGTTATTTATTTAAAAAAAAAGATTTACACATTCAAAATGTTTTGGTATCTTGTTATGTAAAGTACTAACATGTAACTTGGACTAATGCTAATGCAGAAGCAGAATATATTAGCTTGAGATTATTAGTGAAAAATGGTGTGGCAAAAAAGCATAAAAAGTTGGAAATTTTGAAAATGAAAAGAATTCAGATTTGGGAAATAACAGAAACAACTCACACGGTCCATGTTGCATAGCATAAATGCAGAAAAACAAAGAAGTACAATCACCCAGCGCTTTGGAAACTGCTCCCACCAGGGCTTTGTTTCTCCAACCAGAACCGCCTCACTTGCTCCACCTTCTGATGATACAAGTGAACCCAAATCTGTTTCTGCCATTTCATACTCCTCAGATTTATAGTCGGCTCGGGTTCTATTAATATGCCGTGGATGCAGAGTTTGCATATTAGATATACAGGTATTATTTAGCTGCACCGGTTTAATCCAATTGCCGCTCTCAGAAGGCAAAGAGACAAAACATCTGCATATTCCTCTTGCTCTTTGCTGCTTATGATTCGTCATGTGAAACTTTTTGTTTCCTCCATCAGACAAGAACATTGCTCTTAATCGCAACATGTTTCCAGTAACAGGATCAAGACCATGAGAAGATATGGTATTCCAATATCCGGAAACAAAGTAGATCTTCTTTAAGTTATATATATTTCTGAACCACCGTTCCTATGCACGTACTGTGCAGATGAAAAGCTCAAATTCTCTGCTCTCCGATGTGCTGTAGCTTGTTCAGGTTGATAACTTTTACCTGACATAAATTATCATTAAAGGATTACTAAAACCTACTAGGGATGATGAATGAGCTTTGATCATATATTAAGCATGTTACTATTAGAAAAAGTGAAAAACATGAAGACACAAGTAGTAGTATATCAGTAGATTTGTTTTTGTGTGACTTGTTGATTGTCAATTTTCTTGTAAGCAAATAAGTACATAAGCCAACGTCTTCTACTCATCACAATACTGGGAAGATTGAGCAGTGAATAAATGTAAGGATGAGCAGAAACATTGCCAGACACTGATACGGTCATCAACTTGATAATTTTTATTATTCTGATAAAGTGAAAAATAGACACTGATAAACCTAAAATCCTGGAAGAAACCTAATGAACGAATCTATTATTTACGTCACTAATGTCACCTTATCTTCCATCCAATACCCACATTCAATAAACACCTAAAAAACCCACCATCAATAAAATATTCACTGCAAGTTATCATTCAAGTACCAATGACCTGAGTACACATTTTGTATAACCAACTTTATGAACAGTGTCAGAACACGAGAAACCTTTTTTAACATTATGCTGCTCTAATTCCACAAAATTAGCAGTTACAAACAAAATCAACATTTGACAGTTAGAGACCATTTACATACACCAACATCGGAAATGTATGATTATGACAATGACAGATTCATTCAGTGTATTTTAAACATTAACAATAAGTAGCTTAAACAGGAACACTACTGTAATTCCTTGGAGAAAAACCTAGATATACAATTAAGATATTAGACATCTGAAATTAACCTATTTTAAACCATCTTCCTGCTCTACTTCCAAAAACAATCAACTATGCAGCAAATTAACACAAAACGTTGAGAAAGTCAAGCGCCAACAACCCAATGTGATGGAGTCGCCTCTCCAAACTATAATTCAGCTCTGCTTTCTTTGTGGAAAACATCCAAACATCAACATAAATAAACAATGGAGTCACGATTCAAGTGCCAGAAGCCTAAATATATACTTATGATAAAGATAGCATGCATCCAGTACGTTTACACATCCAGTACGTTTACACATCCATACTTATTCCTTAACCAAATTCAACCACATTTTTTAATATTAACAATCACAATTCAAGTGTCGATAAAAACCATCTAACTTCTTAGTACACTAAAAGCATTAAACCTAAGAAAAACACAAAAAATAACAAAACTCACAAGCCAAATCAGTACAGTAACACCAGGAAATGACATCTACGCACACAAACAGATAATAACAGCGGAATTTCCGTATCATCGTATATAACTGCCTGGGCGGAATAATCAACGCAAACCTGAAACAATAACAATTAACACAGAACGAGGAGTACAAATGCACAATTCAAGTACCAAAAACCTCCATAAATTCATCCAGTACGGCAGTACGCTCATTAATCAACAGCCCGCTCTAATTCAACAGCCATGCTCAATACCTCTCGACTGATACAAACGATATGATTGAAACAATTACAAAACCCTAGCATCCTCAGCGCATTAAAATAACTAAACCTAACAATCAATCACAAACTACAAAATGCTACATAAACGCACATAAACAGATAAGAAAAACTGCATTCGTGCATATCGTTACCAGAGCCGATGAAAGAGGTGAAGTTCCGGTGAGAAATAACGGCACCGATGGCCATTTTCGACCGGAGAATCAACAGAAAGGTGAAGTTGGGATAATAAGTTGCAGAATTACACCATAATTTCACACAGTCTCTCTCTAGTTTAGAGCGAGAAGAAGAGGATAAACCTTGCAGAATACTTGTTCTTCATACGAATTTCACACACCCAAAAATAAACTTGCTATATTCCCTTTTTATTATTGTTGTTGTTTTCTCTCTTGTTTGAAAAGCGGGAAGAATAATATCTCAGCTGTTAACGAGAGGCTCAGAGACTGACACGTGGCCAGTCATCTAGTCGATAGTTTTATATTTGTATGCATTTGCCCTTGGATGTAGCTATATGTATCTAGAGTTTTTTGGGTTGTTGCTGTAATATAGTGATGACGTGAAGGGTAGTTTAGGTATTTGAATAAACGGATATTCGATTTGGTGAGCTAGAGTAGAATAAGATAACATATTCTTGTTAGCTTGCTATCGAAAAATAATTTCAGTTGACATTTTTAAATGCCGTTAACAAATTAAAAGTTGACATTTTGTAACTATATAATATATAATACAATTAAATAAATCAAATTTTATTATTCAAGAAAATTTATCACAATGAACACAATCTATCAACCATTTTACTAATACAAACGTTTTCTAAAAGCTTTAGAAAATTAAGCATTGTTTTACTTTTGAAAGTCAACAGATGCAAGAGCGGTGATGGCCTGAATCGAAAGTGATAAGGACAATCGTGAGAGCTAGCCGGATTCGGGAGAGTGCAGCATCTTGAACCATTGTTGAATGCCAATAGAAATCAGAAGGAGATAAAACCGAAAGATATGGATGAGAAAAGTGAGAATGTGGATCGTGAAACTCAAAAAGAAAATATCATTTTTTACTATGAATAGCTACGTTATTTTAAGCTATGTTTTATGGTCTCGTATCTTAATGTTACAATCATTTGTAAAATACCGTTGATCACATTAACTTTTAATATATGGATAATTAAGAGTTTCTACAACTCTTTTTTATATAAGAATTAAGACAAATGAACTTATACTTAAGTTAATTAAATGATAATATACAGTTATAAAAACTTTCTACGTACCTTGTTTGTATGTCATGTTTAATGTTTGTTAGTGTATATGTATCCTATAATAAATAATGTTGCATGTCAAAATTTGATTAAGAAGTCCATTTTGACTAACTTTAACTTGAAGTGACTTCGTTAACTATAACTTTTTATCTATTTGCATAATCACACTCTTATAATTAACTTTAAAGTGTTAACCGGTTATTAACTATTATTATTATTTTTTTATGAATATTGTTTCATACTCATTGATGGCATGATTGTAATCAAACTCGTTACAAAACTAAAAGCTAGTACTAAAATTTAGTCAAACTTAAACTACTTACATTTTGTTTAGTACCTATACATGTCATTTTGCCAAAATCACATGAATCATTTTGCATAGTATAACCCATTTTGTCATGAACTCATTCAGTTTTTTGAAACTAGTCCAACAAATCTTTGTCATAAAATAATTGATTTGACGACCAAATCAGTTATGAAAATACCGCATAAAACGCAAACATTGAGAAATGATCTTACTATTCAAACATCACCTTTTTTAATCAAAGGTACGTGCTTATTCTTTGAAACTGACAATTTCAATACATCACAGAGATGATAAAGCTAAAGGCTCCTCCAACCTATATATTTATTATAACAAGTATATGACTCATGTTGTCACTTGTACCTAGCTCTCAATATTTTTTTTCCGCTTATTTTCATTTTCATATCTATACTGTAACAAATAAATGACTCATTTTGATTGTTGTCACTTGTAACTAGCTCTCAATATATATATATATATATATATATATATATATATATATATATATATATATATATATATATATATATATATATATATACACTATCTTAATAAGCAAATGAGAAGGGCAAGGATGTAATTTCACACAAATCTCTTAAATTTAAGAGATGTACAACTTACCTTGCATATGTTACAATTCTTGAAGCATATTGTATAGGTTGAAGCATAAATGGAGATTCTCTGCACTCTTAACAAAAACTCAGCCCTAATATTGATCCCCAAGAGAGAAACATTTTCAAAATCAAAAAAGACTTAGAGAGAGACGGATAGAGGAACGACAGCCCTCTTCTAGGGTTTTGACGTGGATAGCAGCGGTGGTAGCTAGAATTCCACCATGGGCAGCGGTGGTGGCGGGTTTTTGTGGCCAGAACCAAGCTTATGTAGTTCATAACATACCTTGTTAAAGGATGAATCGTTCCTCCGGGCACCGGAACTTTTGAAGGCTCACGGAGAACGGCGTTTTCGAACTCCGATAGCATTCCTCTAGCAGCTTCCGCTAGCCTGGAGATAATCTCCGGCGTCTGAGCCCTAATGATTCAGATGAATCGGAATCAAACAATGCGTCTATATAAGGCAATAAATCTACTATCATGGTGGCGACTGTAATGGTGATACCTTACACCGCTGCCCATGGTGGAATTCTAGCTACCACCGGGGAAAAAGACAGGGCTGACGACTGTAATGGTGATACCTTACACCGGAGGCAACAACCGGTTTCAGACGGGTCTTATTTTCCTTTGTATGCGGTTCTCTTGCTTAGATCTACTATCATCCAAGTGAGTGTGTAAATCAAACCATTGATTTTTTATTTGAATTCGAGTTATGTTAGTTTAAAAAAAATATATACACCATTAGTCCATTAGAGCCAAATTTCATTCAAGGTGTTCAGGTTATGATTGCAAATTTTTACTATTTGTGGTTAAAATCTTATAACCTACTATTCAATTAACCTAAATATGCACTACACAGTATCCACGGTTTGTGTTTCTAGGTTCGTTTTTAATATCCAGCTGAGAAAGGTAACATATGGCAAATAAAAAACGAGTTGTAGCTATGAAACATGGACATTGTTAATTTTAAGGATACAATGTATGTATTACTGGGACTCGAGTCTTTAGCCAATGCTTGGAGGGTGAAACATACCCAAAGTCGCCCCGTTGTAGAGACCAAAACAGAATGTATGTATTAACCGTCAGTCTTCTTTTTCAAAACAGACCAGTGATTTTGAATTCGTTATTGTCACTTTCAGGTGAATGATCTTGCTGATGCAGCAAGCGTGTATGGCACTTTGGGTAAAGTGATTGATTTTGATGTGAAAGCCGATACAGTTCAATCAGCCGAAAGCCTTACTCGCAAGCTTCGCAGAGTTAGGCAGGGTTTAGATCTTGTTAGAGAGTTGTTTCAGAACTTTTTATCTACAGAGTATGCATTTATATCTTTTACATCTTTTAGTTCTGTGATTCAACTGCTTAATTATCATATTCTATGTGTTAATTAGCTTTGATTTTATGAATAATGTTGTGGTGGTGTTGTGATCTTGCAGTGATTACTCGTTGAAAGAAGCAGCTTCGTCTGCTTATAAAAAAGTGTGTGCACCATACCACACATGGGCTGTTAGAAGTGTTGTTTCTGCTGGAATGTGTGCTCTTCCAACAAGAGATTAGCTTCTGCTGAATCTTAATGAAACAGGTGAGCTAATCAACTTACATAAAGCTCTACTTTCTCATGAAAATTGGCATAAAGATTAATCAAATCTTGATAAAATCCAAGTACTTTGTGTACCCAAATCATGTTTTTTTATTCTAAAACATGGGGAAGTAAGCAATTTTGAATTTTTCATGTTTGAACAACATTCTGATGGTTTAATTTTGTTAAAGAGACTAAAGCCACTAAAATGTAGTATTGAATTATCATTCAAAAACTAAAGCCACTAAAATGTAGGGTCAAATGCATTGGAGACTAAATCTTGTGATTGCATCTTTAGGTACATGAGTTTTTTTTTTTGTAACTGCATGGATTAAGGCTTTGAACATCAAAAAGATTTGGGTCCATTAATAATTAACTGTTAGTATTGAATTATCATTCAAAAACTAAAGCCACTAAAATGTAGGGTCAAATGCATTGGAGACTAAATCTTGTGATTGCATCTTTAGGTACATGAGTTTTTTTTGTAACTGCATGGATTAAGGCTTTGAACATCAAAAAGATTTGGGTCCATTAATAACTATTAGTTTTATGGTTGGTCTCTACATTCATTAAATACTGCTACCACAAAAAATGAAAGTAAAGAAAGACATATTAATTTGTATTAAAGGATATTGAAAAACAATACACTAAAAGGCTGTACATATACTTATAATCTGCTCTCTGTAAAACGCAAAAGAAAGATACCTGTAAGATACCTTTTACTATAGAACATAGTAACAACACAGAGCTGGTTTTGCAGATTGATTGTTTTGTGTGTATTTTTCTGCACACAATGAAAAGATATTTCATTCTATTTCTTCTTTAAACAACTTTTAAATATTCAAAATTTGTAACCTGTAAGATACCTTTTACTACATACTATATTTGAGTTTTAACTTTTCTATACCTAAAACTGTAAGATACCTTTTAAATTTCTTTTAACTTTTCCATATACATGTTTTAGGTTACCTTATTTTAACCATTAAAGCTAAGGTATATTTATTTTTTATAAATGTTAGTGTTCATTTTTGGCTATGCAGACGCTGTGATGGATAGTTTAGTAGCTTACAATTCACTAATTAGAAAAATATATTATTGTCCATTTCTCTTTCTATTCACTGTGCAGATTGATTGTCTATTATTTAGGTTTTTTTATAAACTGTTGAAACCAATCGAACAGCCTAAACCGAAGCAAATTGGTCAGCTTGAGATTTACACGGGTCATGATTTGGAACTTAGAGCCCGATGTGTAAACCGAACTGCTGTTTACTTATAATATTTTTATATTTTGGCCGTTCTATGTAAATTTACAATAAGATGATGAACATTATTCATTATTTTTTATCAACTATTCTACGTGCTCAAAGATTAATGCTATAGTAAATATTATCTAGAACTAAAATATAAATGTATACAAAAACTTGGTGCCCTGGGTATGTGAAACTCTCGCCCAGGGAGAAATCATAAATGTTGGACCTTTATGGTTTGCAGAAGACGAGGTTTTTTTTTCTTTTTTTTCTTTTTTTCTTTTTTTTCTTTTCTTTTTGAATAAACTTCAACTATAATCCTGTTTACTTAACTAAAGTATTGATAATTTTCATTGTAGGCTCGCTTCTTCTTCCAGCAGCTCATTTCAGGAGTCAGCTGTTGCCATAATATGGTATTAGTTAAATTTTTTAGCTCTGTTTCGAGACAATTTTTCATTCATGTGTTTGCATGTATTTATAATATTGTTAGTGTTTTAACTATAGTTTATACTTTTTACAACATAGCAAGTATGTCACCGTGACTTGAAACTGGAAAACACACTACTAGACCTTTTACCATGTGAACAATAATACGAATATGCTTAAGGCTTAGTCATATTATCATGTATGTGATGTTTGTCATGGTGTAATACTTTGACATTATGCTGGAATAAGAAACTATTGTAAATTATGGTAGTCATTGGTCAAATCAATCATTTTGCCAGGTCAAACAGATGAAGATGGTAGGTGTGATGTGCTATTGATCCATTTTGTTATCTAATTTGATTATTTGTTGTGATAGAAAAGGGATATAAGCAAAAGAAGGAAAGAAGATTACATCTTGGCAAGGAAAACAAAGATAGAAAAGTAAGCCTTCCATTTGATAATTCCTTCTCTTGAGATAGTTTTTTTATTAATATTTTCATGTATAGATATGGTTTTATTTCTATATGTTTTAGAAATGCTGGAGTGTAATATACAGTATAGAGATGATCATTTTCTGTAAAGTACTTTTTTATTGGTTGATCAGGTCACTTGAGTTTTGAAATTAATCATGCAAGTCTCTCAACTTTACAAAAATGGTTACTTTGTGAAGAGCCTTTTTGGTCATTCAAGTATTACGTTACATAATACTACAAAACATGATAATCTACAATAGAAAAAGAGATATAAGAAACAACAACATCATAATTCAAACAAACTTACATAAAAAAAACAATTATGTAGGGTTTTTGTAGTTGGAATCTAGGGTTTGGAGGAAAATGGGGGTGGGTGTAGAAGCTGTTAAGACTAGGGTTTTGAATGTGGAGAAAGTGAAGGAAAGCAAGAAGAAAGAAGATGATGGTGAAGCAACAGGGTATTGGATTAAGTTTAGATTGTTTGGAAGGTGCATATCTTTAAGGTCTAAAGTTGAGAGCTCCATTAGTGGCAGCAGCACTCAGTATGGTACTGTTATAAACTCAAATTTGATTACTTAATTATTGTGATCACAGTATCTTGGATATAGTTTCTATGATATTGTCCTTTGATGGTTTCTATTTTAAAGTAGTCATAGAGTTAAAATGTTAGTTTTAATATCATATACTGTGTTTCTATTTATCTGTGATACATGTTATATGTATGCACAAGTAGATTGATTTGTATTGTGTTATATTGTAGTTCCCTGTGTAATGATATTGTGTTATATGTGCTTTAATTTTCCTTTATTTGTAATGAAATCTGGTATTGTAGATGCTAGCAATGACAATTTGTGTTTATGACAATACATGTATTAGAGACTTGGGACGGCTTAAAACATGACTGACCCGTTTCTCTTGTAGTTATACTAAATCGGTAGAATTTGACACCTTGATGCCTCATGTTTGCTACTGATTAAATATGGTATGTGGTGTACAGGATAAGAAGGTGAATTGGCAAAATACCCCATTTGAAACAAGATTGGAGAGAGCTTTGAATGGAGATGCTGCTGAGTGCTGAAGCTTAGAAATGTTTGCTCTATTTCTATTTTCTTTTTTCCTTTTTTTTAAATTCTTTTAATCATTTAAGGGTTGGCATGTTGTGATTCTTTATTGGTTTTTGGTGGTTATCAATATAAGATTGGGTTTAAAACTATAATATTGCAAATTTGCAATAATACTTTTATGATAATAGTTTGCAGCTGTTAATATGATTCAAAAACTATAATATTGCTATAATATATTGTTTGAAGTATTATAAAAGAGGAAATTACAGCTGCAAAATTTTTTTACGACACTTAGAACTTACAAACACATGTGAACCAATCATTATATATGCGTGTAGTTTGAATCTTTATATATAATCTTGTATATCGTTCATTTGAGATACATAGTAGATTGATTTGTATTTACTTCTTTACCATTATTCAAGAGCTTTACATGTCATATATTACTTTTATACTCCATTGCAGCATAAGTATTTGCAAAGTATCATCAGCATAAGTATTGGTTTGTGTTTTGGAAAAGAGACAATGTAAGTTGTTCTAAGCTTTCTTTTGATTTTAGGAATTCTAAGTTGGAGTTAGGGTTCTAATATTTTTAATTGAGAAATCACTTAGCTGACCTTATTTGATCCCTCCCCTATTATGGTGTTTTATGAAAACATAAGCACTTTTTCCTTTACTAATACCAATAAAATGTTTTGAATAATGTAGGTGATCCCAGTTGCATAATTCAGCATATATAGGCGATGGACAAACCTATCTCATTTTACTATGTTTATTTTTAAACATTCATATTGTGTCACACCTCGACCGAAGGCGGAATCATCGGAGCGGACGAGGGAATGATTGATTGTTCATAACACATAATTGTCTAATAGTGGAAATAATATTAATATCAGATTTCAGGATAGCATGAATTTAACAGATACAAATACAACAGTTAAAGTCACAAATAGTAATTGTCTTTTGTTTTGACTAAGTCCAGGTCTTATATGATCAAGTAGAAGTCCACTAGCTTGCTTAACCTGAAATCATGTGAGAAAATAAAGTCAGCTAACGAATTAGCTGGTGAGTAGTCATAGTTTTGAATATACATATAGATTGATTGATTGATTGAGAATAATCCAATTCACAAGGTAACATTAAGACTTATATTGCAATAGTAAAGCATATAGATAAACCGACACAATATAAACCCTTTGACTTGACACTTGCATATAATAGACTCCACACAAACACCATAGATTGACTCTTGCCTCTGGCACAATCACCACTCGACTATTCACATGGGGTGGGTTATCCAAACCAGTAGATCTACCATTGATACCAGGATTGATTGATTGTATTAGGGTTTTACTGTCGTCCAGTTTACCATAGTATGTTCACATAATTGCAAGTAATAACATAACCTGTCTTGAATTGAATTTAGAATGAAATAACAATAGAATATCATGATTGAATATATTGTATCACATGATTTCCCCCAAATAGGAAATGATATAAAGAGGGGATATGAATACTCACTTGATTGATGAGATTAGAATCTGGATGTGATAGATTAGATACCAATGATTTCCTTACGATTAACCTAAGGAACGGTATCTCGAATTAGAATAATAATGATTTGGGAATTTGGGAATGTATTAGGATTTCCATTGGGTCTTGAATGGTAGTTAAATTAAATAATTTATTTAGTTGAAATGTTTTGAAATAAATAAAATGAATTTATTGAAAATGATTATGTTTAGAATTTTAAAATAAACGTATCAGTTTACGTATCTGTTTGATTTATTGTTAACATGTGGAAAAATAAACAAATAATTAATTTTATTTAATTAATTATATGATAATTAATTAAAATATTTAATTATTTATATAACTAAAGAAATGAAATTGTTATTTGAAATGATTTAAATATAACACTTTTTATATTTAATCCTGATTTAAACAAACAAACAAACAAACAAACAAACAAACAAACCCAGTATATCCCACTCAAGAGCAGGGTCTGGGGAGGGTAGGTATAGGCGAGTCTTTCCTCTATCTTGTTAGGTAGAGAGACCGCTTCCAATGAGACCCCCGACTCGATAGCAAAAGTCATACTGTTTAGCAAGATAACATACAATAAAACATACAGCACATAGCATACAGTATACAAAAAGCCATATCGGCAGCAGGACATCATACCATAAATCATACAACACATATCCTACAGTACACAATAAATCATACAACACATAGCATACATAAATCCTAGGAGCATGTAGAATCATCGTTAAAGGGCAGATATGGGCTACTTAGGCCCCGAAACCAGACGTCAAATACCCTTCCTGCCTATAGGTCACACTAGAAGTCCTTAATTTTAATTCTACGCCTCCACTCAGTCCTATCCTCGATCATGTGCTCAGAGAGGTGCAGGTGTATCATATCTCGCCTAATTACCTCATCCCAAGTCAATCTAGGTCTTCCTCTACTCCTCCTACCCTCTAAGATGATGTTCTCTACTGCTCTAACTGGTGCCGCCATTGGTCTCCTCTTGACATGCCCAAACCATCTTAATCTTCCCTCTCATATTTTATCTGTGATACAGGCCACTTCTAGCTTCTGTCGATACACTTCGTTCTTATCCGGTCAAGTCTTGTGTGACCGCACATCCACCTCAGCATTCGCATTTCCGCTACCTCTATTTGTTTCTCGTGCGATTTCTTTATGGCCCAACAGTCTGTTCTATACAACATAGCTGGACGTACTGCCACTCGATATTTTTATATTTAATCCTGATTTAAACAATAATAAATATTATTTGAATAAATTAAAATTAATATAGTATCGAATAATAATTTAATAATTTAAATTATTATTAGAAGTTCACTTTTGTTTAAATAGTTTTGTATTATTTGTAATTTTATTTATTTAAAACATTTATTAAAATAGGTAAAATGTTAAAAATAATTTTCAGAAAATAATTAAGTTGTTCTAAAAATTTTAATGTTTGTAAAAACATTTTTATAATTTTTACAATTTTCTTTTTATAATTTTTAGAGGCTTAAAAAGCCTTAAAAAATGGTTGAGGTGGCCCGGGGTCGAACCCGGGACCTCATGGATTGCAAAGGGGTGCAGGGACCAGTGAACCAAGGTCACAACCGCGAATGTAATTGGTTCCAATTGAATTTAAACATAAATAAATTGAACCCCCAAATTCATTCGAACCCTAGGTTCGAATCTCTTCAAATTGAACCTCGATTCGATTTCAATAGTGATTGAAACCATGGGGCTTTCATTCCTCATGTAACAACGAGTCTATGTGTGTGTTCAATTTCATGTATGATATCGGTTTGAGTATAAACCTGATGAAGAACAATCGCGGTTGAATGTGTCAATTGAATGATGCTCGATTGTTGTTTATAATCGAATTAAACTTGAGGGTAGCTTCCACTGATGATGGGGATTAAAAGCCCCTTATCAATTTTGGTTGAAATCGATCGGTGATGGGTTGTCCACTGAGTTGCAGGTCGTGATTTGAAGGTAATCGAACAGGGTGTTTTAGTTTGTTTTAGGCGTAATTTGAGGCTGAATTCGATTGGTATTACATATAGGATTGTTTAGGTGTGACAACCCGAAATTTTTTTATTTAATATAAAGATTATGAAAATTTACAATTTGTTTTTATGTTTTTATTATTATTTAATAATAATAAAAACCATAATAAAAATAATAATGATAATAATGATATTATTAAAAATAATAATATTAATAATGATAATAATGAAAACAATAATAATAATAATAGTAATAATATTACTAATAATAATAATTTATAAAAATTTATTAAAATGGATTTATAAGTCCAGGGGGGGATTTTGTAATTTTCAAAACTTGGTTTAAAAACTTAAAACATAAAACAAACAATTAAGTAAACCTCAGGGACCATTCTGTAAATTTTTAAAATCCCAAACCACCCGCCCCATCCCGTCGACCATCCCCTCCGGCCAAAAATTCCGGTGGCCCTCCGGCGACTCCAAAGGCCGCAATCCACTCGATTATTGATCAAATAAACTATCCCGACACCATCTAGTGCATTAATCGAACTCAGGGACCATTTCAATTTGAAAATTTGAGTCGGTTAGGTGTGTATACCACTAAACCGAATTTTTCGGCCGACCCACTCACCAAAAATCCACTACAATTCTATTTTAGTCGAATTAATCCTACCTGAACAAGTATATAAGTGGTATCATCCTATTACAAATCGCAAACCCATCTGAAAACACACACACACACAGATCGATCATCATCATTGTAACATCTCGTATTTTTTTTTTAAAAGTTAATTTTATAAATAATTGAGTTTGATATGTTGATGTTAAATAATTATAGAAATACAAATAATGATGATAATAATAATAATAATAATAATAATAATAATAATAATAATAATAATAATAATAATAATAATAATAATAATAATAATAATAATAATGCTAATATTAATAATAATAATAATAATGATAATAAAAATAAAAATAAAAAATAAAAAAAATATATATTTTTATTAATAATGAAGTCCAGGGGGTTAATTTGCCAAATCCGAAACTTTAAAACAAAGTTTTTATACAAAATAATAAATAAAACAAACCTCAGGGACCATTTGTGTAACTTCTAAAATTACAAAACCGGCCCCTCCCCACCCCGATTTTCGGCCACCGGTCCGGCCAACTCCGGCGGACCTCCGGCGAAGCCGAAACTCACGAAATACTCGGTTTTAAACACCGAAAATTATACCAAATCGCTCGTGGACAAAAATCGAACCTAACACACGCATTTAATCGTTCAAATTTCAGCTTCTAGAATCAATAATCGACCACTTTAACTTTCGGTCGAAGTGCGGCACTAAATCGAGCACTAAACACAAAAATAAACAAAAGAAATCGCATAATTAGGAACATTTTGTCGTTTCCAATCATCCACTGAATTCCAATTGCTATATAAGGACACAATCGTAGAGTTTAATCTTCACACTCATACTCGACCTGCAACTCGATCAACAGTCACCTTCCGAGCCTTATAACTAACAAATAACATAGGGCTTTTGACCATTGATATCATTAGAAGCTTTCTGTGCAAACAATTTGAATTTCATCAACGTTTGATCACCATTCGAATCCGAGTTAGCCACGGTTGTTCTTCGAAGTGTTCATCCATAATCCGAAACATAAACAGGTAATTGAACATACCCATATACTCGATTTTATGTAGGGAATAAAAGCCCTAACATCAATTTGATATCAACTTCGAATTGGGGTTCAATTTTGTGTAAACCGAATTAGGGTTCTTCGGATTTGGGGAAATTTTGAAAACAGTGTTTAAATTTAATGAAAACCGTGTCTTATCGCTGTTCAGAGCATTGGCTCAGTGGTTAGGCGCGCGTGTGTCTGAGCTTGGGGTCCCGGGTTCGACCCGGGCCAACCTCCTTTTATTGTTTTATTTTTTTAAAAGCTTTATAAATACTTTAAAAATATGGAAAAATTTCTAAAAATTATAAAAATAAATTTTATAAGTTTCCCTTATTTTAAATCTTACAAAACAGTTTCCTGTAAATTTATTTTATTTAAAAACTTTAATAGATTTTTATAAAATATTATTTAAAAATATTAAAACGTATTTTTATAAAATAAATTCTAAATCAAGTTAATTATGAAATAATCACAAAAATCATATAATATTATTTATAAATATTATAAATAATTATTTTTATAAAATGGACACTTTATTATCTTTAAATACAAATTAATATATTTTATAAATCCATAAATTATTTATGAAATTGTGGGTTATTTTTTATAAAATATATATTTGAACCAAAGGTATAAATTAATACCTATTTATTAATCAAAAATACTATAAGTGTGAATATTCTTATTTATAAATATTATTGGATAATTATAAATTATATAATTAGACCACATTATTTTTATATTTAATCCTAAAAATATATAAATACACCTATGAAATCTTTTTAATGAAATCAAAATATAAATAATTATTTTGTAAAACTTAATATTTATTGATAAATACTTATTAAAACATATACGAATATATAAAAAGATTGTAACATATATATAATGCGTGTGTGACACGTGTTAAATCAAATCAACCCGAACCTTACCAAATATATTCATTCGTATTAAAGACTAAATTACAAATCAATAATAGGTGTTGAACGTGTTTGATCGTGCTTGCTTAATTCTTTGAAGTTCTTATTCATATACATTACATCAATCCAAGGTGAGTTCCGTGGCCCCTTTTTATGCTTTTATAATTGTTTCAATGTTTTTCAAATTTGGGGGAAAAGTATGCTCACCCGTTTTCGATGCTGTAAAATCTTACATACAATTTTCATACTTGGAATCGACGTGATACTATTCTCATATTCTAATACATACATGGTGTTATTCTACGATTCTTACAACCATTAATTCCCGGGTTGGGAACCAACGGATAGGTAT
Organism: Flaveria linearis; assembly: GCA_024085815.1. Lineage (NCBI taxonomy): Eukaryota > Viridiplantae > Streptophyta > Magnoliopsida > Asterales > Asteraceae > Flaveria > Flaveria linearis. Next base: position 120,430,259 of record CM044001.1, read on the forward strand.
TGGTAGTACTACTGGGTTGACACCCCCACCCTTCGACGATTGGTTAACTTGTGAGTTACCAACACAGCTGCCAGCAATCAGGCCAAGGGTGAATACATTCCGACGAATTTATATGCATAACTGTCATTAGGTTTGGTTGTCTTAAACACATGTTATGTGGTTTTTGCTTACAGTATGATTCCATATCAAATTCTATACAGCATCAACTACATGTTTTCAATTTAAACCTGCGGAACTCACCAACATTATGTGTTGACATTTTGAGCATATCTTTCAGGTGAGCATAATCAAAGAGGGTAGCTAGTGCAGACGCCTTAGCAGAGACCTCAGGATTTCAATAGTATTGCATATGTAATATTTGTCATTTGTTTTCATAATTGAACATTGTGTGATTTGTATTGGAATCAATAAGACTATGATAGTCGTGAAACTGACTAACCACGGCACAAGTCACCATTGTGTCGGGGGACGTCATGACACGAGAAGTTTGCATGTATTATATCTCTGTAATTATACCAAGTGTTATGACGATCCCGTCCGTCGCATCCTCGCGTTTCCGCTATAAGCGGGGGTGTGACAATCATCGCCGCGGACCTGCAACCCATTCGAACTCCTACTCAGACACGTTCTAAACCCAAATTAACATAGGGATTTTGCTCATTTGATTCCTTAGAAGCTGCCTGTACAACCAATTTGATTATCATTAACGTTTGGATAGCAATCGATCGAACCCCCTGTCGCGAACCTGCAACCAATCGAATACCCTTCTTCGAACTTCAAAACAGGTAATTAAGAATACCTATATGCTCGATTTCTTATAGGGAATAAAAGCCCTATGGTTTCAATCGATTACAGTATCGAATTGAGGATCAATTTGATCGATTGATGAACTAGGGTTCTTCGGGTGAATTTGGGGAAACTGGGAAATCAAGTTAAAACCAATAAGAACCGGCTTTTAAACGCGGGTGAGCCCTTGGCTCAGTGGTTTGGTGCGTGTGGGATGGAACCGGGGTCACGGGTTCGAACCCTGCCCCCAACACATTTTTTTAAAGCCTTTTAAGCCTCTTAAAAATACAGAAAAATTATTAAAAATTATAAAAATAATTTTTACAAACTTTGGCAATTTTAGAAATTATATAGTTAATTTCTGGAAATTTATTTCTTTAAATTCCTTATTTAATTATTTATTTATATAATTATTACAAATGTTATAAATAGTTACTTTTATAAAAATGAATTTTAAATGATGATTTAAATCATCAAGTTATTAATAAAGAGTATATTATTTTAATTATGGATTTATTATGATAAATGAAGGAATTATATTTAATAAATTTCATAAATTATCTACAAATACAAGTATTATCATTATAATTATGATCACGCCATTGTTATTATTAATATCAATATTGGTAATATTATTAAGACATGGTGTTGTTTGTATACCAAATCGTGTACGTCAAACCGAACCGACCCGAATCCGACCAAATATATTTATTCGCGTGGAACACATTTTAAAAATTTAATTACAACTAATAATAGGTGTTGATCGTGTTTGATCGTGCATTGCCTTATTCTTTGAAGTTCTTGTTCATTTCATTACATCAATTCAAGGTGAGTTCAAGCCCCACTGTTTTACTAAGTCTCTTTTGGGTGAGTTCAGGCCCACTATTTTACTAAATCTCTTTTGGGTAAGTTCATTTTATTAAAACTCTTTTGGGGGAGATAGCATACTGGTAATGTTACAAACGTTTCATTATATATTTAAGATGTGTATGATATTAATATAGGTTGTTTATCATTATACAAGTCCTCACACTTTGGAATTGTTAATATTGGATAGCGGGGAAAGTTGGGTAGTACTACTGGGTGTGACGAGCCCCACCTGTGTGACTTGAGGTCAACCGGGTGCAATTTGTCCTATGATTATTCGTCACGATATGGAGACGTCGTGACGGGAGGCAAACATAACATAGTCAGCTTCAATGTCGAAATCACTATTTAATATCGTTTGTGAATGGGCTAGCTAGCCATTACAATGCACATGCTTAAATATACGCAATTGTTAAACTGTGACGTTTAACTGTAAACTCTTGAACTGATCAACCGTTGGGTTGATACACACTATTGTTAAACTGTGACGTTTAACTGTAAACTCTTGAACTGATCAACCGTTGGGTTGATACACACTATTGTTAAACTGGGATGTTTAACTGCAAACTCTTGAACTGATCAACCATTGGGTTGATACACACTATTGGTAAACTGTTATGTTTATACGCAAACTCTTGAAATACATCAACCATTGGGTTGATGACACTTTGCTAAACTGTTATGACTAAACGCAAACTCTTGAACTTACCAACCATTGGGTTGATTACACTTTTGTTAAACTGTTATGATTAAACGCAGACTCTTGAACTTACCAACCATTGGGTTGATATACACTTTTGTTAAACTGTTATATTTAAACGCAAACTCTTGAACTCACCAACCGTGTGTTGACTTTTAGTATGCTATTCTCAGGTCATTAAATCTGGACTGCTGTTAGGAGCACTACACGGGTCAAGCATGCATCCTAACGCTTAAACAATGATATATATATAATTATCTTTATATTTTGGGTTTGTTTTGTTTGTTTAAACGCTTCCGCATGTATTACAAAGTTGAACTTTGGTTTGTTATGTTAAACGTTGCATATAGAGTCGTTCCAAGTAACTATTGACTGTGATCCTGGTTTGTTCACACGCCTCGCGGTAGAACTCCGCACGTGGATTTTGAGGGTGTGACAGATTGGTATCAGAGCCATTGGTTATAGAGAACTAGGTTGCATACACACTAGACTATAACCGCACACAGTTAGTTACTTGTTCCTAGTCTTCCTAAACTTAACTTATCATCGTAGGTTCAAATCCTTAGACTTTATGTCTAATCTATGAAAATCTTATCGAGGTTTTGAATTCCATGAACCAAATGAACTTGTGTGACACATAGACACCTGTATTCTGGATTTCCTGGCAAAAGGCCCTCGGGCTAAGGCTAGCATATCGCATATATCTCATTGCGAGACCTGGTATGCTTACCTGGGGATTTCTGGGATGAGTGATAAACTATGGTCAATACACAGGTCTCTAAGGCAAATGGGTCAAATTACCTTGGCGTGTCAATGATTTCCCAAACTTTACTGATCCTTTCGTATACCTTGATTGATCGACCCCGATACAATACATACATATTTGGTACTTCAACCATTGATGACCACTATACTTGACAAGATATGTTAACCTGATAGGAGGAACCGGGGTGATCATGCAAAGCAAGTTACCATTACGGGTGCACACGTAATTGTAATTTGTCGTGCATGCTAAGTCCGGTGAATCTGGTCGGGAGGTAACATTGTAGTCAGTATAAGTCATCATTCCTACACCTTGAGCAAGAAAGTCTCGGTCTTCATAGAACATAGCCATTAACTATCTATCAGTTCTACTTGTAGGAATGCTCACCTTACCTTGAATTTGGACGAAATTCAAACCATGACATTTGTGTTAATCCCACGGACTCGGACTGATTCCCTAGCTTGTCTGTTTCTTTAAATCCTTGAATTTCTCTTCCTTTTCATTTCAAGGCAAAAGGTCTATTTTCATACGACTGATAGCTTTTGATATTTGGTAATTTAAAGAATGTCTGGAAGAGGACGTGGACGTAGGGAGAAGTAACGATCATGAGTATTACAAGTTTCTATTCTATACCCTAGAGTGCTAGGATCATAATTCTAGTAAGATCTTGTTAAGGGTAATAAAACATACTGACACTTGCCATTACTTAAGTCCTGTCCTACTTAGAGCCTTCATAGTATTCCCAATCATTTTAAGAGACATTCCTCCACTTAGTATTTCGGTAACCGAGGAACTGATTGAATATTTAGAATGGAAGTGGACTACAGGAAATATAGAAAAGTGATGAAACTCATTGTACATATTCCTTGGGATGATGCTAAGGAAATTAGGATGTCGTGTAACCGGTTTAAGCACATTCTTAGTATACCGGTGATGCTTATATATAGGGTTAGTGAGGTAAGTTCAAAGCCTTGGTGATTAAGGAATGAAAAGCAAAAGTTAGAATTGTAATTCTAAAATCGTGCAATGGTAGGGTTAGGTTGTGCTTTTTATACTGACAAACTCCATAAATTGACAAAGCTGATGTCATACCTTATGACATTAGACCAAATAGAATTAAGAAGGACACTGGGAAAATCTAATGAGTAGTAGAAGAAGTTGGAGGGTCCAACAAGCAATCTAGCGGTAAGGTAGACAAGAATGCCAATGTTGTGAACCTAGCTATGTTGGTTAATATGATTAAGCTAACATGTGCTAAACGAGGACATTAAGAAGGTTGGAGTTCCGACCATTACTATAAGTGTGCCCTAGGTCGATTAGGACCCCAGGACAAGTTAGAAACAATCAGAATTAGGAAATGGCTATAGCTAGAAAGTAAGAACAGTTAAATTATGGAAATAAAGGTCATATAAGTCAAAGTAATACATCACGCAGTCATACATTTACGACTGAAGCAAGCCACATTTGATAAGACTAAGTGTTGTTACATGTACGTACCTTATCATCAATAGCTACACATCTATTGGATACCAGGATTGATAATAGCTTTGATTCTTCTGGAACTATTCTTTAACTTAGCATTAACCCTAGTTGCTTAGAAATCATTTTACTTAGTAGAAATAACCAATGGTAGAAATTAGTACAAGAAGATCATGTCTTTGACATAGACTTAATACTGTAGAAATTGGTTATCAAAGAAGGAAACCAAGATAGTCCGTCAGGAGAAGGTGGTTCAACCTATAAAACCAAAGCATGATCCCTGAACCTGAAAGGAGACCCAATCGTTTTAGGTTGATTTTTATCCTAAGCTTGGAGCACTTAACTTCTTAAACTGATTTATCTCCATTTTTCCTCATTTGACCTAGCTATATGGAATCATTTATTCCTTATCTATCGACTTTCATTTTGAACTATCATCAAAACGTGATTGTGTGATGGTAGCCTTCCTAAACACTCTCTCTGCTGAAGATATTGTCAACTTATGTTCATGACTTTCTAGTCATACAAATGTTCTCAGCTATGCTGAAACTGCGTATGTAAACGTACTTAAATATTGCTACCTTGCAAAGCATGTTTCCTATTGCTCAAGTCACTTCTTGAATCGCTTTTGAATCCTTAAGCTTGAAAATCATTAAATTTCTATTTGAACAACAAGACTTTAAAAGAGAAGTTCTGGAGAGAGTTTCCAGTAAAGAGAGGAATTACTTTTGAGACTGAGTTATTTGGAGCCAAAACATTCTTAATATATATTGAACCCGTGTTCAGCAAAGATGGGGAGGAAGTTGGTGTTAATTACATGGGCATGGAAATCACTGATCAGGTGAAAAGAGAGAAAAGATGGCAAAACTAAGAGAAGAAATAGCTGTACAGAAGGCCAAGGAGACAGAACTTAATAAAACTGTTCATGTTACAGAGGTAACGATAAGAGCAAAACAAATGCTAGCAACCATGTTACACGAGATGAGATCTCCATTATCAGGGGTCATTAGCATAGCAGAAATTCTATCAATAACAAAACTTGATAAAGATCAGAAACAACTTTTGAGTGTCATGTTGTCTTCTGATGATCTAGTCCTTCAACTTATTAGTGACATCCTTGACTTTTCTAAGTTGATTCAGGAGTTCTGAGGTTGGAGGCCACAAAATATAGGCCAAGAAGAGGTGATGTCCCAGTAGAGGTTAATGGTGATGTTTTACGGATTATACAAATTCTCACCCACTTGACCAGCAATGCTATCGAGTTTACCCACCAAGGAAAGGTTCAGAGTAATCTTTATGTAAAAGCAAACCCATTATCTCACAACGTCGAGAAATTAACCTGCATCCGTTTCAAATATTCGTACACCGTGGTATGACGTTAAAACATCAATCGTTATTCTGAATGATTGATTCATTTTCTGTTTTAATAATATTCTTAACCATTTTCGTGAACTCATTCCAAGATCTTCGCATAGTTTATTATTTCTTTAGACCGATGGTTGGTCAAAGGAGAAATACATATTCACAAGATATGTGTTAAGATCGTTTCATATGGTGACGTTTGGGATTCTTAAATTCCGACGGATAACCTTTCTTATCATTGTTGGTCTTATCTTGATTTCTAGACATCACCTTACCACGAAATTATATTCTGGAAATTATGGATCGGAAAGTTAAACAACTAAAACATAGTAAGATTCCGATCGTAAGAGTTCGGTGGAACTCCCGGCGTAGTCCTGAGTTCACTTGGGAACGAGAGGACGAAATGATACGCAAGTATCCTAACCTGTTCAAGGATGCTGTAAATACATCTTAATTTTCGGGACGAAAATTCCTCTAACAGGGGGATGATGTGACAACCCGAAATTTTTTTTATTTAATATAAAGATTATGAAAATTTACAATTTGTTTTTATGTTTTTATTATTATTTAATAATAATAAAAACAATAATAAAATAATAATGATAATAATGATATTATTAAAAATAATAATATTAATAATGATAATAATGAAAACATAATAATAATAATAGTAATGATATTACTAATAATAATAATTTATAAAAATTTATTAAAATAGATTTATAAGTCCAGGGGGGATTTTGTAATTTCCAAAACTTGGTTTAAAAACTTAAAACATAAAACAAACAATTAAGTAAACCTCAGGGACCATTCTGTAAATTTTTAAAATCCCAAACCACCCGCCCCATCCCGTCGACCATCCCCTCCGGCCAAAAATTCCGGTGGCCCTCCGGCGACTCCAAAGGCCGCAATCCACTCGATTATTGATCAAATAAACTATCCCGACACCATCTAGTGCATTAATCGAACTCAGGGACCATTTCAATTTGAAAATTTGAGTCGGTTAGGTGTGTATACCACTAAACCGAATTTTTCGGCCGACCCACTCACCAAAAATCCACTACAATTCTATTTTAATCGAATTAATCCTACCTGAACAAGTATATAAATGGTATCATCCTATTACAAATCGCAAACCCATCTGAAAACACACACACACAGATCGATCATCATCATCGCCGCGGACCTGCAACCCATTCGAACTCCTACTCAGACACGTTCTAAACCCAAATTAACATAGGGCTTTTGCTCATTTGATTCCTTAGAAGTTGCCTGTACAACCAATTTGATTATCATTAACGTTTGGATAGCAATCGATCGAACCCCCTGTCGTGAACCTGCAACCAATCGAATACCCTTCTTCGAACTTCAAAACAGGTAATTAAGAATACCTATATGCTCGATTTCTTATAGGGAATAAAAGCCCTATGGTTTCAATCGATTACAGTATCGAATTGAGGATCAATTTGATCGATTGATGAGCTAGGGTTTTCGGGTGAATTTGGGGAAACTGGGAAATCAAGTTAAAACCAATAAGAACCGGCTTTTAAACGCGGGTGAGCCCTTGGCTCAGTGGTTTGGTGCGTGTGGGATGGAACCGGGGTCACGGGTTCGAACCCTGCCCCCAACACATTTTTTTAAAGCCTTTTTAAGCCTCTTAAAAATACAGAAAAATTATTAAAAATTATAAAAATAATTTTTACAAACTTTGGCAATTTTAGAAATTATATAGTTAATTTCTGGAAATTTGTTTCTTTAAATTCCTTATTTAATTATTTATTTATATAATTATTACAAATGTTATAAATAGTTACTTTTATAAAATGAATTTTAAATGATGATTTAAATCATCAAGTTATTAATAAAGAGTATATTATTTTAATTATGGATTTATTATGATAAATGAAGGAATTATATTTAATAAATTTCATAAATTATCTACAAATACAAGTATTATCATTATAATTATGATCACGCCATTGTTATTATTAATATCAATATTGGTAATATTATTAAGACACGGTGTTGTTTGTATACCAAATCGTGTACGTCAAACCGAACCGATCCGAATCCGACCAAATATATTTATTCACGTGGAACACATTTTAAAAATTTAATTACAATTAATAATAGGTGTTGATCGTGTTTGATCGTGCATTGCCTTATTCTTTGAAGTTCTTGTTCATTTCATTACATCAATTCAAGGTGAGTTCAAGCCCCACTGTTTTACTAAGTCTCTTTTGGGTGAGTTCAGGCCCCACTATTTTACTAAATCTCTTTTGGGTAAGTTCATTTTATTAAAACTCTTTTGGGGGAGATAGCATACTGGTAATGTTACAAACGTTTTCATTATATATTTAAGATGTGTATGATATTAATATAGTGCTGTTTATCATTATACAAGTCCTCACACTTTCGAATTGTTAATATTGGATAGCGGAGAAAGTTGGGTAGTACTACTGGGTGTGACGAGCCCCACCTGTGTGACTTGAGGTCAACCGGGTGCAATTTGTCCTATGATTATTCGTCACGATATGGAGACGTCGTGACGGGAGGCAAACATAACATAGTTAGCTTCAATGTCGAAATCACTATTTAATATCATTTATGAATGGGCTAGCTAGCCATTACAATGCACATGCTTAAATATACGCAATTGTTAAACTGTGACGCTTAACTGTAAACTCTTGAACTGATCAACCGTTGGGTTGATACACACTATTGTTAAACTGTGACGTTTAACTGTAAACTCTTGAACTGATCAACCGTTGGGTTGACACACACTATTGTTAAACTGGGATGTTTAACTGCAAACTCTTGAACTGATCAACCATTGGGTTGATACACACTATTGGTAAACTGTTATGTTTATACGCAAACTCTTGAAATACATCAACCATTGGGTTGATGACACTTTTGCTAAACTGTTATGACTAAACGCAAACTCTTGAACTTACCAACCATTGGGTTGATTACACTTTTGTTAAACTGTTATGATTAAACGCAGACTCTTGAACTTACCAACCATTGGGTTGATATACACTTTTGTTAAACTGTTATATTTAAACGCAAACTCTTGAACTCACCAACCGTGTGTTGACTTTTAGTATGCTATTCTCAGGTCATTAAATCTGGACTGCTGTTAGGAGCACTATACGGGTCAAGCATGCATCCTAACGCTTAAACAATGATATATATATAATTATCTTTATATTTTGGGTTTGTTTTGTTTGTTTAAACGCTTCCGCATGTATTACAAAGTTTGAACTTTGGTTTGTTATGTTAAACGTTGCATATAGAGTCGTTCCAAGTAACTATTGACTGTGATCCTGGTTTGTTCACACGCCTCGCGGTAGAACTCCGCACGTGGATTTTGAGGGTGTGACATTAGGTGGACTTGATTTGATAATTATTGAGTTGTTAGTGCGATTTGAGTGTAAAGGTGCCGACAATGTTCGGTGCGATTGGGATGATGGATTCGTGAGCTGTATCTCCATTATTAAAGTGTGTAGAGGTTCGAAACTCGTATACAAACGATTTGGTTTGTGTTTCGGGATTTAAAATTGGATTTGTTTGGGGTTTTCGGGTCGCCGGAGGGTGACCAGAGGTGATCGACGGGGAAACGGGGGTGGGGGCTGGGATTTTAAAAAAATTACACTTTGACCCCCTGTGGTTTGAAGTGTTTATTATTTCATGCTTAAACTTAGTTTTTAAGTTTTAAAAACTGCCAATTAACCCCTGGACTTTATTATTTATTATTGTTATATATTTTTATTTTTTATTATTATTATTATTATTATTATTATTATGATTATTATTTTTATTATATAATTATTATTATAATTGTTGTGATTGTTAACATTCTAAACAAATATTAATATATATATATATATATATATATATATATTTACTGAAAATGCACGATGTTACATATTGTTTACTGTTATTATGAGGTTTATAATGGTGCATCATGTGTGTGATTCATGCACAGGTCAAGGAAGAAAAATCTTGCCCACGCAATTGAGCATGAATCATTCGGAAATGCATCAACGGCTTATGAATGCTATCAAAAGGTGGTGTATACATGACATGCAATTGCATAATGAACTAATTAATTCAGGTAAGTTATTTATCCAATAACATTTACAATTACCAAGATTTTATTAGATGAAGTGCCAGCCTATGAAAACATGACATATGGCATACAGTATAATGTTATTTTTAATATCATATACTGTTTGAGTATTTTGAAGTAGTCATAGAGTTAAAACTATGGCATACAATTTATGTGATTAAGTCACAACTGAAACATATGGCATACAATTTATGTTATATTTTATTTTATTTTAAAACCATTTATCAAACTGGAACATATGGCATACAATTTATGGCATACAAGATTTTATTAGATAAAGTGCCAGCCTAATACATTTGTTAAAATTACTTTATGCTTGAACTGTTTAAAAGAATATTGATTCCGATTATGGAAGCTTGAAGGATCTGTTAATCTGTTATTGCACCATGGTTTAACAGTAAGGTTTTTAATGTAACAGGGGATAAGATCTTACATGAAGCAGGACACTAGGTGCTTCATTTATACTACAGCTGTTGATGGTATGTCTCAGGGCTCTTATTGTTATAAGAGCTTACTTAAGACATGATGCAACTGTTAACCATATATTTACAGTATCATCTTAATAATCCAAAAGAAACGTAAGATCCTTGCTAACATTAATGAAGGAAATGATAATGATGACATTGTTTATACCAAGTGTTATGCCAACTCACTTTAACTAGATTTTACAGAGGTCTTCATTGATTCAGTGGTCTAGGTAGTTCTTTTGAAGATGCTTCTTACATAAATGAGTCAATTCACATCACTTTATGCTTTAACTGTTCAATAGAATATTGATTCTGGCTAAGGAAGCATGATGGTTTCGATTCTCTATTAAAGGTGCCATGGTTTAACAGTAAGGTTTTTAATGCAACAGGGGACAAGCTCTAGCATGAAGGTCATCAGGTCCTTCATTTATACAGAATTTAATGGTATATCTCAGTCCTTTAGCATCATAAGCTTACATAAGATATGATGCAACTGTTAATTAAATATTCACAATGTTCTCTTAACGATTCAAAAGAAGCGCAAGATCCTTGCTAACATTAATGAGTCAATGACAATATGCCATCATTATACCAAGTAGTTACGCCAACTCACTTTAACTAGATTTTGCAGAGGAACTTCATTGATTAGAATATAGCAATGTGTAATGTGCTCTGATTTGTTCTTTTGTTTGTGATGCAAACAGACGCCATCTTTTCCACTTATTCAATGGTTCTATACTTCTGTTTATTCTATTATCTCATTTGCTTTGGTCATAAATCAATCATTCTCTACAATCTCCAACTCTATGTCTTTTTTTTACTATATCATAAGCAGTTGTGTTCATCTGAGATATTTTTGTTTCTCACTAGACACGGGATTGGTTGTCTTCATCACTAGTTGAATGTTAGTCATCGTCCTCATCAACAGTTGAATGTTAGTTATCTGTTATTGCATTGTGATGTCAAGAGGTGTATGCTATCTTTAAAAGACATAGAGTTGGAGATTGTAGGGATTCAGTGTAATATACAACTATCAATGTCATATTTATAGATTCAGTGTTCTAGGTAATCCTATTGATGATGCTTATAAGAGAAAATGAGTCAATCCATAATGTGTAAGACCACTCTATTTTGGATTAGATAGAATGCTTCGCTGGTATTTATTATTATTAGAATCAAAATTGTTGATTTAATGGTTTTATTAGATGTTTTATGGTAGATTGAATTGCTAATTTGATATTGGTCCTAGATTGAATTGCTAATTTGATATGGTCCCTTACATCATTGCAACAATAAGTTTTATTTGATATTGAATATACAACTAACAATAAGTGAAACTAAAAGGAAAAGAATATGACTTTTAATTGCTTATTTGATGGGTATAAATTGGATAATTTCAAAGAAATCAATCGAAATTGCTCTTCTACACAGGTTGTGTATACATACCTTAATTTTCCCCTAATTTATTTTCTATTCTTTTTAATGAAGATGCAGATGACGATGCAGTGAGTACACATTGTAACCAATTTCCTTGCAACATATTCTTCATGAAGGCTTCTTATGCTTATCTTCATGTTGGAAATGATGATGCAACCATTTTGCATAATTTTTTCTTGATCATTAGAGCTAGAGGTGGAAAAAAGGATGGTCTGATCGGTCTGCTAGTATACCAACATGGGTGTATTTAAGGTTGGGTCGGATCGAGATGTAATATTTATATGGCTTTTTTGTTGTTTTCAAAATAGTTAATATAATTGTATAAATTATAGAGAAAGCCATTTTTTAGTTTTCTTTTAGCAAACCAAATCTTTAAAGTTAATGATGTTTATGCTATATTTGTTTGATTTCATTATTTTGTTCAATTTCAATGTAAAAGAAAGAAACATTAACAGTTCTACAATAATATAGCCTAACACGTCAAGTCCACTAGAACTGTAGAAGAAAAGTAGTATAGAACCTAAGAAAATATATGCCTATGAATATGGTAAATTGATAATGCTTCTTTATCCATCTTTATCAAGTGTCATATTCATTTTCATACATAGACCATGGTAGAAGTTTTCAGGGAGGGGTGGTAATTATTTACATGGTGAATAAATAAAGGAAATAAGAATATCATTTACAATTGTGCACCCATGCATAAATACTAATATGTATTTGAAATGTTAAACAGTTTTAACTTCTGTTGAAGCAAGAATCCAAATGGTAGGAGTCTAAAAATTATTCGTCGGTGAAGACGAGAGCACTTTGGATTATTGTGTAAAACATAGTTAAAAACAACACCATTGTGAGCTTAAACCAAAAGTTTAAGTATTGAATTATAATTAGGGGAATGAGCAAAGTAAAAACTCCTACTACATAAAGTATTCACAATGCTAAACCAACCCGTGAAAAATATCAACCGCATCAAAGTGCATTCGATTGTGGACAGATGATTTGTTTAAAAAATATTTCATTGGCGAACCGAAAAATTTTAATCTATTTGCATGAAACAGGACGATTGGGGCTTTGTTTGAGTTATAATTGGTAAATGCGTCAAGCCGTAAGCTATTAAAATTCGGTTTTTATATATAGATAGCGAATCAATGCTACGAAAAAAACTAACTGAAGTACTATACAATGTATCATCGAACGATTGATAAACTAATGGAAAAGAGGTATCGTGATGTTAATTGTTGCCGCCGACGCATAGCGCGGGTTTCTTACTAGTATGTATATATATATATATATATCTTTCTTACTATATAATGCATATTGAATGGGCAACAAGGTAAATTCACTACCCCGGTAAGACGCGCCCTTCCCCTGCTGCGACCTGCTTCCGATCGTCGGTTACTTCCGACCGTCGGCTTCCTCCGATCGTCCGTTACTTCCCCTACCACTCCGCCTATGGATACGTATCGCAACCCCACTTCAATGCCTTGGCCGTTCGACTGGAGTGTTGTGTTGTCCCGTTCAGATATGGCCGAACCCTTTCCCGTATATACACAAATCCAAAGTCCCCAATTCATCTGCCGCCGATTCTGAAGATATCCGGTACGCAGTCCATTTGAAGGTGATGTTTCTATTCCCAACTTACGTTTCTTGATTTGCACTATTCTTCATACATCCATTGGTTTCCCTGATTTCATATACCCGTGTTTTATGTTTGATTCATTTTATTTGTGTGCATGTTTGTTTAGAGATGGTTGTTAAACCACTATGTCTGTTTCTCATGCCTACCAAGTGCTCGACGTAATGCCTGATTGCAATTTGGCTGATCTCAAAGCAGTTTTCCGGGCCAAAATATGTTCTTACAACATTTGTTTGTTAGTTCATTTGCAGGAATTAATAAACAGTATAGGAACGATGTATTGTCTGTGGTAATATTCCATTGTTCTACATGTTTAAGTCCATTTGAAAAGAAGGATTAATGTTTCTTCAATCAATTAATATCATTTTGAGTATGATTCTGATTAAACTTTTAATTCCTAAACTCATATTTACACACCGTTTCACAATTGCGGAAGGATTTTGATTACATACTAAAGGGTTATATTGGTAGGGAAAGCCATCTTAATTTTGCCAAAAGACTCATGATAAAATTCAGTTTATTTGAGGTGGAGAATTTGTTTCAAAGTATGCAGTTTGATTTAGTTTCAGCCATTTGTACCATTCAAACTCTGTTTTTAGGCATGTTGAATTTGGTTATATTAATTCTTGGCAGCCCACTTAAGTATTAAGTGGTTGCTGTAAACATGGACAAACATAAAATTTATATATTTTCACTTTACCAGCTTCTTGAATGTAGGGTCTTCTACAAATAACTTTATATTTCGATTCCCGACTTACGTTTCTTGATTTTCACTATTCTTCAAAATCACAGCCGACTACTTGTTTCATCTACAGATCTTACTCTGAACATCGCAACCTCCTGATTAATTTCTTCTTACAAGGTTTGGTTTTCATTTATGTTTCTAATTTAGTTTTTTTCTTTTTCGTTTTCATCAGATCATATCAATTTTGTTCTCAAGTATCTGTTTCTACAATTGTGTTCAATTAATTTAGTTGGGGTTTTCATTTTTGGGTCTATGATTGATTGCGTAGTTGCTTTGGTTTCACATACTTTGGTTTGATTACTTTTGTTTGATTATTATATGTGTATTTAGCAATTATTGATTTGAATTCTATTGGTGAATAACTCCACATTTGCTATTTTTAATGTATATTACAAAACTAGATGCTTATTGAGTTGTGAAGAAGAGCCACACTTCATCTTCTATATCTTACATTTCATGCAGTTAGCTTATATTGAATGTCACAAGCTGAAGACCCACTTGATCTCAAGAAGTGTTATCTTGATCTCAATTCACTACAATCGAAAGAAGATGCTGCTGTTAGGTGAGTAGATCGGTTGGTTTCTGTAATGCATATGAGGTGTTTGTTGAAATGTTTCAATGAATTTGGGTGGTGTTTTATCAAGAAGGGTTGATTTTGGTTGTGAGTAGTTGGGTAAAGTGGGATCTTTTTACATTAGCTAACAGCATATGTAGATTAATATAGTGAAATTAACTTGTTTAACAGCTAAAAAGTGGGATCGTTTAGATGGGTATTTAAGAAATCGAGATGGGTGGTTTTCAATTGTTGTATCAACTATTGTTGGAATTTTGACATGGGTGTTTGTATTAAAGTGTAAGTGCTTACAGTGTGTTTGTGAAAGTGTAATAGCTTTCCCAAATGTTTGTGTTCAATGCTTAAGTGATGTTCTGTGGTGAATTGAGATTGGTGGTGTATTTGATTGTGTTTTTGCAGACAAGCAGAGATAGATGTTGAGAGGATTGGGGTTGGTGTTACTGCTGAGGCTCAGAGCATCTTTGATGCTTTGTCTAAAACGTATGCATCTGTTTGCTCTCCTATCTTTTTTAGTCTCTAACTTCATATGTATATTTGATGCCTATGAACTCCCTATCTCACTCTCTACATTGTTCAATTTGTGTCTCTACTCGCAATGTAAATCCTAGAAAATGATGTCTGATTTAGTTTTTTTTATCTTAATACATACCCTAACAGGATCATATGTTTCTCCTTAATTGCTATGTTATCTAAAGTCTTAATAAGCATGGCTGATTTAGTTTTTGATCTTAATGCTCTTAATACATACTAAAAAGGGGTTTTATCTTTAGGTCTCAGTAATTGCTAATTAAGATTTGACAACATCCTATGTTATGACTAGCGCTACATGTCTCGGAGTACGTGGGTGGCATTCTTTGACATGCTTGTATGATACATAGGCCACTAGCTTCCATTTCTTTGATTACATATATGATACCAACTGTGAATATAACATCCATTTTGAAACTTACATTTACAGTACTGGGATCAACCATAGCTTGGGGTATCGGTGTGGTCGTTACATGTTTAATTCGCTTTATTGTCGGGTTTGCCGTTCGTCCTTATGAGAGCATCTTTGATGCTTTGTCTAAAACGTATGCATCTGTTTGCTCTCCTATCTTTTTTAGTCTCTAACTTCATATGTATATTTGATGCCTATGAACTCCCTATCTCACTCTCTACATTGTTCAATTTGTGTCTCTACTCGCAATGTAAATCCTAGAAAATGATGTCTGATTTAGTTTTTTTTATCTTAATACATACCCTAACAGGATCATATGTTTCTCCTTAATTGCTATGTTATCTAAAGTCTTAATAAGCATGGCTGATTTAGTTTTTGATCTTAATGCTCTTAATACATACTAAAAAGGGGTTTTATCTTTAGGTCTCAGTAATTGCTAATTAAGATTTGACAACATCCTATGTTATGACTAGCGCTACATGTCTCGGAGTACGTGGGTGGCATTCTTTGACATGCTTGTATGATACATAGGCCACTAGCTTCCATTTCTTTGATTACATATATGATACCAACTGTGAATATAACATCCATTTTGAAACTTACATTTACAGTACTGGGATCAACCATAGCTTGGGGTATCGGTGTGGTCGTTACATGTTTAATTCGCTTTATTGTCGGGTTTGCCGTTCGTCCTTATGTTCTCCCTTATGTAAGTTTGTCTAAAAATCTCATCACTTCTATTTGCGAGGTTGTGAAACTGGTGGGTTGGGATATGTACTTTCTAAGTGCAGAGTGAAACGGATCTGGTTGATTTAATGCTCCATCCTAAATTCCTTAGCAGCACCACAAACTACAGTTCAATTCTTTTGAAGCTTCCTGTCTACAGAGTTTGGTTAGATACACAGATCTATATAAAGGTTATATATAAAGGTTGCAAAATAAGTGGGTTGGGTCAGTTCCATAAGGTGTCTTTTTGTGTCGTTTGAAACGTGTCGGATCATTTATCTAGGAGGGACAATTCCTGACACGAAAATAAAAGGGTTAAGGCTGATTACAGCCACTTAACCCACCAACCCATTTGAACTGTTAAAAAAAAGGGTTATGCAGACCATGTCAGGTTACATGGGTTAAAGTCTGCCCGCATTGTAACCAGCCACAGCCTCCTGACAAGAACTGCCCTCCCCAAACAGTTTTTTTTCCAAAAACTTTAATTTACATTTAAAATTATTAGTGTGTCAAAGGTCAGATATGGTCCAAAATATCTTTGTAAACCGTTAACATAACCTAAACTGAGACATGAAATGCTACTTCGTACTTATCTGATTCATAGGCATTTAGTTCATTTGTATAGAATCATGTTGAATCAATTAAACTGTATAGCCATATCCTACATTTCATGCAGTTAGCTTACATTGAATGTCACAAGCTTTCCGTTTGATGTATGTTTTGTAATAATTCTAACTAGCTTCATCATTTTGGAGTTTGTTTCTTTTTGGGATGTTTTTTAATTTTTATTACACAATATATTCTTTATTTGTCCTATATATACGTTTTCAGTTTTGGTCTTTAGACTAGAAGTTAATGACAACGGTCCGTTATTTGACATTCTTACCTAGCCAGCAGTTATTAGGAATATAGGTATTTATATACCTGTTTACTTGCAGTACATTACCTATTTTTAGTTTTGGACATAATAAGTTCTTAAATAGTACTTTCATGCTTTCAAAGTTCTTTGTTAACTACGACCTTGCGAGACCTATGATTCGTTGCGCTTCATATGTTTTAAACTGGAAAAATACTTTTATTTAGAGATAAAGGGAGCTTCTCATAAGTTTCTAACAGGGCAAACCCGGTGCACAAGGCTCCCACATGCATCATGCCCGGGGGTTGGCAGGCCTACTTGGCTTGTTGTACGCATTCTTACCCTGCATTTCTGTAGGATACTGTTCCACGACTCAAACCCTTGACGTTTAGGTTACATGCCAACAACCTTACCTGGGCTCTAAGGCTCGCTCCTCACAAGTTTCTAACTATTGAATATTTGGATTTCATGTGCATCGCAACATCAATCCTTCCATGGATTTACCCTCCACTATTCGTCTCCAGCTTGCTTACTTCTCAAGTTAACTTCTTTATTTATAGGATTTGAAGCCTATTTGGTTGGTGGTTGTGTGAGGGATTTACTTCTAAATAGAAAGCCAAAAGATTTTGATGTTATCACTACAGCTGATCTTAATCAGGTTTTCCATCTTAAAACAACTTCATTTTGTGCTATTAACATGGCTATTTAATTCATGTATGTGATGTTGATGCTTGAAGTATATATGCTGATTTTGTAGATTAAAAAGCAGTTTCATCGCTGTATAATTGTTGGACGCAGATTTCCTATATGTAGGGTGCGTATAAAGGGATCAGTTATTGAGGTATGCTGTTGTATTCACTTTCTTTCTGGTTCTTTTTCTGGTATGTATACCATCTCAGGTAATATAAGCCTTTTGTATGTTGTATGCCAGGTGTCCAGTTTCAATACTTTGGCAAAACATTCTGAAGAAAAAGAAAAAATTCTCCTATCTCAAATCCCTCGAGGCTGTGACAAATTTGACCTCAATCTGTGGAAAAACTCCATGCATCGGGACTTCACTGTTAATAGGTATTTTTTTGCAGCTTTGTGTGTGTCTGGTGAACTTTTGAGGTTCCATTCTATCTCTAGGCAGCATCATTGTTGCTAATTGTCATGGTGAAGACTTATTTTGTAGAAAGGTGGCTATGGTGAAGAATTTCTTGTTTATCACTTCTTAGTTCCAGTTTTTTTGTTTAATTTTCTTGTGTTGCTGTGATTATGTGAAAGCAGCTTGTTCTTTGACCCTCTTAATTACAAGATATATGATTACAGCAGTGGGATGAAAGACTTACTAGATCTAAAGGTTAGACATAAACTTCTGCATTATCGTTACCTTTCGTTACTTTCTTAATTATTAGAATGGAATTTCAACTATGGAGTGTGGTAAAGCATCATCTGGTGTTAGAAAAGTTAAGAAGATTGCATATTTTTGCTGTAGAGATCTTATACACGTTAAGTCTTATTATATAATTATTGACTTTCTTATTTTCTATTATTGTTCATAAGTCAAGTGAGTACAAGGCTGCATTCATTACTCTCAAAGAGTATATTGGTTTGTTATAATAATTTTTTTTCGTTTTAGGTTAACACAGTTAGCGGTCGAAGAGGATTAAAGGTAATATGAATCCATCATGATTAAATAAAAGTGTTTAGCAAATTATGACGAATGTGTGTAAGTTTATCTCAACTTCTTTATTTCAACAGTTGGTTTTGGTTTCAAGTTTTCCAGAAACTTTTATCATGTTTAACATTAATTTTACATTCTTGGAAGTGTTATTTGGCTCTCTAGAGGCGTAATGCACTCATTGTTCAGTTGGTTGACTCTTTTCATTGGCGCAAAGCTCTATTTTTGAAGTGCTGTTAAAAGGGACTCTACATTGAAGTTGGCTGTCTTTATTACAAAAGGTTGGCTGCTTTAAAAAATAACACACCATAATTAAATTTGTTATGCTTTTATAATTTTACTTAAAGTTTTTTCCAAACAAATTTCATCACATATATAATCTAATCAATAAAAAAGTTGCAGATCAAGAAATTTATGATAATAACTTTAATTAGCATAAAGTTGAGAACTTTAATTAGGGGCACATGAGAGTTACAAATGGCTGCTAAACTAAAATTTTAATCTTATGATATCAAACAACAATATATAATGATTGACTGATTGGTGAATTTGATCCACTGAATGAATCATTAAATTTAATTCGATCTCATATTCACCATGTAACGGAAGATTTTTGTTATTCAAATATGTGTGACTTTTTTAGTTAGTTCATATTTATATATACAATTTCTCTTTTTTTAACAACTCTTTAACCAAGAAACAGACAACATAAAGATGAAAATAGTGACGGAGATCAAAGCAGCGAATACTCAAATTCGCTGCAAAGAGGTTGTGTTTGCTGATTTGAGTTGTAGGTAAGTAAGTTTTATGTACACGAAGATCATTTAAAGGTGTTTGACGCCCATTATTGTTACAACGTCTTCTTTTTTCATTTACCGTAATGTTTGCGCCGCAACGCGCGCGGGCACCCACTAGTATATATATATATATATATATATATATATATATATATATATATATATATATATATATATATATATATATATATATATATATATATATATATATAGAATGACATTCAATTGAGAACCATAAATCTGTAAAGAACCAGAAAGAACCACTTTAACTCTTACACTATTTATTAAATAAATATATCAAAATGTTTGTAATTTTACTACTTTTAAAATAAATTTTTAAAAATCACGATATCTATAGTCTTTTGATAATGTGCATCAATGCACACACATTGTATTGTATATATGAATTTTTAAAGTTTTTCTAAAAAATTGAGGAGAGAGGTGTTAAAATGAAAGAAAAGATTAAAAATAGAATCAAACCACCATCTTTTAGTATTACCAATTTTATCGAGGTGTTATGTTCATTGCTTATGTGGTTTTTTAGTAGTTCTTTACATATTTATGGTTCTCAATAGAATGTCTCCCTATATATATATATATATATATATATATATATATATATATATATTAAACTCCAAGGTTGACGATGATAACGAATCGAGTTACGTATACGTAACTTGTATGAGTTAGATGTACGTAACTCTTAGTTGTACACTTGGTAACACGTACTTACATATACATAACCCTTACATATATGTAACTCTTAGTTATACACTTTGTAATACGTACTTACATATATGTAACCCCTGCTTTTCATGGTTTTCAAGGGATCTCTCCCCTATATATATATATATATATATATATATATATATATATATATATATATATATATATATTCCCGCTTATTTTATTTTCAGTATTAATAGTTTGTTGACTTAATACTTAAAGATAATACGATTTTGAATATTCTTTTTTAAGTATTTAATTTAACTCATGTAATACTATAATTTTTAACTAGCTAGTTACATAACATAAACAAAAATAGAAAAACAAAATAAAAAACAGAACTGTCAAATCTTGATTAGCTAGTTTACCAAAGATGTAGGATTAAAAAACCATATGATCAAAAGAAATATTATCACAACTAAAATAATATGAAAAAGTGAACAGCAATTTACTTTACTGGTTAAATTTCATTGGACACAGTACTCATGACTTTCTGCAAATGATTCACTAGAATCATGGAACGTATTTTTTCTAACGTTCATAGCCACAGGAACAATCCTATCACTTAACTCAACAAACAACACGCTAAACCGTAACAAGAACGGCTCACAACAAGTGGTGCCCTCCGAACAGACCACCACGTCACCTTTCTCGAGTAGTCCCTTGATCCGGGCAACATCCGCTTCATCATTGCATGGATTAGAGACAATAATCTTCATAATTTGCTTACATTGTAAGTAACACGAACGGTTTGAGTCCAAATGCAGTGGCTAGGATGAATATTGGGTCTAGACCGGTACAGGCCACTGCACCAGACGGCCCATCGTGGAAGTTTATTCGGGTTTTAAGACGGTCTCTCAATATTATAGTTGCTGGTTTATCTTTTGGCACCCATGAACATGTCACAACTGTTTAGACAATAATCGACTATATAAACAAATTAATATATTTGTTTTTAAAAGTCTAAAACTGTAAAATTCATTGGACTTTCTGTCAAAGGGACGACCACGTGGATACTGCATAGTGTCATGACGGTGGGTCTACATTATTTTTTAACCATAGGTATTAAAAACAGACATCTACTTTATTATATCTCCAACCACCACCTATATGTACTAGTACTACTACACAAATATATGAGAATACAATAATGCACCCAAAATAAAAACGTCTAGAAGTGGACCACTGTTGAAGGGTTTTATTTCCGTCACCATTTGCATTGTAAACACCTGTTTATATTGAGTAAACTGTGGCTTACAACCCTATAAACTTTCTGTAAACTATAGTGTACTTAATGTAAATAGATGTTTGTGGTGTAAGATGCTTAAAGTTTCTAACACCATTTAAAAGTTGAAAATATTAAGATGCACAACCATATACATTCGTGTGTTTTTAGGTACAATTAGGACTCAGCGGAATTTTATTGTGTGTCACTGCTTCTACATAGAACGACAGAAGAACGACACGTGATGCAACCTCGATGTCCTGCACCGCGACTAACAGTTGACCGGTTGTGAATGCATTCTCGATGCCTGTATTCACGAATGAATGAAGGGTGAGAGGAAGCAAGTCATGAATTTGAATGTACCAAGCTAAATGGAAATGTCGAAATTGCCACCGAATTTTTTTCGGGTGTCAAGTTGAAATGACCAGGTGTCCTCAGGTAGTTGAGAGGTGTTTAATTACACTATTGAGAAAGTTGACTAACGAGTTTGACTTTGACTCTCTTTAATATATTCAAATAAAATTAGAATAATAGTTTGTTATATTTGCCAAAGCCATTATAGCCCAGCAGTATTTTGGTGGTGGAATAAGACTTAGGGCCTATTAGTCATGGGTTCGAATCTCACAAAAGGAAGATTTTCTCATAATTATGAGTTTTCTCCTGAATTAGTGACTTGGTGGTGGAATATGATCGCGTGGTAACACTGGTGGCACGATAATACTCCAGTGATCCGTGAGTGATTCCAATTTAACCGTTCAAAAAAAAATAGTTTGTTGTATTTATTATTTAGTTGACGAATAAAAGCAGCTGAAATTTATTTAATTTCGTTAAAGTGTAGTAAATTTTCTAAAAACTTTTTTAAAACTTTAAACACCACATGACTTTGTACTATAAGGATTTAAAAATTCGTTAAAGGGTAAGCATGACACTAAGCTACAAGAATATGGACTTTAAATAATAACAGCTATTATTAGGGTAGAGATCAAATGTTAACCCTTGTTTATTACGATAATCCATTAACCCAACTAGTGGTCCATGACAGGTCACACTACCGTTATAAATTAGAGTTACAGTTGTAAAACAAGTGGTCCACAACGAATGTAAATTTTTTTATAAAAAATATAATAAGACTGTACTCAAATTAAATATATTAAAATGATTAAATGGTTTAATTTGTATAAAAAATTACATCATATAAAAAAGTTAAAGAAGATTAAAAAAGGATGAAGTTTTTTTAAAAGGGAGGGAAATATTGATAATTAAGAGAAATTGTTTATATCAGTGGTGTAAAGCAGTATAAAAGTTAGTTACACTACATAATTATAATGTAATTGTTCATTACATTAGGTTAACGGGTTATCACATTGAATAATGGTTAACAAGAAACTTTACTATATATTATTATTTTCTAACTTTATTTTTAAATCATATCTAACATCTTAATTTCTAGAACAAACATACATATAAATAATAATTATGTTGATTAATCGGTCATTATGAATAAATATCCTTATGTACTAGGTATGTTTTGATTTGTTGTTTTGTATGTACTATACTTAGTTTATATTAATTTGTAATAAAAACAATGTTTTAGGTGAACTATTTGTCACCTGGTCAAATAATGTTTTAGGTGTGTGTCCTTGTTAATATTTAAATTTGTAATATATGTGACTTATAGGACATTTATATTTTTTACGTTGAAACCTTAAATTGACTATGAATAAGGAAATCTTTGCCACTATGCCCACTAACAAATTTAATTTATGGATGCATAGTAAGTTTGTGAACCGTTTATTAGGTTTCTGAGTTTCTCAGTTTCAGAATTAAATTTATAATTATTTCATACGGAAAGAAATATAATGAACAATCTCAAAATAAATAAAGTGGTAGTTCAGATTTTGTAGCTTCTTTTAGGAAGATCACCTACCTTTCTTTACTCACTCTTCTGTTTATTGACTTCCGATTTTTTTTAATATATTTTTTGTAGGGACAAATTACTTAATTCTTTTCACAGCAAATGAATTTTATTAATCTCTAAAAAAAATCCTCTAGCAAGATATTAGAGGTAAAGAATCAGAATCACCATCTTATAACACAGTATCAAGATTAAATTCATACCAGATTTCCATTTCTGTTTATGATTGATATTCCATTGATGCAAGTATATAGAAAATTATTAAATAGAGATCCAAATTTTTGCATATTTCTGCATCCGTAATTCAAATACTTTGGATTTAGATTCGGATTCAGATCGTCTCGCGCACCCTAGACGTGGTACCACATGACCTATTCTATTTTCTTACTTTTTTAAACTAAGTCAAGAGGGTGCTAAGTCTATTTTTTGGGTGTGTGCATTATAATTTACCAATCTCAAATTCATCATGCTATACCTTTTACTTCAAATGAACAAACGTGTCACCTATTAGAATATTCAAGTTTTTGTTTGATTTTGTTTGTATGACATCATTCACGTGACATAATTTGTTTATGCTTGTTCATGTCATCCATTATAAGCCATTAATAAGTTCTTACAGTCACCACCCCTATAACTACGGGACCCAATTAGCTTGCTCCATCCCCCAAATCATGATTCTAATAACAATTATATTTATATTGGGATGATAATGAGTGTCTTTTAGTATTATACTTCATTGATTCATTCATTCTAAAGTTGTTAAATTGTGTCCATACTCGGGCCCATTAGGTACATGATTGCATTGGGTTCGTGGTTTTTGCTTTGGGGATCGAGGTACATTTATGATCATATGCTTTTACAACATACATGCTAGAATTGTTACTTGAAACCCGATCTCAAAACTACAAAATTATTTATCGTTGGACAATAATCATGAAAAAAAAGAAAAGTTATAATATGCCATGAAATAATAAAATAAATTCAATTTTTACAAACAGATAATGTAGTGCCACGAGAAGCTACATTCCAACCATTGCCGAATGTTATGATCCGGCTATGCCTAACAAAACACAACTATATATTATTTGCAAACTTAAACTTCTCTGTTAACAAAATATAATAAATGGTTGATGACAAACTTATGATACATTAGCTAAACTTGATGATCACTAAAACTCTCACTTCAATCCAGTTTTTATGTTGATGATAACTCCCATTTTAATGAATAATTAATAGGTTCGATACAGTGTAAGTTATATGTTTGAACATGATGTTTTAAATACGAGTGATGGATATTAGAAGTATGTTAACGAGACAACGAAAAATATTGACAGATGAAGATTATGGTCAAACTTTAGATATTTGTGGGCCAGCAAACAAGAGAGAATAAACAATTATTACCTGGGCAGGTTCATTTTAAACCCATTTCAACCGGAGTCCCTAGTCTTATTGGGCCACCTATAAATGGTCAAACATTTGTGTGTATATCTAATTAGTAGCTTTAATAAACTCGTTACTCGTGTATTACACGGATTGAATAAAAATATTAATATAATAAATTTTATTAATTATAAAATAATATTTTAAGATATTATATGACTGAAATTATGTATAAGAAATAACTATAAGTAATAAAATAGTTATATCAACTTTTTAAAAATTTGTTTTTAAATTTTTTTCCAAAAACAAATAAAAATTTTGTTCTAAAACAAACCATATAAAAATATCACTAATTTTCTAATTATAACTCTCAAATTTAACTATTTTTTATTTTAAAAAATGACTTTTCAAAAATACCAATTTTAAAATATTTTGTATTTTTAAAAAAGTTTTATGCTTTAAAAGAATTTATTATTTTATAAAATTTATTTATTTAGAAATAACATTAATAAATAGATCTCTTTCTTAATTTATTAAATGTAAAAAGTGTTAAATAATAGTATTAGTAATTAAGGTAATCATTTAATAGGATAGAAATGAGAGAAAATTTTGGTGAGGAAGATTATGGTGTTGACACGTATCATACGAAATACCCTTTTATTAGAGTTGAAAGATTTTTAAATAATGAACTAAAACAAAATTAATGTTATGTTATACTATTATTTATTTAGTAGTGTTGATGTAATATTATTGTTAAAATTATGTTAATCTGTATTAATCACTATTAAATTTGGGAATATATTATATTCCCAAAAAATAATTAAATCCTATAATTTCCAACAAAGGTCTCTACAACCATCTGTATTATTAGTTGTACTAGTAAGAAACCCGCGCGATGCGGCGGCGGCAACAATTTATAACGGGATACTAATTTTCTGTTAGTTTATCAACCTTTTTGTAATAATATTATATTCTACGCTAGTTAGTTTTCTTATTCAAAGTATCGGCAATATTGTACAACTCAAAGATGACCACACACACATACAGTGGATACCTTGTAGACTTGTAGTAGTCTGCGAATGCAGAAAACAAAATATTGTGCTTTTCTTGACTTGAAGAAAACCTGGTCCATATGACTATTGGCGAGAAGAACTTCAACGACTCGCTTGTGAGTTTCCCACCCCAAGGTAAAAGTTGCATGCAATCTGTTGTTAAGTTGGCACACTATGAATTTTAGGCATTCATCAAATTATAACTGATAAATTTCAAGAAAGTTAAAAAGTCATCAGTCAAAGCACCTCAGCATACTTCAGGCCAAGAGGAATCAAGCTTCTATAATACTTTTGCTTGTAGTGCGTTTCATTTATGACGTCATGCAAAGGATTCAGGTCCCTGTATCGGGTCACAGAAACTGAATTTAAAGATAACCTTAAACATCTATTGTGATTCGATTTTCGATGACTTATTTAACAGACTTACAGTACAACGATATTTGTGTTGACAGAGGTGAAAAAGTTGGCGCAAAATATCGGGAGGTCAAATTCTGCTTCAGGGAAGACAGCAAGATCTAGCACATGTAAGCAGATTATAGAACCAAGATTAGGATAAAGTAATTGAAAGTAAAGATTATATTATAAAGTCTAATGAGATGGCAACTAATTATTAACTAAGAAAGTTAAAAGATATACCTGCATACCATCACTTTGTTCGATAGAAAGACCGCGAAGTAACCTAATTTTTGGAGCTTGAAAAGAACGCATCTTAAGCTCGGTCTTCCCATCCAATGCCTTTAAGGTGCTGAAATCATCCTGTTAGTTTAAAGACGAAAACCGTTATTTTCAACTTTCAGACCATCCAAATATGATCTTATGAGAGCCGAGGATGATTACTAATCTAGTGAACCACATTACATCATATGATCTTATTGTTCTTGTTCTTTCAGTTGTTAGCTATTGTTACTATAATGTTACTCGGGTCACACGTTTAACCCAAACATGCTTTCTTCAATATATAATTACTATTTCATTCAACTTAGGATATAAAAAAATATTCATTTGATCACAAAGTCAAAAGAAGTTCTACATAATTGTTAAATTAAGATTATATTCTCATTCAGTGATTACTTTTCTACCTACTAACCACCAATATCTCATCATCACATACTAACTTCTACATTCAACCCATCTCTCCAATTGAACAAAAGATTATCTTGCTCAATTCAAAGCAAAAGACTTTAAGTTTATTTCACTAATCTAAACATAATTTTCCCTAAATCTAACGCAATTATCAATTCCAAACAAAAAAATCACTGAATTCATACAAATTTGAAGCAGAAGTGCAGAGCATAACCCAAACCCCAATTTATTTAACTAAATCATGCAAATAAATTTATATGACAAACAACTCAAAACCAACAAAAGCATTATGAAACAGCAGTTAAAAACCAATTTCTAAGTTTCAATGCATGTTCCCATGGGAGTCCAAACTCCAAAATGGTGTCATCTCCACACTTCCACAGAATGTTTTGTTTCATATAACAATTTGATTTTCAATAATAAATTATCATGGTAAGCTCAATGTTCTGTTTAGAAAGGAAAAACAACTAAATGGTATTTCCATAAATAACATACAGGCAGACTGATGGCAACAGTTAGGAAAACCAATTGGTTACACAAAAAACTTACCTTATGATTGCAGATTGTGACAATCAGGGATTACTCGGTAACTATTCAAAGTTCAGAAATATTTAATAAATACCGGAAGATGTAGCCTCTAGCAGCAATCTCATACCTAACCCACCATAGAACCAGTTTGAGGCTGCTCGTATCCTTGCTCCCCATTTACTACTTGCTGTTCACCCCTCATTACGCTGCCAATTTCCATATTGCTGTCTGTTGCCATTAAATCTTCCATTGTTGTACCGGTGTTCATTCCCACTCCAACTTCTGTCATCATTTGAAATCATCACTTGAGATTTTGGAAAAATCTAACAGATTTAACAAAAAGGAGGATCAGATTTAATTCTCAATTGGTTGCCGACCTCTGATGCCGTCACGCCAAAGTGCGAATCTTGGCTTCAATCATCACACCTTATTCAAGAAAGGCTAGCACCCTGTTATACGAAGATGGAAACAGAAAGCTCATAAGAAGCCATACATTAGCAGTGTTATTCATATGAAGTAATGTAAATGGTTACATCAGTTGGTTAGTACCACATGTAAATTGTCGTCGCCGTCGCATCGCGCGAGTTTCAGAAAGTTGTCGTTCAAAGCAATTCCAGCCTTGGCATCAAAGATGCTAGACCTGCTGTCACCAACAAAGTCTGTGGATACGACATCGTCTTTGACATATCCCAAAATTCCCTTAAGTTTGCCTTCTGATTCTTCCCTGAATTACAAAAAAAAAAATCCCAGAAGTTATTTCAAAACAAAGGTAATTATTTTTACAAATTTTAACAACAATGATAATTAATTATTTAATAAATTACTCGATACTTACTTGATGGCAGCCTTGACCTGTTCATAAGTAGCTTTCTTCTCAAGTCTCACAGTTAAGTCCACAACTGAGACATCTACGGTTGGTACACGGAAGGCCATTCCGGTTAATTTGCCATTAAGGGCTGGCAAAACTTTGCCAACAGCCTACAAAGAACAGAATGTATAACTTAATGTTTCCAGAGTTGTACATTTCGAACTTTAAAGGGAAAAGTAGCACGAACTAAGTAATGGTGTCAGTTTCGACCCATTTAGGTTGTGTTTCATATCAAACTGAACAAACCCATTTGGGTTGTATTTTATGAATTATGATAGAACACCTAAATCGATTATATTTGAAGTGTTTGTTGCTTTGAACTGGCATGGACTGTTGTCATAAGACCCTCAACAATGCCAAACCTATCATTAATCACCTGAAAACGTAACAGAAATGTAAGTTGACAATATACCATATAACAGACAATAGAGAAAATATGAATGTATGAACATTAAATCAGGATAATCATACCTTGGCCAAAGGAGCAAGGCAGTTAGTTGTGCAGCTAGCGTTTGAAACAATGTTAAGATCAGGTGTGTTATGTGTATTCATTCGCATTGACACCCACAACAAACATGGGAGCATCCTTGCTAGGAGCAGAGATAATAACCTTTTTGGCACCACCCTGACCATACAAAGCCATATGTAAAATATGCAAACACTCGACTGAAAGAAATTTTTGGTTCTTAAATTGTTGCCAAACAAAGGCAGTCTCCATGAACAGGTAAATTAGAGGTGACAATTTTGGCCCATTTGCTTGTGAATGGGTTTAATCTTGTTTATATTTCTTCATCTCTAACAAGCAAAATTAAAATAAAAATAGCTAAAAAGAAAACATATTGAATAATAATTTTCTGGGTAAAAAGCGTTTTGGTTTAAGCGGCGACCCAAAACACTCTATCCACATACTAATTAAAGATTTAATAAAAGTGGACAAAAAGTTATTCGGGTCAAGAAACACTGTGGCTGAACCAGCCATTTTGACCCGTTACCTATCTGATTTCTGAAGCATAAATGAATATCAAATTATGAATATATAGAGCAGAAATCAGACCTTCAAGTGAGCAGCAGCCTTGTCCTTGTTTGTGAAGACTCCAGTGGACTCGACAACACAAGTCGGCACCAACTGCACCCCATGGGATCTCTTCTGGGTTCCTAATTGTACAAAAGAAACAAATGCTCAGATTATATCAAGAACAAAAGGAATTCCCAAAAGATACTACAAGTC
Source organism: Flaveria linearis (assembly GCA_024085815.1). Taxonomy (NCBI): domain Eukaryota; kingdom Viridiplantae; phylum Streptophyta; class Magnoliopsida; order Asterales; family Asteraceae; genus Flaveria; species Flaveria linearis. The sequence goes on from CM044001.1 coordinate 120,460,197, forward strand.
CTCAAACGGATTTTACCTGAAGCCGAAAACACTGACTGGCTTCTCACCAAAGAGAAGGGTGGGTTTTCTCGTCCTTAACCTTAAGTTCATGATGCTTCCATTGGCCATGAACAGTGTCATACTTGAACATATATGTCTGCAAGAAAATAAGTTTGTAAGCAACTGCAGGAAGGTAAAACCAAACACTTGCAACCTAATTGCTAACAAATGAACTTAAATGGAAATTACTATGTTGAAATAGCATTCACTACCATCAACTCTGCAACAAGGTATACCATTTAAATGGAAATTACTATGTTGAAATGGCATTCAAACCTAGATAGAGTAATTTGAAACAATTAAAGTTTAATCTAGCTAAAACAAAATCAAAGAAACGTACCCCTTGGATTCTAGGGCAAAAGAAGAAGAAGAACAAAGATCTCAACGTTATGATCGACGGTGGTCATGATCGAAGCAAGAACATTGCGTTCAAGAGAAGCAAATCGACGGCCGCTGGTAGACGCGGCGGCGGCGGTGGTTTGCATTACATACGGAGACGACGGTGGCGGAGGTGGTGGTGGTGGTTTGAGAGCCGGATTTGAGAGCAGAGAGCGTCGGGGGTATTTTTGAATGCTTTTAAATTTTGAATCCACCTTTCTAGTTGCTTTTCAGTATGCTTTAGATATGGTACATTAAGCTTTAAGAGTTGTACAACTCTTAATTTGAAGAGATTTTGTGTAAAATGACTCTTTTGTCCTCCTCAAATGAATATATATATAGTATAGATAAGTTAAATAATTATCTGTTACAACATAAGTTATTTACTTATCTATTGGTTGAAATATAACGCACTTAGCCTTTATTGTTTAATAGTTAAATTAACTAGTAATCACTTTATAATTTTTAATATTATTGTAGTAATTTATTGTTATAAAATTATTTTATTTTATAACGATCAAAACGTGAGTGGTTCAATTCCTTTAAATACTATTATTTATTTAGTAGTGTTGATGTAATATTATTGTTAAAATTATGTTAATATGTATTAATCACTATTAAATTTGGGAATATATTATATTCCCAAAAAATAATTAAATCCTATAATTTCCAACAAAGGTCTCTACAACCATCTGTATTATTAGTTGTATAAGTTAAATAATTATCTGTTACAACATAAGTTATTTACTTATCTATTGGTTGAAATATAACGCACTTAGCCTTTATTGTTTGATAGTTAAATTAACTAGTAATCACTTTATAATTTTTAGTATTATTGTAGTAATTTATTGTTATAAAATTATTTTATTTTATAACGATCAAAACGTGAGTGGTTCAATTCCTTTAAATACTATTATTTATTTAGTAGTGTTGATGTAATATTATTGTTAAAATTATGTTAATCTGTATTAATCACTATTAAATTTGGGAATATATTATATTCCCAAAAAATAATTAAATCCTATAATTTCCAACAAAGGTCTCTACAACCATCTGTATTATTAGTTGTATAAGTTAAATAATTATCTGTTACAACATAAGTTATTTACTTATCTATTCGTTGAAATATAACGCACTTAGCCTTTATTGTTTAATAGTTAAATTAACTAGTAATCACTTTATAATTTTTAATACTATTGTAGTAATTTATTGTTATAAAATTATTTTATTTTATAAAGATCAAAACGTGAGTGGTTCAATTCCTTTAAATATAATTTATTTGACAATATGTGTGTTTGGCAGACGTTATAACTCCCAATCATTCTTAAATACAGAAACATGAAAATTACAACATGTAATTATAAGTATTACGCAGTACTTGACAGATATAATAAGAGTTAAAGAGACCTTATGATTTACGCTTAAAATGAAAATACATATATTCATATGTTTCTTATATTTTTCAACTTAAAATTATTTTCATGTAAAACGACCCACCGAATAAAAATCCCTAAAACACTAAAGGATACCTTACAATACCCTGTATGCTTTAATGTTTACCTTAGATTGATCACCAAAATGTAAAAAAAACAAAAACAAACAACGTTGAAAGGGGGGAAGTGTTGTGATTTAATGTAGAAGGGGGTAAACTAAAAAACCCCAAACTTACAGTTCAAACCCTAATTTTACCCCTTTCATACAATGGCATCCCTCACATTTTTATCCCTAATATGAATCACATACAACACACAGGGTATCGCCACAGGTATCTGTGTAGATATAGAGAGAAGAAAACACACACAAATTCTCATCTCTACCGTTCTTATCCGTTAATTGATTCTTCTAACAACCGCCAATTTCACAGCAATTTCAAAGCCCTTTTTCTCCAATCTCTATCAGATCTTCTCCACTCAGGTACATCAAACTGTAACATCGTTTCATTTCTGTAAATGTATCAGATTACGCGTTGATTGAAATGGGTAATTCTTATCATTTCAACCTGTTGATGATTGCTGATGGGTTTTTGGTATTGATGTGAATTACTATCAAGTTACTTGATTTTCAGTGTTTGTAGTCACGAACTTCGGTATAGGTTTTTTATTAGCTTTTTTTGGGTGTTGTTTGGAAATGAGTTTTTACTTAGTTTTTTGCAAATTGCTAATGGATGGGCGGTTTAAGATTAGGGTTTTGCTGAATTGGTGAATTAATTTGTTGGATTTGAGGGTTATTAGGGGTAATTTAGTGTATGTATGTCTATTGATAAAATTTAATCAGGTAAAGAGATTTCTTATTATGTGAAAAAGATTCGTTTTTTAATGATTTGGTAATGGATGGATGGTTTGGTCTAGGGTTTTGCACAGATTTGTGAACATTTTGGTGTTAATCTGTTTGATTACTGCTATAATTAATCCAGATATAAGGGGTTCTTTTCAGACTTGAACTGTTAGGGTTTTGCACAGTTATTGAATGACTGTTTATGTAGTTGCTACAATTAATCATGTGCAAAAAAGCGGATTTTTTTAAAAATAATTTATGCTCTAAGAAATCTATCTTTGTTGAGTTGAAATGTACTAGTGGTGTGTCTAGGGTTTTGCATCTTAACGATCCGGTTTGCTTTTGTTTGTGAAGTGTTAATCTGTTTACTTAGTTGTCAGAATGAATTATTTGAAATAATGGAAGTTCTAATAGTCCGTGCACAATGGAGCCGCTTTATCGTTTGCTTCATGGCTAGCAGGTTACCAGCAATTTAAGTTAAAAAAACGTAGTCTTTTTTCATTTATATCATGGTATATGGTTAGGGTGAGGATGCTTGTTGTAAACTTTGGTTGGTGCTAGTTTTTGATTCGGATGATTGTATCTAGTTTGATTAATGCTAGAATTACCTTACGGTGGTCAATCATAAGAAGAATAACTGCACAATTTCTTTGGTTATTGCTTTTTTTAAATCTTTCACGCCTAATGATTGAATTGGAGAATAGCTTTTGGATTAGGGTTTTCTGCACAATTAAATGTTTGGTTGTGCTTCTCCATGTTAGTTATATGTTTTCAGATATCATTGCAGATGGGCTTGAAATACAGACTTTTTTCCTAAGCTTCAAGCTAACTCTTGTTCTTGCAAAATTGCAAAAAAAAAAAAACAGTACTTTTCAAGGATGAACAGACTGGAAATATGAATGCCAAACGGAAACCATATTTAGAGTTTTTTTTCCCTATTTTATAATAAATACTTAATTTTGACTCGTTTTGGAGGGGTTTGGAATACCGATAATGTATTATGATGCATATGTTTTAATAATTTTGCTGGTTTTCATGTTTGAATTTTTGAGACCATGACTGCATTTGACAATTTAAAATTTGGCCTACATGACTGATTGCTGATAGTTTTACTTATCTGATAAACTAATATATGATACAATTGTGGCTATAGTTTTAGTCGCTGAGGGTAATGCTGCTGTGTTGCAGAAAGTTTCTCAATATTTAAAGATCACTAATATTTCTTGCCCAAAATCCCGATTACAGGTTATAATATACCAGTGCGTCATCCTTCTAGGTATTTATCATCCTGGCATAATGTCTGAACCAGATGTAATTAAACCCGAGGTATCATATCCACGTTTCTTGATTTTCTAGTTTTTTTTAGTATTTGATTTTAGGCTTATATGTGTCTACAGTTGTTGATAGCTCTTATGCTTTGTAATGCACTAATGTTATCGTGATTTTTGTTGGATAACAAATTAAAAAAGCCTTACAATATTTTTCCATTTTTTATATATCACATCTATAGTATTTTCACTATGGTGGAATACTTGCCAAGTAAAAACAAAAGAGTATTCTGGGAATATTCAATAGATAGAGAAATTTTCTTATGTGGCTTTAATTTGAAAGGTTGTTAAACTCAAGCAGTCAATGCAGTTTTTGAAATTATAAATAACTTTTGTAAAGTGTAAACCATGAAAGCATCTAAAACATGTTCATGATCTGGAAATAAGGTCTGCAATTTTTTGTATGCTAGTTTTATTTAAAAAAAATTATAACCAACTTTGTTTTAAACAAAAATTAACTACAAAATAAAAAACAAACTAGAAGTTGTTGCCAGATGCCACCTTTACTTTTATGGGTTTTAAAATTTTAAAATGCCAAAAGGGCATGCAATATATGAATTTTAAGTTCTAGATGTTAGCTATTGACATATTCCATACTTCCAAGCTAAATGGGTTTTATTAATTTTCTCCAACCCTCTAAGGCTCCTGAATCCTTAAAGTGTTAGAACCTTCAAACAAAATAATCATTCGGCGCCAACTTAAAAAATTACTTGGTTTTCATATGAATTATGAAATAATTTCAAACAACTTTTATAGAGCCATAATTAAATGTATTATCTTGTACTAAGTTTATTGTTGTGAATCTTTCTTATGTCATGAAGCAACAACTTATGCCTTGTTAACTATAATAGCTTAATCACAATTTAGTAGAATTAACATTTTTTAACGTGATTGTATTTTAATGCGCTATTTTAGATGATGAAGTCGTATATATGGCTTCAAACCGCTGATGGATCAATTCAACAAGTGGAACAAGAGGTTGCCATATTTTGTCCTTTTATATGTCATGAAATACATGCAGGCATGGGCTCTTCAAAGACTTATCCAATTTCTCTTCCAGCACGAGTCAATCCTGTTACATTAAGTTTAATTCTTGATTATTGTCGATTCCATCAAGTGCCAGGGCGCTCTAACAAGGTATGCATTGAAACAAGACATTTTTAACCTTTTTATATGAACACTGGTCAGTTTTGACTTTTGAGCTAGATTTAATTTCTAATTAGTCAAACATATAAAATTAGCTACACTAGAAAGCAGGTGAAGCTGCTTAATTTTAGTTGTTTTCAACAATCACCTAATCACCCAACCCTTCTGACCCATTCCCCATTTTTAAGTTCATAAAAAAGTTTATGCACTATTCATGAATACAAAAGCTATTTTTTAACTTATGTTTACTGGTTATGATTAAAGCCACTTTTAAGATAATGATCCAAGTGAAAAAAGTCAACTTTGTTCATGAAATTCAGAGGAAAGCGTTGCTAGTTTAGCCAATTCGTTTGACTCGAAATCAAATTTTCTTGTTTTAACTCATTACCCAACCGTGCATACCAATTACTCACTTTGAATTTCACAACTTTTCTATATTAATTATGATTACAAAAGCTTTTGATGACGACCCATTTTACTCATTTTGATTTTTGATTACAAAAGCTATTATTATGATAATGATCCAAGTAATTTCTTTTGTTGAAATTCAAGAGAATGTTGCCAGGTCAACACAACAAGTCAAGACCTGACTCGTTTGACCTGGTAAAAAATGTACTCTTTTGATCAATTACCCAACACTCCAGCCCCACCAGTGGTAAGTATGTTATAGTTACTTATGCAATTATAGATTCTTGTTATCCTGACCGTGGAACCAACATAGTGGTTCCATATAAATGATTTCTTGATTAATGAATAAAAGTTTCTTTTATAGGAACGGAAATCATTTGATGAAAAGTTCATTCGGATGGACACAAATAGGCTGTGTGAGTTAACTTCTGCTGCTGACAGTCTGCAATTAAAACCATTAGTTGATCTTACCAGTAGGGCACTTGCAAGAATGATTGAAGGGAAAACACCTGAAGAAATCCGTGAAACTTTTCACATACCTGATGATCTAACAGAGGTGTTTGTGCTTGCGTACACACACACATTAATTACACTCTTCAAAGCTTCATTGCCATTTATTAATAATATGTTCTTTAATTGCTGCAGGAAGAAAAGTTGGAGCCTTTGAAAAATATAACTGATGATCCGCGAATACGATTATTGAATAGACTTTATGCAAGAAAGAGGAAAGAACTAAAAGAAAAGGAGAAACTCAAGGTAATATTTGTTTTCATCAACATTTATATTTTTTGGTTCATGCATGCCTCGGAGCCGAGGGTCTCATCTGAAGCAGCCTCTCTATCCTCTGGGATAGAGGAAGGGCTTGCCTACATCCTACCCTTCCCGGGCTTTGTTGGTAGCCTTACTATGGATGGGATGTATTGGGTATCATTATGATTATGGTTCATGTATGCCTAGTTTGCAATTTGAAATTTAAAGTTGGCAATATTGGCCTCTTTGATCAAATCAAGAAATTATTATAAAAGGAAATGGGTCAAACTGTATTGGGCCACTTGAAAAGTTGCCTAAAATGTATTTAAAGCATAATACCTATTATTATCTTATTAAAAATTTAGATTATATTGAGATAATAATCTGTCACACTCATTAGTTACATAAGTAAATAAAATTTGGACGAAAGGTGTTTCAGGTCAATCCAATGCAATCTGCACATTTCGGTACATGATGCTTGTTTTTGACCAATTAGCCAACCCGCCCGACTAGCCCGTTTTATCACATGTCATTTTTGAAATTGACGGTAGTTGGGTTTTCAGAATGTCGAAGTTGAAGCAGAGCATGTAGATGATCGTTCAGTGGATGAACTCTTGTCATTTATTAATGGAGAAAATGGAGGTACCTATGTCTCATTTGTATGCATACTTGTGGGCGGCTATTAAAAAATTTGCATACTTGCCATATAGTCTTGTGCATTAGAACACGTGTGTGTATTAACATGATTTTTGGGTCTTTCTTGCAGATTCTAAGGAAGTAAAGACAGCAAAGAACAAAAAGAAAAACCGTAGAAGGAAGGACCAGCAAAAGAACACTCCTCCTGTATGCACTAACTCAAACAACTCTTCTTCAAACAATGGCACCAAGGTTTGTAATCTGAATTTGCATTTCTAAAGTCATCTGTGATATGAACAAATTTATAATAGTTCAGACATTTCTCTGGTGTTCCAGGAATCAAATGGTAATAGTTCTATGGGTCATGAAGATAGGGTCAAAGGTCATTGTCTACCCAATATCAGTGAGCTTTTGAAGTTGCAAGATTCAGAAGATGATAGATTTGCACTTGATGATGAGTTTGATGATTGTGACATAGGAGACGGCATAGATCCTGAAATTAAAGAGCAAATCGACAGGTACACAGTTTTCACATCAGGGATTTTATATCTCTGTATTTGGACATCATATGTGGAAGTCTTATTAGAAGACAGAAAATCATCCAAGTGAACTTTAATTTGGCGATTGCATGTTCTTTCGTATGACAGAACATTGTCATCTCTTTAATATATATATATTTTTTCTCATGCTTGTTATTTGGAACAAAACTTTGTTGTTGATTTTAACTTCAACTAAAAGTTTTGTATGATCTTGAAATACCCTAAAGTGAACTTTTCTTGATAAGGACATGTATCAACAGAAAGATTCCTCATTGGAAATTGATATATAGATATACATATATATTAATATATTTTGTATTTTTGTGTTCTGGTTTGTTTTGTTTCTCAGGGAAGTAGAGGACTTTGCTAGAAGGTTGAATTCTGATTGGCCAGAAAGAGTGCAAGAGCTTTTATCACTAGGCCAAGAACGAAGACCAAGTTTATATTCTATTAACGGAAATGGTTGCTCAACAAAACGTTCAAGTATGTATGCTTTCTTAATCTTCAGCAATATATTTTTCTATTTTGTTTTTTTTATAATTATTTTAAGCATTTGTTCTTTTTAGAGGTGGTAGTTTTATCCCATTTACTTGTTAATGGGTCATTCGAGTTTTATCTATAACAGGTCAAATAAAATTTCGCTTAAAAGAAAATGAGTCAAAAGTCACTTAGAGCGTATACTTGATGCATATAACCTGCTAAATCATTTTATTCAAAACATTATAGTATTTTTGATCCAATATGATTCGCTATATTCAAAACACACCAAATCATTATAAAAACACATATAATTGGAGAAAAAGTCAGCACAAACCATTTCAACCAGTACAAATAGTTACCAATTTGGTCTGTTATTTAACCTGCATGACTCTTTGCCGCAATGCCATCTCTAGTTCCCACATCTGTATAGTGAAATAGTCGTCATTCTATGGAGGTTGTTCTTTTATAAATGGGGGGAAAGGCTATGAAATAAGTTAGGCAGGACTGTCAAATTCTTGTAGGGTTGTAGTCACGAGTTTGAGTTGCTGATATTATTGTCTAGCAAGATGCAAGTGAGAAACTACATACAAGTTACATTTATCTTTTTCTTACCCTTTTAGGTTCCCATCTTTCAGAAAAGAGAGTGAGGTGTGCATACTCTTAATTTTTGTTGTTGTAATTTATAATGTAGAAAAAAGGAAATAATTAATATTTGTTAATCTAGTGAGTAGATATGTTATGAAAGTGCACACCTTGTCCATTTGATTTTGGGTATAAGATTCTCCCATTGTAGAGATCAATTTGCAACCCATTTATATACAAACAGTTTGATTTGTACTTCGGTTATATATTATATATCTCTAACGGTCAAAGCTAAAGGGATACAGGTTAAGCGAGTCGTGCATTGCAAATGTAATTATATGTTAACGCAACTACCTTTTGTAATGAACAGGTGCATCAGGGCTGGAGAAGCATGAGAAGTGATCTCTAAACTGAGCAGGACTCAGGTTTTGACTTTCAGAAAGAGATTAGAAATATGCATGGACCATCAACAACTGTAAACCACCTGAATTATATTTCTGTTTTCTCTTTTATTAGTCTGTCAAACTCAAAATGATGCAATTTTGATATCTTTACTTTGTTTTTTTTAACAATGTTTTATTCTGCTTGGATAATAATTAAAGTTGTACTTTGTAATAATGCTGGAAAAATAGAAGGGAGATTGGTCTTGTACTTTGCTTAAGTACATCCAGACTAAAGATGAACCAAACCAGCTCTCACTAAAGTTGGCAAAAGTTATTCAAATTCACACCATTCAAGTATCACTAGAGTTTAACATAAGTTGTGTAATCTTATTGGACATAATATTTGTCCATAGAAAAAATGAAAAACTTGGACGATGAATGGTTCGGGTCAACTCATTTTGTATATGTCGGGTATAAATTTGTATCCGTTTTGACATGTTACTTAACTCCCACCCATTTGACACCTCTAAATTTAACTACTTAAAGTTTAAAGCTACTTATGTAATAAGCATACCTATATATATAAAAAAAGAATGATTTAACTTTCCACACATTTCATCTTGCAAATTCTAAGGCTATTTTTTGCATTTATGTTACCAACTACTAACCATTAACTTGTCGTTTTAAAAAATTTAAAACTGTTACCATAATTTAATCAAAATAAAACATAATTAAAGAGCATTGTATTATCTTTGACTATCACAAAAATGAAAATAGGATGGTTAAAAAATTGGGGAACCAACCAAAAAGTAGTTTAATTCCTACCCCATGTATATAGGTTTTCTTACCTAATCCCTAAGCAATCATTATCAAGGAGAATGATCCCTTGAAGGAGAATCGTTACATCTAACTTTTTTTAATTACAAATTTACAGTACTTTTAAACACCTTAAATTACTCGTCTTAATGTTCAAAGTTGAGTTTACTTTAAAGAGACTCGACTACAATCCAAGTGACAGTTTTCTCTATACCGATCAAATACAAAATTTTAAGATGTAAGTATAGGTGGTTGATAGAAGTTAATTAGGAGCTGTTATAAAAAAGTTCCGATAAAATAAAAATAAAAACTGATAGATCAACTATCAAGTATGTTTGGATTGGGCTTAATGTTTTAGGCTTCTCTCCCCTAAAGTTCTAGTATCGGATGGAGCCTGTACTATACTCTCTAATCTATACTTATAGATATTCATATTTAGAGCTACGGTCTCTCCACCTCTTCTAATGGGTTCTCTGTTGGGTAGTATCTGAGAATCTCTTAAAAAATAAAAAAATTTTGGGTCTATGTGTGAATATTAAAAAAATATAAACTTCTATAATAAAAAGTCAATAACTCGTATGAAAAAAACTAAAATACAACAATAGTTTTTATACCATTAAACATAACAAAAATATTATAACAAAAGTAATAATTTTTATTACTTAAACGAATCATGAGACCCTCCTAACGTATTTCAAAGCAAGGCTCTTAACCAAGTCTTTATAATCCATGATCTCTAATATATCATTTCACTATCACCGCTAATCCTTTAAGTTGTTATTGAGATATCTTGGATCGTAAGTAAGACTTCAACTCGTTATTCGTCCCTGACTCCTGCTGTCGATCGATCTTCCATCTTGCCTTCTTAATTGACTTTTTTTTTTTGTATTAGACTATTAGAGTGGGTAAATGATAGTGGGCTAAACTAATTAGGATTGTTAATGAGCTTTAAAGTGTAATATGCTTAAATAATTAAATTGATCCACGGTTTGTTAATGGCCTATAGTTTTGTTAAACATATACATACATACATACATACATACATACATACATACATACATACATATATATATATAATATAATTTGTTTCTTAATAATACGGGCCCTTAAGGAGATCAAGCCTTAGGGAGGTTGCCCACACCGCCCCCACGCCCATGGCCCATTGGTTCACTGCGTGTTGCAATTTATCCCTGGGTGTAGCCATATAGAAAAGCTATAGACGATTCAACTTGATAAAACAAAAGCCAACTCATGTCCCATGATATTCGATTTGATAACATAAACCAACCAAGTTTTGGACTTTTTCTAAAGATTTATCACATATTTACTACTCTTTACTCAATATTTAAGTATCTTTAGCAGTTACCAAGTAGGATACGCTTGTTTTAAAAAACTTATTATATTACTCCTTTTTAGAATGAAAAGAGTTTAGAAAGAACGAAGTTTAGATAGTTTAAATATCTTATTCTATTACTTTAATACTTTTTAAATTTGTCGTTGTGGAAGGTTTCAGTATAAACAAGTTTGTTGGTACCATTCTCTAGGTTTGTTGATTCATGTCTTTTGTATGTGCTTTTTTATAACTTTAATGTCACGCAACTAGTACATCATGTCATTACTTTTACATGGTCATCGTGTTAAGATAAATTGTTTATGCTTATTTTAACATGTAATTTCAAACTACAACTTAAACCCAAAAATTAAAAGTATGCTAGCTAATTACTCAGAACTTAAATATGTCACAAAATATAAAATGATATGTTGTATGATTATAAACCTAACTAGTATTTGTTGTATCAAATGTGTAACAAGTCTAAAATTTTGTAATCAAACTACTAAACTATTAAATATCACTATGATTGGTTGATAAGCAAGTGTAGTAATTGTACAAAGTGGTGAATGTCCCGTAAATTTCATTCATACGTCTGGTCATATTGGTAGATTAAGTTTTTTCAATTCCTAAAAGTGTCCTTTATTTGGGGACAAAGCTAAGAGGGGCCAATCAATGGTAACATGGTGTTCCTAATTATTAGTAGCTTTTAAATTGTTATATTAATTGATAAAATCCTTTTAAGGGATCATTCTTGCTTTGTTATACCAAATTTATATATTTTTTTTAAGATATAACTAATTCTTAGATTGTTATATTATATTACTAATAAGCATACCTGGTAATCAAACTTATCTTTAAAAAAATTGGGTTCATGTCACTAGTTTTGTTTGGTTGATGGTTCGTCTAGTTGTTCTAATATCATACAATGAGTTCTTTATATAAAACATATGAATGAGTCTAAATCAGCTTTCACCACTCATTGCTACTGTTTATCATCACCATCTACGGGTCACCACCACTATCACTTCAAATGCTAGGACCACCTGGTTGTTGTTGATGCTACCACGTGGTTGCTAGTTGCCATTTCAAGAATTGAACTAGCTCCGACCCAATTTGTTTTGACATAAACCCTTTTACTTGTTTTTAAGTTTAACAATTTTAACTTGTTACACAACCAAATAACTCATCTCTTTTGCCACTCGTACTAATTAGGTATAACTATGTGATGTCATGAACCTTTTGTTTATCAATTGGGTTTCTGTGATTTTTAGAAGGATCAAATTACCAATCTCTTTTGGCACTCATACTAATTAGGTATAACTATGTGATGCCATGAACATATTTTTTATTAATTGGGTTTCTGTGTTTTTTAAGGTCTTTTAAATTAGTATTCAAATTGCATACAAATAATACGTTATGCAATTAGATTTATTATCAATGAATTTTGTTAAATTTGTGATACTAAAATTGCTAACAAATGTTTAGAGTCACTTGATGTTGTATTATAGTTCTATGAAAAAATGGGATAATACATCGTCTTCATGCTTCTCGGACAAATGCATATGACATTTATTGTTGGGTTAACCCATTAACTATATTTTAAAACGAAAAACCAAACTGTGTATGTTGATTCGCTCAGTTGAACTAGCTAGACCGTCAGCAATGGTTTAGTGTGGTTTTTTCTATCAGTATTTTTTATTTTTTATTTTTACGATGATTGCTTTATATTACTTTCTTTAAAATACATATCAAAAGATTCATGGATACTAAGAAATGAGGGGTTCATTGCAACCTAATAAAAACGATTAGAAATAGAAATCTATCTAAAACATAAATCTTTTTTTATCTTATGACTAAAATTAATATTTTTGTTAAGAATGATTCAATGAACATATAAAAAACAAAACCCATGTAATATAACCGCCCAAGGAATTTTACTATATGTCAAAATATCAAATTGAAAAATATGATCATAACTGAGAAACAAGGCACAACCGTACAAGTGGATTTCCATTACCATTGAATTTGTGGTAGAGGAAGATCCCAAATTTGTGTTTGTTTTGGATTTTCTCAAAATATGACCACCATGCTCATTATTTTTTTTATTTGTATGATTTGTTTTATAACTTTTGAAGAGAAAGCATGAAGTGTGTAAAGCATTACTTGGTTTTGTAGAGTTAATTATATCTGTGATTATAATTGTGATTACTAGATATGGACATATGGTGTTATATTATAATATTCTAAATATTGTAATGTTTTACGTGTGCTGATTAAAAATGTTATCTTTATGTGAACTAAACTAACAACGGTTCACATGTGAAGTAATATTAGTCAGGTGTGTTTGATAAAACTACAAAACTTGATGCTTTTTATTGTGTAAAATTTGTAGTAAATATTTGATAAGTTTAATTTATGATGTACAATACATTTTAATATATTAAATATGAAATTAAATGGCTTAACCAAAAGATAACAATTTGTGAGATATAAATTACCCCTAAGGATATTACGAGATGCCAAAATTGTGAGATATCAAATATGACTTTTGAGAGAGATTATTTTTTATTGTGAGATGACATCAAGCTTTTAATCCATTAGCAAATGGATTCAATTAATTAAACAAATCTGAATCTAAAATTGACATAAGATATCTGACTTGGAGCTAATTGCAAGATAGGATATCGGATCGTTAATAGAATCAATTTACCATCTTCTATTAATGCAACGGATCTCATCGGTGGATTCATATTTTGGTTTTTGGATGACGATTTGATCATATAATATAATAATACGATTCACGAAAATCCAATAATATTCCAAGGATTACATATTTTTGTCAGTAAAACGAAAAAAAATAAATTTAAATTCTATATTTAAACTCACAATAAGATACACTACAGTAACCCATTAATCATGAATTAGTAACCAAATTTTAATATTGCTCAACTAAAATCACCTGAACTTTTTTATAATTATTGAGCTAGTTAAGTTTCAATATTTTCTATTGCCGTGTTAAGATTAGTGACCTAAACAAAATAGTTATATAAAATGGTTACTATTAAATGATTAATTTTTTAGATTTAATTTAAGGAAAACTAAAATTAAAAAAAGTTAATAAACAATTACAAATGTAACTATTTCATTTTTTTTGTTAATGAAAAAATAATGATTCATGAGTATCTTTAACATATAAAAGAAACTTAAACTTTATTACTATTTTATCAAACAAAGTGGGTTAGCCCGCTCGATGTAGTGGGTGTCACCGAGATTCTTTGAAGAGTGTAATCTAACTTGCATTATCATCGATTATATTTGGGTATTAATATTAATATTAATATTAATATTAATATTAATATTAATATTAATATTAATATTAATATTAATATTAATATTATATTATTATTATTATTATTATTATTATTATTATTATTATAGCTATGCACATATTTAGTAATTATATACTTAATTATTTAAATAAGTTTATACTTAATAGAAATAATATTTAGTTATAAAATATAAATAGTAAACGTAAATTTAAAGTATTATAAATAAGATTATACTTCCGTAAGTTAAATAATCTCATAAGCATAAAAAGTGTATTAATTATATAAGTTTATTAAAAATAAACAAATTAGATATAGAACCTGTACCATACTCAACAAAGTTTGTTTTAGATATCTTAAATCAAAAGAAAGTTATTTCTTCCTGTTTAAATAATTTATCTATACTATCTTAATATTCATTTGAGAAGGGTAACCATGTAATTTCATATAAATCTCTTAAAATTAAGAGATGTGCATCTCTTAATGCATAAGTTACAAGTCATAAGCATACATCAGAGTTGCTTTTGGTTTTAAAAGAATATCACAGTTGTCTTCTTTCGGAACATATCAGAACGAGTATCAGAGTTGCTTTTCGGTACATCAGAGTTGCTTGCTTTCTTTCGGAATAGCCGGGTTGCTTTCGGAGTGTATGAAGTGGCTGCTGCACCTGTTATAAGAGCTGCCATGGAAGGCACACGCTGATATCAGTGGTGTTCAACGTACGACCCTTCTCATTTGAATTTCATGTAACGACCCGAATTTGGTATTATGTAATTAAAATACAATTAATGTATCATGTGTTGAATATTGTAAATATTTAAGACTTAACTAGAAGATTTACTAGTTAGTTAATAGTGGTGGAAACATGAAAAATGATACTAGAGGGGTGGATCTTGCCAATTGAGGAAACTTAAACATGGATATGTATGACTTGCCATACATTTGGTGAGCATGATATGCTCATTCACGTTTCTTTCAAGAGAAGAGGAGAAAGAGGGTTTTTGTCACCTCATTTCTCAAATTGTTGGTGATTCAAGTGCAAGATCCGAAATTGAGCCCTAGAAATCATTCTTCATCTCATCAAGAGCTACAAGTAAGTGTTATTTGATGTTCTTGAGGTGGTAAAATCGTCACCCACATGATGGGTGTAGAAATTGGTGGTTTAAACATGAAATCCTAGTGTTATAGTGCTAGATGATCATGTGTATGTGTGTATTATGGTAACTAGATGTGTAATTGCTCCTTAATTGAAGATTTACATGAACCATGGAAATGGGTTTAGTTACTAGAAGGTTAAACTAAGGATTCTTCATGTAAACTAGTTGCTAGTTGAAGAATCCATGTTCATTCTTGTAAGAAATGTGATTAGGTGCATAACCTTTGGTTGAAATTGATGAATCACATGTGTGTTATGTGATTTGGGTGTAAAACTAGCTTGATGATGTTTAAAAGCTAGTAAATAACCAATATGTTAAGTTATGCACATAAGGTGTTTGATGAAATGCCTAAATTAGATGAAAATCATGAATGAACTACTTAATTGCAAGAATGTGCAATGTGAAAGCCTAGATTGTAGGTTAAATGTGATAAATGGTCAAATAGACCATATGTGTGATTAAATGAATGTTATGTGTTAAATGGGTCCTTAAAATGGTAATAGGAAGTGGTGTGGCAAGCGGATCCAAGGGAACCGGCAAGGAACACGTTTAATTGACCACTTAAACCTTCCGGACTCAAGGTAAGACATTCTTTAAATTGAGCATAACAAAGTAGAGGCATGAGTCACAATGTGTGTGACCATGTGCTCATAAGCTCAAACAAAATAAAAACAACGTTTAAAAAGGATAAATAGTTGACTTGCACCGTATGTGAGCTTCTATGACAAATGATTCACGACGTGCGTGAACATAAAGGAAAATAACACTTTAGTGTTATACCACATGGTTGTGGAACAGAACGAGTCATGACGTGCGTGACCGTCCCATGGAAATGGGAAGAAAGGACAAACCCGGATTAAAGTGATTCACATCGTGTGTGAACACTAGGGTAAAGGGTTATCCCTACGATTTGCAATGTGTGTGAACGTTGGGTAATGCCAAGGAAAGCGGTCGTTCGCGAAAGAATGGCAAACCGCTCATTAAAATGGGATTTGACCCTATAAGGGTCAAATTCGGTATAAAAAGGAAATTTGCGTTATGATAAGCAAATGGGATGGGTTGGGTCTAAGAACTCACCAAACATATGTAATATGTTATAATAGATCGGTTCCATGGTTGTCGGGACGGTCGGGAACTCTAAAGAACAAACGAACCATAAACGGGTTAATTAAGGAATTAAATACCAAATAAATAGAAAAATTTTGGTATGTTGCCAAGAGTCGGGTTAGACTCGTTGAAACTCCGTGGGAATCACATATATGATGAAATATGTCATTTCCAGGTGTTTGGAACAATCGGGATCGAAAGGGGTGGTTCGGGAACGCAAAACGACCCTTAACGGGTCAAAAATAATGACTTTGCTGCAGGGTCTACCGTAGCTTACGGTGGTACCGTAAGTTACGGTGGGTTCCTGGGCGAAATGAGCTACCGTAAGCCAGTAGGTTACCACCGTAGCAAAATGGAGGCTACCGTAACTTACGGTGGCTACCGTAAGTTACGGTAGGCCCCATTTCCAGATTTTTGTCGGTTGTCGTTTTAACGCGTTCCGAGTCCGTTTAAACCCCCGTAAAGACCCGAAATAAATGTTAGAATGTACTTACTTAGTTCTTATGAACTAATGGATGTCTAAACGCGTGTTTTCAGGTGTTACGGGACCGGAAGGCTAAAGTGATCGATGGGGCATACAAGGATCGAACGGGACTTGCATACACGTTTCTTTTGTAGAAACTAACGTGTTAATATTATTTTGAAACTTCCTATCACGTGTGTATGTAAATGGATTGTTAAACTTCGTTTTTGAGTGTCGGTTGACACGAAACACATATTTTGGAAGTTAAATGTTAACGAAATTTTCTGGGACCAAATTCCGCATGTTTATTTAACTTAAACGGACTCTATGGAGGTCCGGGCGTTACAAGTTGGTATCAGAGCCAACGGTTTGAGGGATTCAAGTGCGTCGCGAACACTTGGACTCAAACTTTTGAGCTCTAGATATGAGAAATGCAAACGTTCGATCCAAGAAGCCGATCACTGAGCCTAAAGGTACAAGGTTAGTGTGCCGTTTATAAACGTAACAAGCTTGACACATGTATGATATATGTATGATATGTACCATATGAATTGATTGAACCTAGCTTCTTGACTTGAGTTTGGAATAAAGGAACTAAGAAGGCATCCGTGTGGTGAGCTTGTTGTTAGGCCTGGCCAGTCTAACAACAATCAAAAGCACGCGAATGGACTCTTAGGGATGTTGTTTTAAACTTAAGGATGGAAATGGGTATTGTGTGAATAGGGTTAGGCCCTAGTGATAGTAGAATCATAAGCATCAGTGTATATGCTATAGATTACGTACATGGTACTAACGTAAAGGTTAATTGTCACAGTCTTAGGTCATGGCTGGTGACGATCACGTGATCAATATAGAGAATCACGAGACCCATCCCGATGATGCAACACGGGAAATGATCAAGGAGGAAGTTGGCAAGGCTTTTGAGGCTTTATTGCCGGGCTACATCGAGGATGTACGCAAAGATCTACGGGATCTCATTCAACAAGAGTTTGTGGCTCTGAAGGCTGACAAAGAAACCGAAAGGCCAACAAAGAAAGTGACCTATAAGGAGTTCGTTGCATGCAACCCTACAACGTTCAAGGGTGAGGTAGATCCACTACTTAGTCAAAGGTGGATCAAAGATATGGAAAGTGCCTTTGAAACCTCACACTGTGAAGAATCTGATGAAGTGAGGTTTGCTGCAAGCCAACTCCGGGAACGAGCTAAAGACTGGTGGGAATTGCAACGGGATGAGAAGGGGCGGGAAGGTATCAAAAGTATGACTTGGGAAGAATTTAAGAAGTTGTTCACAAAGCGGTTTTGCCCACAAGCCGCTATCAACAGAATAGCAGAAGAATTCCTACAGTTACGACAAAAAGATGAAAGTATTGATACCATCACGGCCATCTTCTATGACAAAGCCAAGTTTTGCCCACAGTTACTCCAGGATGAAAGGATGTGGATTAACCACTACTATGGCATGTTGAGTGCCAAGTATCGAGAGTTTCTTACACCGTCCAAATGTGAGACTCTAGCAGAGCTTATCGATTGTGCTAGGGATCGGGAAGCGGAATTGAAAAGGCAAGTTGATCGTGGGGAGAAGCGTGCGGCTGAAACGGAGACGGGTTCGTCTAAGAAAGCCAAGATTTCATCCTCATCAAACAAGTTTGGGAACGACAAAGACTCCAAACATTGCAAGATTTGTAAAAAGAAGCATGGGGGAGTTTGTAGATACGAATCTAAAAATTGCTTCAAGTGTGGAAAGTCGGGTCATTCGACATCTCAATGCACAAGCCCGCTAAGTGTGTGCTACAACTGCTACAAACCGGGCCACAAAAAGAGCGAATGTCCGGAACTCAAGAAGGATGGTACAAGTCAATCCTCGGATGCTCAAAGTTCGGGGAAAAAGGGTGATGGAGGAAAAGCTAAGGCGAGAACCTTTTTGATTACGGCGGAAGAAGCCAAATCTATAGCCGACGTTGTGACGGGTACCTTTCTCATCAACTCACTACCTGCTTATGTGCTATTTGACTCGGGTGCTAATAGATCGTTTGTTTCGGTTAAATTTGCGAGTCATTTTTCCATGGTGTTAGACAACTTACCTAGTCCTTTAGAGATTGAGGTAGCGGATTCAAAAACGTTCTTAGCGTTCAATGTTTATCGAAATTGCATACTTACCATCGAAGGTGAGGATTATTCGGTCGACTTAATACCCATGACACTCGGGGAGTTTGATGTAGTAATTGGTATGGATTGGCTTTCCATGTACCACGCCAATATAGTTTGCAATCGCAAGTGCATCCAATTGCTATCTCCGAGTGGTTATGAGGTAATAATCCAAGGTGCAAAACGCGGTGGCGTAGCTTTATGTTCTTTGGTTAAAGCAATGAAATACATGAGCCATGGAGGACAATCGTTCTTAGCCTATGTAATAGACACGGAAACGAAAGTTCAAGTGTTGGAAGATATTCCGGTTGTTCGGGATTTTCCAGATGTCTTTCCGGAGGATTTGCCGGGAGTCCCACCGGAACGGGAGGTCGAGTTTCGAATCGACCTAACCCCGGGAGCTAAACCCATTGCAAAGGCTCCCTATCGCTTGGCGCCATCGGAGCTCCAAGAGCTAATGACACAATTGCAAGATCTTTTAGACAAGGGGTTCATACGTCCGAGTACTTCGCCATGGGGAGCACCGGTTCTTTTCGTGAAAAAGAAGGATGGAAGTCTTCGGATGTGTATCGACTATAGAGAGTTGAACAAGGTGACGGTTAAGAACCGTTACCCATTGCCTAGGATTGATGACCTATTCGATCAGTTGCAAGGTGCATCGTGGTTTTCGAAAATCGACTTACGGTCGGGTTATCATCAGTTGAAGGTAAGGGAAGAAGACATCCCCAAGACGGCATTTCGTACTAGATACGGGCATTATGAGTTCCTTGTGATGTCTTTCGGGCTGACAAACGCCCCGGCAGCATTCATGGATTTGATGAATAGGGTGTGCCGACCCATGTTAGACCGATCTGTCATTGTATTCATAGATGATATCCTTATTTATTCTAAAAATGAAGGTGATCATGCTTGTCACTTGCGTGAAGTTCTCGAAACGCTTCGTCGGGAGAAATTGTTCGCAAAGTTCTCCAAGTGTGCCTTTTGGTTGCGAGAGGTACAATTCTTGGGTCATGTGGTAAACTCGGAGGGTATACACGTAGACCCCACAAAGATTCACGCGGTGACCAAATGGAGTCCACCCAAGACTCCCACAGAGATTAGAAGCTTTCTTGGGTTAGCCGGATATTATCGGAGATTCATTCAAGACTTTGCTAAGATTGCTTCTCCTTTAACCAAGCTTACCAGGAAAGAGGTGAAGTTCCTATGGGGTGAAGAGCAAGAGAAAGCCTTTCAAGAGTTAAAGTCGAAATTGACTCAAGCTCCGGTTTTGTCTTTACCCGAGGGAACCGACGATTTTGTGGTATACTCGGATGCTTCCTACTCCGGTTTGGGTTGTGTTCTAATGCAAAGGGGCAAGGTGATCGCTTATGCCTCGAGACAACTGAAAGTGCATGAAAAGAACTACCCAACCCATGATCTTGAACTAGCCGCGGTGGTGTTCGCGTTAAAGATTTGGAGGCATTACCTATATGGTGTAAAGTGTACGATTTACACGGACCATAAGAGTTTAAAGTACTTCTTTACGCAAAAGGAGTTAAACATGAGACAAAGGCGGTGGATGGAATTACTAAAGGATTATGATTGTGAAATCCTATATCATCCGGGAAAGGCCAATGTCGTGGCTGACGCCTTGAGTCGAAAGGAGGATCATACTCCTATCAAAATAACCACAATGAAGATAACCGTTATATCCGAAGTGGTTGAACGAATTAAGGAAGCACAAACTGAAGCGCTAAAGGAAGAAAATTTGAAGAAAAATCGAATCAAAGGTCAAACTCAAAACTTGGAAGATGATAGTCAAGGATTGAAAACAAGATGGGGTCGGGTTTGGATACCACCTACTTGTACCTTGAAGAATGATCTATTGGATGAAGCCCATAAATCCAAGTATTCAATTCACCCGGGAGCGACTAAGATGTATAGAGACCTTCGGGTTAACTATTGGTGGCCGGGCATGAAACGCGATATTGTCAAATACGTGGAGAAATGCTTAACTTGTTTGCAAGTGAAGGCGGAACATCAAAAACCTCATGGTGAATTGCAACCGTTGGATATTCCGGAATGGAAATGGGAAAAGTTGACAATGGATTTGATTACTAAACTTCCAAGAACAAAGAAAGGGTACGATGCGATATGGGTTGTTGTCGATCGATTGACCAAGAGCGCTCATTTCCTTCCTATTCGTGAGACTTACAATTCGGAGAAAATGGCGGAGGTTTACGTGAACGAAATAGTGTCACGACACGGGGTGCCCGTGTCGATTGTGTCCGATAGAGACACACGGTTTACTTCCAAGTTTTGGAGGAAATTTCAAGCGGAGATGGGAACAAAGCTATTGCTAAGCACGTCATACCATCCCCAAACCGACGGACAAAGTGAAAGAACCATTCAAACATTAGAAGATATGCTACGAGCGTGTGTTCTTGACTTTGGGGGTAGTTGGGATGAGTATTTGCCTCTGGCGGAATTTTCTTACAATAATAGCTACCACTCCACCATCGAGATGCCTCCGTATGAAGCTTTATATGGAAGAAAATGCCGAACTCCCATTTGTTGGGGAGAAATTGGTCCGCGGGAACTCGCTGGCCACGATACGATAATGAATACGGATGAAAAGATTAAGCAAATCCGTGCTCGCATGAAGGCGGCGCAAGACCATCAGAAAGCTTACGCGGATAAGCGTAGACGACCCATCGAGTTTGAGGTGGGCGATTTGGTTTTGTTAAAGGTTTCCCCATGGAAGGGTATTATACGATTCCGGAAACGGGGAAAGTTGAGTCCGAGGTTTATCGGGCCATTTAAAATCATCGCACGTGTGGGTAAAGTTGCGTACCGGTTGGAATTGCCGGAAGAGCTTCAAGGAATTCACAACACGTTCCATGTATCTTACTTGAGGAAGTGTTTGGCTGACGAGTCGGCCTATGTTCCGTACGAGGATTTGGAAGTTGATGACAGATTGAACTATATCGAGAAGCCGGTGGCTATCTTGGATAGAAAGGTCAAGCAACTGAGAAACAAGACACTCAATCAGGTGAAGGTACAATGGACGAATCGTAAGGGATCCGATGCCACTTGGGAATCGGAAGATGAAATGAGGAAGTCTTATCCTCATCTATTTGATTAGTATGTAAAGTTTCGGGGACGAAACTCTCTTTAGAGGGGAGACTTGTAACGACCCGAATTTGGTATTATGTAATTAAAATACAATTAATGTATCATGTGTTGAATATTGTAAATATTTAAGACTTAACTAGAAGATTTACTAGTTAGTTAATAGTGGTGGAAACATGAAAAATGATACTAGAGGGGTGGATCTTGCCAATTGAGGAAACTTAAACATGGATATGTATGACTTGCCATACATTTGGTGAGCATGATATGCTCATTCACGTTTCTTTCAAGAGAAGAGGAGAGAAAGAGGGTTTTTGTCACCTCATTTCTCAAATTGTTGGTGATTCAAGTGCAAGATCCGAAATTGAGCCCTAGAAATCATTCTTCATCTCATCAAGAGCTACAAGTAAGTGTTATTTGATGTTCTTGAGGTGGTAAAATCGTCACCCACATGATGGGTGTAGAAATTGGTGGTTTAAACATGAAATCCTAGTGTTATAGTGCTAGATGATCATGTGTATGTGTGTATTATGGTAACTAGATGTGTAATTGCTCCTTAATTGAAGATTTACATGAACCATGGAAATGGGTTTAGTTACTAGAAGGTTAAACTAAGGATTCTTCATGTAAACTAGTTGCTAGTTGAAGAATCCATGTTCATTCTTGTAAGAAATGTGATTAGGTGCATAACCTTTGGTTGAAATTGATGAATCACATGTGTGTTATGTGATTTGGGTGTAAAACTAGCTTGATGATGTTTAAAAGCTAGTAAATAACCAATATGTTAAGTTATGCACATAAGATGTTTGATGAAATGCCTAAATTAGATGAAAATCATGAATGAACTACTTAATTGCAAGAATGTGCAATGTGAAAGCCTAGATTGTAGGTTAAATGTGATAAATGGTCAAATAGACCATATGTGTGATTAAATGAATGTTATGTGTTAAATGGGTCCTTAAAATGGTAATAGGAAGTGGTGTGGCAAGCGGATCCAAGGGAACCGGCAAGGAACACGTTTAATTGACCACTTAAACCTTCCGGACTCAAGGTAAGACATTCTTTAAATTGAGCATAACAAAGTAGAGGCATGAGTCACAATGTGTGTGACCATGTGCTCATAAGCTCAAACAAAATAAAACAACGTTTAAAAAGGATAAATAGTTGACTTGCACCGTATGTGAGCTTCTATGACAAATGATTCACGACGTGCGTGAACATAAGGAAAATAACACTTTAGTGTTATACCACATGGTTGTGGAACAGAACGAGTCATGACGTGCGTGACCGTCCCATGGAAATGGGAAGAAAGGACAAACCCGGATTAAAGTGATTCACATCGTGTGTGAACACTAGGGTAAAGGGTTATCCCTACGATTTGCAATGTGTGTGAACGTTGGGTAATGCCAAGGAAAGCGGTCGTTCGCGAAAGAATGGCAAACCGCTCATTAAAATGGGATTTGACCCTATAAGGGTCAAATTCGGTATAAAAAGGAAATTTGCGTTATGATAAGCAAATGGGATGGGTTGGGTCTAAGAACTCACCAAACATATGTAATATGTTATAATAGATCGGTTCCATGGTTGTCGGGACGGTCGGGAACTCTAAAGAACAAACGAACCATAAACGGGTTAATTAAGGAATTAAATACCAAATAAATAGAAAAATTTTGGTATGTTGCCAAGAGTCGGGTTAGACTCGTTGAAACTCCGTGGGAATCACATATATGATGAAATATGTCATTTCCAGGTGTTTGGAACAATCGGGATCGAAAGGGGTGGTTCGGGAACGCAAAACGACCCTTAACGGGTCAAAAATAATGACTTTGCTGCAGGGTCTACCGTAGCTTACGGTGGTACCGTAAGTTACGGTGGGTTCCTGGGCGAAATGAGCTACCGTAAGCCAGTAGGTTACCACCGTAGCAAAATGGAGGCTACCGTAACTTACGGTGGCTACCGTAAGTTACGGTAGGCCCCATTTCCAGATTTTTGTCGGTTGTCGTTTTAACGCGTTCCGAGTCCGTTTAAACCCCCGTAAAGACCCGAAATAAATGTTAGAATGTACTTACTTAGTTCTTATGAACTAATGGATGTCTAAACGCGTGTTTTCAGGTGTTACGGGACCGGAAGGCTAAAGTGATCGATGGGGCATACAAGGATCGAACGGGACTTGCATACACGTTTCTTTTGTAGAAACTAACGTGTTAATATTATTTTGAAACTTCCTATCACGTGTGTATGTAAATGGATTGTTAAACTTCGTTTTTGAGTGTCGGTTGACACGAAACACATATTTTGGAAGTTAAATGTTAACGAAATTTTCTGGGACCAAATTCCGCATGTTTATTTAACTTAAACGGACTCTATGGAGGTCCGGGCGTTACATTTCAAATTCTCACAAATGGGTTATCTTGAGTAAAAATTTCTTAACGAAACCCTTATCTTGATCCATTTTACTTTCAGGGTTTTCTTTCGGCATGGGGGAATCGACGTGCCTCATGAGTTCTCTATCTTTTGCCTCTGGAATGCCCAATGAATCCAATAACAATGTAAGTGTTGACAGATTGTGGGTTTTGGTTACTGAGCACCAAGTGTTTGTTGAAATGCTTCAATAAATTGAATTTTTGTGTAATGTGTAATTGTGTCATATTGGGTTGTTTGCTTAGATTAGGGATGATAAATGTGGGTATGGATGCTATGAATTTACACAATTTGGTGCTTTTTGGGTTTGTTCTCTCATTTTGAATTTTAGGGATCTAGATGAAAGCTACTTGCTTTGCACATATTTTGCAGGTTTCTGTTAGTTTCTTTGGTTTGTGATTGCTGTCAACAACAACACGAGTCAACGAAGCCCCGGCTGCAACTTCTAGAAGGTGTAGTTTCTCTTATTTCATCAAACTCATTACACACAAGTTTCAGGGCTTGAACCACTTCACCCATGAATGGGCGGTGTGATACTTCTGGTTGCACACACATTGATGCTATGGCTTTAGCACCTTCACCAACCTTCTCTTGAGTGTCGGCTAGATTGCTTCAGAATGATTCCTGAAGGCAAAATATACTTACAATCTTTCATACGTGCTCATCTTTTTATTATTAGGAATAACCATGTCAAATAAGATTTTCTATTAACTGAGTATTAGTTGTATTGCTCTTTAAATCTATCAGTTGGATGTTCAAGAAGGACCTAAAACCATCCAACTACTGAAGTTGTGATATATAAGCCCTGTTCTTTTTTCCTTATTTTGGGGCTTTAGTTTACTCCTTTTGTCGTATAAAATATATGTCTATGAATTGTGTGCAATTTTTTAAATTTTGGAAAGGTTTTAGATTGTAATATGTTATATGCTTTTTATGACGTGTTTTTACTACAAATGCTTCTATGGACAACCAGGGTTGCTGGAGGTGCAGCTTCATATGTGTTGTTACAAGAAGACATCCAAATGCAATGCATTTGATTGCTTGTATAGTTTTGGCCGAAACAAGAATGCCATGTTATTAAGTTGCCATGTATAGTAAGTTCATGTTCATAATGATCTGTATACCTTAATACTATAGTTTTAAGTGATAGTTGTTGATGTCTTTAGCACCTTCACCAACCTTCTCTTGAGTGTCGGCTAGATTGCTTCAGAATGATTCCTGAAGGCAAAATATACTTACAATCTTTCATGCCTAGCCAACTGCAATCAGTTGAATTTTAGTTGAATTGTATTGGATTTTTTTTCTAAAACCCAACACTATTATTGTATTATAATGTTGTCTTCTCCTTTGGTCAATTTCTTTTCAGTTACTTCATATATAATTTTCTCAAATACGGGTTGAATTCTTCGTTTAAATGCAACAAACAAGGAAGACATATTTACAAAGGAGAGTGCAGACTTTGGTGAAAGGTTTTTTTTATTCTTTTGGAGATTTTATTAATCATAGTTTCTTAATTTATTAGATATCTTAAACTTGTGAGGAAGCATGTCTTAGAAATATCTCAGCCTGGTTTGGATTCTAGCAGTCGGGGTTTAACATGGCAAATGACTAGGAGACGTGGAGATCACGAAGTTCATAAGTAAGTCCACAAGTTCTTTTTGTTGTATGATAGTTTTGTTTGTTGTTAGCATAAGCAACTAAAGATTGTTAAAGGTAATATCTTTTTACATATATGCTAAACTTTGTTAATGTTATTTTATTACTTTTATGGTAGAGAAACAAAGGAGGGGCCAGGTTGGTGCAGTGACCCACATTTGCCTCCATGTGCAGCGTACGTACATTCTACCTTTAATTATTCAAACTAAGATGGAAAGATGGACGGTTTTGGGTAACATATCAAAACGAGTTCGGGCTGATGTGTGTCTGCTTTAGTAGGGTTGGCCTTGACTGACCAGCAAACACTTTTTTTGTCCATTTTTTAAATTTGTTATTATAAATAATTAATGGGGTAATTGTGTTTAGAAAAACAATATTATTACTATTTGATTCAGTTGTCAGGCAATTTAAACCTTGATCTTTGCAAAATAAAGAAATGCTACAACTTATTCGAGGGTCATTCTGAATATATTATTATATGTGGACAGATTTGTAGAGATCATGGCTCCAGTCTTTTCTCGAGAGGCTTGGCGCTGTGTGTGGCATTTGATCCAGGTATTGCATATGATTAGAGATGGTAAAATGGTCAAAATGGGTATCTTCTGTAGTTTAGGTTGGATTGACACACAAGCACTAAGTTCTTGTAACTTTTTTTAAATTGGTTTAGGAGGTGTATGTAGTACAATACACTTTAGGTGACTTCTAATCCCTTTGACTTGTTTCATTGTTAACTTAATTTTTCGATTTTGCATATTTTACCCAAAATGACCCATTTATAAGTATGATTCCCAATTCTGCATATGATCGTAACTTTTTCACATTACACAATTCTTGGCATATGATCATGTCTAATTCTTTCAATTATAAATGTAGAATGACTTGGTCCACGGATGGGGTCTTGATTTTGCTCTCCAGAAATGTGTTGAGGTAACTAACAACCTCTCTTTTAGTTTAATTCTCCATTTTTCATAGAACCATGAAGTCGATCGTTTTATTATCTTTGTTTTCTTATTATGTATTTTCGGTGGCATAGCCTGCACATGAAAAGATTGGAGTTGTTGATGCACAATGGATAGTTCATCAAGGCCTACCTTCACTTGGGAATCAGGTAACAAGAACAATTTCCAGATTTGCCCTTGTGAAGTTGGGTGATTCTTTGTTTAGTATGAAGTAATCTCTGTTTGTTCTATTTGTAGGGAAAAGGAGAAAATGGGAAACAACCATGGGTAGGGGTATGCATACAGTTTAATCCTCCTTTTCTTTTGTAAAACAGATTCTAAGAACACATATAGTCATTGTTACGATTCTTATATTCGGCAACTTTTGATGATAGGTGCGGGAAAGATGTCAAAGCGAGTGGAAAATGTTTCGCGAGCGTGTCTCAGACGCAGATAAATGAAAAGGTCAAATCTGTGGATCAAAAGCTTCAAGTTTCAGACAAAACAATGGCTGCAATTATGGCAGCCGAGAGGAAACTAAACAACACTGGATCCGCTGTCAAATCGAGCAGGTCCGTCTTTCTTCCTTTCATATACTTCCTAAGTTACATGTTCAATATTCTCTTTTGATTTTTTTAGCTTATAATTAAAGTTTCAACATGGGCAATTTGGATGTGTTTAGATATGTTACAGCTGGAACAGCTTGGCTGAATGGAGCTTTTGGTAAAGTGGCAAAGGCTGGGCAAGTTGCAGGAACAAAAACTAGACAAAAATGGAACTTGGCAGTCTCAAATTTAACTGCAAAGGTGTGTATTTGTGGGGCATGAGTTGATGATTTAAGGGTTACAAGCTTACTGAAGTGAAGATATCAGATACATAAATTAAGATTGTGTGTTTCTATTTATCTGTACTTTGAAAACCGCACAAGTATTCAGAAAACGAATATCGCATTGTAAAATATCGTCGATGTCGCCGCCGCATCGCGCGGGTTCCTTACTAGTAAATAGTATAGATATTCCCTGTAATTTTGTTTCATTTTATGCTACTGATCACGTCATCACACTGAAATACTTAATTTATTAATTCGAATATTATATATACATATTAATCCCTTTGGTCGGTGGCTACAGTGCCACCGTACCAAAGGAACAAAACCCTAATCCCCAAACCCCCTCATCTCCGCCCTTATCCGACCTCTCACCCTCCGACAACTCCCTATCTCCCGTCATGATCCCCCCGCCACGCCACCTCTCCGATCTCTCATCCCTCACGGTTCCAGCTGGATTCGTCCCCCCTCAGGTGCTCTCGCCCCTCCATCGCGGTGAATCTGTGGTCCCCGTTGTGGAGTTCGAAATCAGGATGGGGGTGAGAGGTGACAATGAGGTGGCGATCTCCCAGGCGGCGTCGGTCTGCTGGAACTGAACCAGCCACTGGTTAGCAGGACGCAAAGTCTTGATTTGTTGGAAGCTATAGCTTTCTTGATTATGTGATTCTTAGAGTTTCTTCAAATACCCATATCAAAAAGATTTCGGGTTTGATTTCTAGGAAGTTTAAAGCTTTCTTGATTATGTGTTTCTTTGAGTGGTTTTGAAATACCCATATCGAAAAGGTTTTGGGTTTGTAACTAAAGCTTTCTTGATTATGTGATTCTTTGAGCTTCTTGAAATATCCATATCGAAAAGTTTTCAGGTTTATGATTTTTTTGAAGCTAATACTTTCTTGATTCTTTTCCAAAACAACAATTTCTAGGGTCCACTCTGGTTCAGATGACTGACTCATGCTTGTAGTATTCATGTATTGATTGGTAAGTTCCTCACCCTTTTGCCTTTGTGTTTATTTTATTAGTCGACTTGTATTGGGTTGCCTAATTGGGTTCAGAAAGATTCTAAACAAATTTTAGATCTTAGGTGTTTGGACACATATTATTTTTGTTCAATATATAGTTAGAAGATGTCTGGAGCTCAAGATTCATTAGAGATAAAATTTCGTTTGATTGATGGATCGGATATTTGGTCCTAAAAGCTTCCCTGCAGCTGCAAGTGTTGCAACATTGAAAGAAAGCATCCTTTCTCAATTGCCTAAAGGTTAGCAGCGTCTTTTTTGGTTGAATTGTGTATTTAAACATGTTAGTTTTCAGTATAATCTCTTGTAAGTGCAATTGTTTTAAAATCATGTGGCCATTAATGTTTCGTTTAATGCTAAACCTTTAGTTCTAAATTTGATTGGTCAATCATTATTGTTGATGTCTTTATTCTTTGGGGTGCACCACCTCTAGTGAACTTTGCATGCACAGGTAGTATTGGTGCTGTTTACCCTTTTACTTGTCCGTGTTTGGATGATTCTTAATGGTTTACTGGTTTATGGGGTGAAATTCAAAAAAAGGATGTTTTAGGGTTGAAAAATGTTTTATTTATGATCTTTATTGGTTTATGTAAACATTTTCGATGATTATGAAAGCTGAAGGAGCGACAACAAAGGCTAACACTTTATTGATGATTGCATATATGCTTTCTGCCTTTCTTTTGCGAGTTGGAGCGTGTGTTTTAAGGTGTTACCATGTGCAATTGGGATGACAATTTTAATCTTGAGTTAACCCCTTTAGACACATCATCAATTGTCTATTAAAGTGGGATTCTACCCTTGGTTTTTTTTGTTATAAAGAGATTAAAGTATGTGATTACAATTTCAATCATCTATTGAACATATTCTTGAATTTTATCTGCATAGTTTCTGTTTCTTGTCATGGAATTGTTATCCAATGGAAAAAATTTGATGTACGGAACAATGCCCAAACCCCTAATGCTTCATATCGCTAATGCCCAGACAAACAAGTGCACATTAGGTTTCTCCCTGCTCTTTAAATCTCCCTTCTCAAGTTATGTTAATTTGTTACCTGATCGAGATGGATCTGTAGTTTATTTTTGCAGCTTTATGAATATTTAAATGAGCGATGACTCATGGATTCATACGAGACACAACTAATGGCTTATGGATACTTACCTGATTTCTTTATTGTCAGGTTCCATTATTTGATTTCTATTAGTTAATTTATTTTATATATCATTAGTTATATTAAGTATTGAGTGTTCCATTACTTGATTTCTATCGGTTCGTTAGCTATATATGTTATATATTGAATATTAAATCTTCTTATGTTCAGTTAGTTTTTCTTGAAATGGTTGATTCCCTAATCAGTTTGATTTGTATCAGTTTGTTAGCTACATTAGCACTACCCTTTAGTCGTTCGAGCAGCTCCCCAAATCCCAATTACATGAGTAGATTCATACAGGTATGTATCTTGCTTTTTGTTTATTTCTTTCTGTGTCTACTTCTGTTCCAGTAGCACCATGGCATTCTATCTATTTTTACACCAAAAATGGGATGGTGGTCTATGTGATGCTGATGAGAACCCAAGACTAGAAGCCTAGAGGCACTTCTACAGTTCTACTTGCTAAAAAATAGGAGCAAATTAATATATTGACCTGGAGCTTTAGGTAATGATGATTATAAATCATTTTATTTTATTGCAAACATAAATCCTCTCTCAGTATTGTGATCTGTTTTTGTTTATTTTTATTTTAGTTTCTTCCTGTGGCTGCGGTGACGTCGGAGTTTGATTTTACAGGGCAAATTAATTAATACCAGAGGCTGCAATGCAATTAAGCTTTGTGTGATTTGGAGTAAATGATTACTTATTCGTTATGTGTTCTCTGTTTGATTATATTTGTAATCTCTTATGCAATGTTG
Source organism: Flaveria linearis (assembly GCA_024085815.1). NCBI lineage: Eukaryota > Viridiplantae > Streptophyta > Magnoliopsida > Asterales > Asteraceae > Flaveria > Flaveria linearis. Next base: position 120,491,360 of record CM044001.1, read on the forward strand.
AACTTGGCAAAACAGGCCATGGTTTGCAGTGGCTAATGCCCGGACAAACAAGTGGACATTAGGTTTCTCCCTGCTCTTGTAATATCCCTTCTTAAATTATGTTAACTTTGTTACCTGAGATGGATCTGTAGTTTGTTTTTGCAGCTTTTATGAATCTATAAATGAAGGATGGCTCATGGATTCATATGAGATACAATAGCCTATGGATCAACTTTCTGTACTCATCTCATTTCTTTATTTCCAGGTTCTTTTATTTGATTTCTTTTAGTAAAATTTCGACACAAATTTGGTTGGGAAACAAGTTGGGTTAAATATAATATGTTCTATTCGACATATAAAATATATTTCGATGTAATTTAACTCATAAACGAGTCGGGCATTTTTGTAATATATACTCTATCATATCGCATACAACGTCAATACACGTGTTTTTATGTACGTTTTGAGTTGCTATATTTTTGATATAAATTTGTTTTAAAAATAGTTGGGCCGAATATAACATGTTGTCATTCAATGGTAAATATTCGAGTTACTCTACGTTTTGACGTAAATTTAGTTGGGGAACGAGTCGGCTGGTCGTATTTTATACTTTATCACGCCGCAAACGCCGCCGCAACGCGCGGCGGGTTAAAACCTAGTTATTATTAAAATACATACAAAAGCAAGATTATAATTATAATTTTCATATAAAAGAAGGCATGATTGATTAAGTGGGTGTTTGAGAGTGTTTATTTTTATCAACTTTCAACTTTTTAACTTTTGAAAAGTTAAAAAATTATTTGTAGTGTTTAGTAATCTGAATTGTGAGTAAATAAATTAATAAATCACTTCATACTAATTTATTAAAAAAATCAATAAGTCAAAATCAATAAGTCAACAAGTGCTTTTTAGAAGCAATACTCTCTGAGATTTAAAAAGGGTCCGGTTAAATAGACACCCCAAGATTTTAAATCAACACCCCAAAATTTCTATACTTGTCGTATAGCCCCATACGCGTCGTATAGGAGGGGGTCGTATAGGGTTATATGTGTCGTATAGGGCTATATGTGTCGTATAGTAATCTGACAACCCCTGAATATTTCCTCGTAGTCAGTGTCGAAAATTCGCTATACGCGTCGTATAGCACTATATGTGTCGTATAGGAGGTCGTATTGGGCTATGAGGCGTATAGCAATCAGACAGCCCCCCTGAATTTTCCTCATTTTTAATGTTTTCGACCTTATACGTCGAAAAACAGCAATTTAAAATGAATTATACGCGGCGTATTGACGGATGTCGATTTATCCAAGTGGGTGTGTAATAAAGAACTTTTAAAAAGGGTGCTAATAAAGGGACACCCACTTTTTTAAATCGACACCCCCTATACGCCGCGTATGGGTCCATACGCGGCCCATGCCCGGCGTATAGGTATCGACTATTAATGCGACATTAATGACTGACACTCGACGTCACATCAGTTTACCTATACGTCGCGTATAGGACCATACGCCACGTATATGTCGGTGTCGATTTAAAAACGCGTATAAGCTATACGCCGCGTATGGATCCATACGCGGCGTATAGATCCTCGGAACCGCTATATCTTTCAAATTTTCTCATTTTAACACACACTTCGAAAAAAAACTCTCTCGTATAGCCCTATACTACACGTATTGATATTCGATTTTTCTACATCCAGGTATGTATTATTGTTCCTACATCATTATTATGTTAATCGTTCACTGATTTAAACGTTAAAGTAGTGTTTTATGCCATATAATCGGTGAATTAAAAACTGGTAGATAGAACTATACGCGACTACATCCCCGCATATAGGGCTATACGCAGCGTATAGTTCATAGTTGGGGACGAAGACACATAGGTGTGTACCCTATACGCGGCGTATAGATATATACGCGGCGTATAGGGGGATGACTATACGTGACTTGTGGCCCATATAAGGGACCCTATACGCGGCGTATAGGGCTATACGCGGCGTATAGGGGCGGGATTGACCTATACGTGGCCTGTGACCCATACGCCGGTACCCTATACGCGGCGTATAGCCCTATACGCGGCGTATAGGGTAAGTACGTATATACAAATACACATACGTATACATATACGTATACATATACGTATACATATACGTATACATATACGTATACATATACGTATACATATACGTATACATATACGTATACATATACGTATACATATACGTATACATATACGTATACATATACGTATACATATACGTATACATATACGTATACATATACGTATACATATACGTATACATATACGTATACATATACATACATATACATATACAAAAGTAATAATGGTTACGTTATTATGGTTACGTTATTATTACACGAAGATAAAAAAAAAGATGGTCAGGTCGTAGAGGTGTGGCTTATCTGTGATCGTGCTAGCGAACACAAAAGTAAAGCAACAGTTAGACGATCCGGTAGCAAAAAAATCGGATGTCCTTTTAAATTAGTAGGGATATACGACAACAAACGTCGTTCGTGGAAATTAGAGGTGCGAAGTGACGAACATAACCATGATCCTGCTCAACATATGGAGGGGCATCATTTTGTAAGAAGGTTTTCTCAAAACGAATACAATTTGGTGGAGCAGCTTACTGAACAGAACATGGAGCCTCGTAGCATCTTATCAGCTATTAAAAAGCAAAATCCTAATAACGCATCAATAACCAGAGACGTATACAACGCTCAATATAAGATAAGAAGTAAAAGAAAAGCAGGTGAAACACCAATGCAAGTCTTAGAAAACCTTTTATCTATTAAAAGGTACGTTTATTACACCCTAGAAGATCCCGATACAAATGTCGTAGAAGATATATTTTTTTTTCATCCTAAATCATACGACACTTGGCGTGCATTTCCGCACGTGCTGATGATAGACGCTACATATAAAACAAACATGTACAAGCTTCCGTTTGTTCAGATTGTTGGTGTGACCTCCACACACAAGACATTTGGTGTTGCTCATGCGTTTATTAGCAAAGAACGGGAAGATAATTTTGAATGGGTGCTTAATAGATTGAAAGATACGTTAAACAAGTGTATGGAGCCGCGCGTCATAATAACAGACAGAGATCTCACTTTAATGAACGCATGTATTAAAGTGTTTCCGAATGCTTCAAAGTGTTTATGCAGGTGGCATATTGATGAAAATATCGCGAAACACTGTAAAACAAGTTTTACGAAAGATGACTGGAGAAAGTTTAAATACACATGGGCACGTTTGTGTGAGTCTCCCACGACGGAGATTTACGAGTATAACTATAACCTTCTTTACGAACGACTAGTTGAAGCGAATCGAGAAAGTAAGTTTTTCATTACATACATACATACAATACTGTTCAATATATAATTTAATTATGTTTTATTATATTTTCAGAAGTATTGTCATATATAAACAAAAACTGGTTAGAGAGTTATAAAGAAATGTTTGTATCAGCCTGGACTAACTCGAACCGCGATTTCGGCTAACACACAACAAATAGGGTGGAGAGTCAGCATGCAAATTTAAAAAGATATCTTAAATCAACAAATAGCTCACTGGATAGACTTGTGGAGTTTGTAGATCAATTGGTGAACGTACAAGAGGTAAATTTAAAAGAAAGCTTTGAGACAAGCAAAATTAAAACCATGAATCATCATAAACTTCCGCTGTTTGATTACTTAAGAGGCAAGGTTTCACACATAGCTCTTGATTTATTAGTTGCCGAAAACACTAAATTGCGTGTGATGCGCTCTGCAAATGCAACATGTGGTTGTCATCTTTTCACTAGTTGTGGCTTGCCTTGTGCTTGTCGGCTGGAAAAATATGAACATTCTGGTAATAGGCGCTCAATCATTATCATTTTTCTATTAAAGTAACAAATTATATATTAATTTATACATTTTAATAGGGGTGTTCATTTTCGGATATCCGAAATTCGGATATCCGAATTTCGGATATCCGAAAATTTCGGATAGTGAATTTCACTATCCGAATCCGAATCCGAAATTTCGGATATCTGAAATTTCGGATTCGGATTCGGATATCCGTTCGGATATCCGAATTCAAAGAAATTTTGTATTATTTAATAAATTTTATAAAAATGTAATAATTTTTATTAAAGTTTTTATCGGATATTCGAAGTTTTTTTATTAAAATGTCCTAAATATCTAAAAATATCCGAAATATATAATTAATATTTAATATTTTTAAATTTTTATAAAAATATTTTGGATATTTCGGATATTTCGGATATCCGAAATATCCGAAAATTCTGAAAATCACTATCCGAATCCGAATCCAAAATTTCAGATATCCGAAGTTCGGATATCCGAATTTTCGGATATCCGAAATTTCGGATATCCGAATTTCGGATTTTCGGATATTTCGGATTCGGTTTCGGATTCGGATATTTTTGAACACCCCTACATTTTAATATAGGCACTAAATTTCCGTTAGATGCAATTGACGTATTTTGGACGAAGCTTGATAAAATTAAACCATCATATATGGTGGATGAAAAAGTTGATGTTGAAGAAGAAATGGAACGGGTGAAACAACAAATAATGACACAACCCACAGCTGTATAATTTAGTTTGGTGGAAAAAATAAAAAAAAATTATGTATCCATGGAAAAACAACAAAAAAGCGCCTGTTGTGCAAACAGATATTCGCGGTCGTCCAACGTTAAAGGTTCAACAACAAAAGTATGACACTCAACAAAGTACGTGCGACATGCCGAGACATAGCTCGTTTATTGCGTCTCACATTTCCGGAAGAACAAGTTCAGCTGTAAAGCCTCAGAAGTCTGCCATGCAACGTAGTCGTTCAACGTCTTCTAAAGTATCACAGGGTACTAATGAGTTTTCTTCGATTGTCGGAGATCGCCAATTAAACAATATAAACAGGTTAAAAAATTGGATTCCGTCAATCTTTCATCAGTATATTTCACGTATACGAGATGTCCGACCCGATAGGAATTGTGGTTTTCGATCAATAGCTTTAGGCTTAGGGTTTGACGAAAATAAGTGGATGTATGTGCGGACACAGCTTTTAGAAGAGTTGGACAGACATGAATTGGAGTAAAGAGAAGTTTTCGATACTTTGTACCCCGGACAGTATAACGAATTACGTCACACCATCGATTGGCAAAGTGTGGAACCTGCACCAGAAGAACATTGGATGATAATGCCGTATACGGGAATAGTGGTTGCTCAAAAGTTTGGGGTTATTCTTCATTTACTAAGCAATAATGGTTGTCAAACATTTTTCCCATTATGGGTTGATCCGAAAACTGTCATGGCTCATCATGTCGTGTCGATTGTTCATGTCAACAATAATCATTTCGTCCACGTTAAGCTAGAAGGAGATTATCCGATGCCAACATTAAGTAATCTTTGGATTCTTAACCGAAGCGTACGTGCTGCAGAATGGGAGATTATGTATAGGATTCGTATCTCGGAATAAAACGCAATAATAGAGAATAACCGAGAACCCCCAGCTTATATAAATTTATTTTAATTCATAATTTGTAATATGCGAATTATATATTTTAATTTTAATTTTATTATTGTATTCATATTATTTAATATTAAACTGTTTAAATAATTTTAATTCAAATTATGTATATATTAAAATAAAAAAAATTAAAATAAAAAAACCCTTTTAACCTTTCAAAATATCAATATTAAAAAATATATATATATATATTAAAACACAAAAAAATAAAAAAAAAAATATATAAGCTATACGCCGCGTATAGCCCCATACGCGACGTATAGCTCCTCCACGTATGGGTCATAAGTCACGTATGGGTATAAAATGTCAAACCCTATACGCCACGTATGGACCCATACGCCGCGTATAGGGTATAAAACGTCAAATCAACAACGCACCCTATACGCCGCGTATGGAACCATACGCGGCGTATAGGGTATAAAACGTTAAATCAGCAACGCACCCTATACGCCGCGTATGGACCCATACACAACGTATAAAATATAGGGGTATTGATTTAAAATTAGGGGTGTCTAAATAAAGACGCTTTAAAAATCTTGTACCGAATTAAAGAGCGCATTCAATTTAAAATGAAGTAAACAATCGACTGGAAAACAGCAAGGACCACTCCTGTCTTGACTCTTGATCGATCCAAAAAGAGAAGAGGTCAGAGGTGTGCATACCAACAATCTTTTAGTCAAATTCTCACCCCCCCTCCTCCCTTCACCCTTCTTGTGGGGGGTGATGCCGTTTAGCATCATCATCATCATCATCATCCCACACCACTGCATATCAAGATTCAAGAACAACCCAAAACTTTCTTCAATTCTTTATCTTTCCCTTTCATGATTCTGTCATTTGTGTGTTCAATTCAGTGTTCTTGTGTGTGTGTGTGTGTGATGATGAATTGATTCCAATGGCCCCACCACAATCATACATGCTAACTTTCCTCTTCCAAATCCCAATTTCTCACCCTCAATTTTGAAAAAGATCCATAGTTCCGTGTTCTTCACCACCACCATTGCGACTTTATCTCGCTTTTAACGGTCATCAATGGCTGCAAGAAACCCTAATTCTTGCAATAAAAATTGGTGGGTCAGTGGTTAATCCATCTGGGGTTCTCTCTTTTCGGTCAGTTTAAGATTCCCCTTTTACTTATGATGTTGTTTTCGTCTCTGTTCTTCGTTTTGTTAAGTTTTATTGAAGCATAAAGCTTTGATTTTTTTTTGGACATTTTGTTGAACCTAATCGATTAGATGGTAAGTAATTTGCAGAAAGATCGATTTGGGTGAGCTGTTTCTTGAGGAATTGGAGAAGCCCACAATAAAATTAGGTCTGATTCTGGTAGATTTACTGAATTCCTGAACTGTGATCTTCATCAAGATCTTTGATAATCTTTTAGGGATTCTTGTTTTGTATGTGTGAATTAGTGTGTTTTCTTGTGTATGATGAATTGATGGCCCCACCGCATCAATGCAAAACGTAAGTGCCAATTTCTTCTTCTTCATTGCAACCACCCCATCGTTGAGTGTTGATTGTTTCTCACTTTTCTGCAGTCTTTAATGGCTGCCAAACCTTTACACCTAATCTCACTTAATAAAATAAGTGGTTTAGTGTTTAATCCATATGGGGTCTCTCTTTTTGATCAACTGAAGAGAGGCTTTTTACTATATTTCTATCTTTTTTGCTGACCAAAAGCTGCTCTGAATCATAATCTATGAATTTTTGACATCTGAGTTTTTTTTTTTAAATTCTGAGAACATTTGAGGTACCCACGTTGAGTTAAGTTCATGTTTTCAAGATTTCGATTAAAATCTTGAATGTCTGATCTTTGTCAAGGTCTTTTAGTTTTGTCAAAACTCTTCGAATTAGGGGCTTTCTTGCGGTTGAAGATTTGACTTTTGGGGGGTATAAATCTCAAAGGGGATGATTGCTTGGTCCATTAATATTATTAAGCAAGATTGAGTGATAAGAGAGATAAAGAGAAAAATAAGCTTTGCTTCTTTACCAAATCAAGATTTCAAGTTTGGATTTCCTTGATCTTGTCTGAAGAACAGCTTGTTTTGCTCTTGTTGATATCATCAAAGGTTCTAATTGAGGTACTTTCTCCTCTATGCATATTTTTAATCATGGTTTTGCAATTTGCAGACGATTGATTCACCTTTTGGAAATCCATACTTTGTTTTTGGTTGCATTTAAATCATTGTTACAATGCAAAGAGAAATCATAATTATAATTGTTGGTAGCCATTGTGTTTTACTGAAATGCAGCGAAGTAGGCTGTATCTTAAATTATTAATGGTACTATGTTTTCCTGATTAATAGCTAGTAGAACTGTGAGTAAAATAGTAACCAATGAAATTTTTTATGAATCTTTTCTAGGAATTAGAAATCTAATGAGAACAAATAGGCAATCCCCGGAAGATTCAACTATCAAGAATAAACCACTATGAGAGATACTGATCTTACAATGCTACTGGAACACTCTTTTAAAATCTAGGCGTGTCCCTCATACCTCAATTGATGTATATGATAGATTGAAGCCATTAAAGCCTTATCTCATTATTTTGGACCATTTAATGATTTCTATTCATGTTTTCTGCCAAGTCAACATTTTTATTTTGCAATTTTTGTAAGTATTTGCTTGTCTAGACACAAAATTCCATATGCACTAATTAGAAATGCACATCACTCATTTTGGGATGCAAAAAATAGAAAATTATACCAATTGAAAAATAGGCAAGATTTCCTGTGGATAAAAATATGAGTCTATTTGTTATTTCAGGGCATTTATGGCATTCTTTCACTATTTTCTACCTACATAAATGCTTTCTTTTGCATCTTTTGCAAATATGTTGACTGCTTAAAACTTAAGGATGGAATAAGATATATAACAATATTACTTTGCTTTGCCACAATTTGCATGCATTATTGCCAACTACAATGGTAAAAATCATATAACTAATTGATTAAGGTTAGGGATAATTTGGTAATCTTACATGTCTAATAACAGATCAGTTTTCTGCAGCAATTCCTTACATGCTTCTTTTAATTATTATGGCACTAAAAATAGTAAATAAGAAACATAAGTGGTGTTTCACATCCAAACATCCCACTGTAAATGAATATGTAAGTAAACCATCTTAGTTTGATCATATTTCTATATGATAGATGACAGCCTCTGGCCATAAGATGCATCTACTAGAAACACTTGGGTTTTCACTTCCTTTTTGTAGTTCTTCAAGCTTATATTTCTTTTTCTTTTTTATTTTCTTATCAGGTTTGTTATCTCTATCTCTTAAAAAGAATAAAAAAATCACAGAGTTTGTTTAGAAAATCTCCATTTCATTATGGCAAAAAGATCAAAACACCGTCCTGCTCGACAAAAGAAAGACCAGTCAGGTTGTATGTGGGGAATAATTAGTATGTTTGACTTTCGACATGGTCGGACCCCGAGAAGGCTGCTTTCAGATCGTAGAAGATACACAGACGATACTGCACATGGTAAAGCCTTTTTATTTACAGCAGAAACTAAAACTATTATGTTTGCACATGCATTTCTTATGGTTGGTGATTTTGACCCATCACAGGTAAATGACCGAATTGGGTTATGCTTTTGTCTAATGGGTTAAAGTTTAATAGGCTGAAAGGTGCCCAAAGTGTATTTAGAATGCACAAAGCCTACCAATCATTTTATTGACACTAGATAACATTAAAATGATATTTAACACACCAATTCTTCTTGAAGTTAAAAAAAAAGACAAAAAAAAGCTTGTGGGTTGGCTCTGTCCAATCTATTTTGATCTGTTACCCAACTTGTCCATTTTGCCAATTCTAGTTTTTCTGAACAAAAAGCTAAATAATTTAGGCGAACACTTTTACTTGGGGATGTATTTGAGATGACACCAAACTCGCCTAGGTCCTGAAAAGAAATTTGATATCTTGAAAAAATTAAATTATAAAAAATACAAATTTGTTGTTGTTCATCCCTATATAAAAATCCTTTATGATAGGGCAGTTGCCGAATGCAGAGAACCTGCAGAGTTCCAAAATCTTTTCTCTGCTTGTAAGGCTAGGGTCCCTCGAGTTTGTGCGCACCCTACGTGATAATTGGAAATGAGGCCCCAAAATAATTTCTAAATAATAGTGTCATCCATCTACAAGATATAACAAGAACTAGTTACTTAAAAAATGTCATCCTTTAAACTTCTTTCTCTTATTGTTTGATTCTCTTCAAAACCTAGGTACATATTATTTAATTTTAGTTTTGTTCTTAATATGCTCTACACTTGTTATCTAAAACGTTAACATGTTGCCAATCTGAAAATCCTCACTTACTTATTAATCTTTTGGGTTCCCTTTTCTTAATAGTTTACAATTATAACAAAATATTTTGTTAAGCTTTTTTGAATAAGCAACTCAATTCCTATCACACTCTTCTCCATTTAGTAAAAATCTAGTAAATAATGTAGCAGAAAATAGTCTAGAGAATTTATCTTTAGGGCATTTTTTAGAACATTCTCTCTTTTAGGACCAATTACCACCAAAATTCTCTCATTTTAGAATCAACACTCTAATTTCCTGATTTATATGCATCAAGCATATCACACACTATAGAAAACACGTTTGATGACCATCAAAATCCTCAACATTAGTACTATTATTGTCACATCTAGCGCCCTCAACATCAATATGGACATTACTAGAAAGTGGTGTTTGAGATTTATTTCAACCCTCCCTTATTTTTTAAGTTGATTTTTTATTAGTTAGGATTGAATATAAAGAGGACTTCATACGGCCTAGGTTTGTATAGGGTAAAGTTTGGATACCCTTGTGGTTTCCCATCTCGCACGCCCTCAAGGACAGCCATCTATAAGGCTTGGATAATATAGGCAAATAGAAGCTTTTTAAAACTTGATTATGGTGGGAATGATATCGTTTTGAAAAGAAAAAAAGGTTATATTTCTTATCATATTATACTTTTGCATTGTTTAGTTCAACAAATTGGACAAATACACATATTCAGACTCAATATAGTTTGCATTTCAAACAGTCTTGTTGGTTTTGCATTATGACTTTAGTTGCTGCCTCTTCAGCACCTAAAACACGAAATCCCCTTATTACTAGACCCTTTAAATAATATTACAACTAAACACTCTCTACAAATCTGACCAAGTAATTGAACTTGTAGATATCTTGTTTTTTCAGGTTCTTCACACCCCACATCAGAAGTGAATTTGCCCACAAATTCTAAAGAGATGCATCCAAGCATTGAGGTATAGAATATTAGAAGTTTGATTAACTTTTTTTTCCAGGAAAATTGCAACATTTTTCAATTCTGGGATTGCTATGATGTTCTGTACTTCTGTTTTGATTATTTTGTCTGACATAAGAGGGAAGTTTTGTGGTTTTCATAGAACATACTATATTTTGTTTTTCCAATTTCTTAAAAATCAGTTCTCAGTTGGGTTTTTGGTTCTAGCCTTTTTAAAACTGTTCTTGGTCAGTGTTCACGATCTAGTTTGGAGCGGAAACTGATTCATGTTGGACTACTTTTCGGTTACATATAAAAATCTTATATGCTTGTTTTGTAACTTTGTTCATTTAACAATTTATTTTGAGGATATTGTGTTACAAAACATTACTGTGGGTCCCATTATTTTTAAGTTAAGATGGATGGGACCCGCAATGCAGAAAAGAAAATGATATTAATAGTTTTCTTGAATGAACCAGGATGACAGAAAAATCAAGAAACCAACATTGGATCTCATGAGCACTAGGGTAAAGGAACTTATCGAAGAGGAGATGTTTATTGACCAAGATTCGAAGTCCATAAGGAAAGATCCTGAAATAAAGAATACATCTAAAACATTAAAGGAATCTTTTATCGAGGAAATCTCTAGTAATCATCAAGTTTCAGCTGTAAAAACCTCACAGTATCATGATCTTGAAACCCTAGTGAAAGAAATCTTGCTGATTTATAAAAAAAGGAACGAACAACATGGAATTCTCGATACAGGGGCAAAAGAAAAGCTTTATCTAGCTGTTAAGGCGTTGCTGAATGAGAAGTCAGCAAACGGAGACCACAAGAAAATTCACCATTCAAAAGAGATGTTTCAGATCCTGAGTTCGAACAAAGAAATGTTCTTGAAAATCCTTCAAGATCAAAACTCGATTTTGCTAAACGAAGACCAAAAGTCAAAGTCAAAGTCAAAGTCAACAGATCAAGGACCAGAGGAACCCACCCATAAACACCGAAAGTTCTTTAGAAGAAGGAGTAAGTCACAAGACAGCATACCGTTGAATGAAAAGGGCAGAATTGTCATTTTGAAGTCCGGGTCTTCTGAAAATCAAGCTCCTGTAGAGAATGATACCCGCAGTGAAGGAAATAGTTCCCAATTTTCTTTCATGGAAATCAAGAGACGGTTAAAACACGCGATGGGAAAGGATCGACAATTACCAGGACCCACTGAAAGGAGGGGAAAAACAGGTTTTAATGGTGGATGGAGTTCTCCCAGTAGAGATCATTTCTATACCGAAAAATTTGCTAGAGTCAACAGTGGGCTTAAAACAGGAGACAGATTTTCGAAATTACGGGAATCAGATACAGAAGATGAAAATGCAAATAATCGGATATCAAACATTTATGTCGAGGCTAAAAAGCATTTATCTGAAATGCTCACGAGTGGTGATGAAGATGCTGAGTCAATGATGAGAAGCCTTCCAAAAAGTCTTGGGAGGATTTTGTCTCTTCGCGAGTACAGCTCTCTTTCTCCCATTTCAAGTCCTCAAGGGCGTACACGACATTTGTCTTGTGAGGATCTTCCTACGGTCAACAGAAGTCAACCATTCACGACCATCGACAACCCCGAAAGGAAAGCTGTAGTTCCTGATGATAAGACTTGTGAAGGTACTTAAGTTTCTCTTTGTTCCAAGAAAATTGACATGGTTTGACTTTTGACTTTTGAGGTGACCAACTAACCGGCTTATGCAGGGGTTCAAGAGGTTGTGAAATCACCTTCGTGTGATGAAGAACACAAAGAACAAACAGAAGCTTGTGAACCACGCGACACTCTAAAAGAAGATCGACCTTCTGATACCTTTGAACTGGTAATGAATTGCTTAACATCTTATTGATTCTACATGTCTAATTTTGAGATAAGCCTGTGATCAAGTATATTATTATTAAAAATGACATTTTTTTAGTGATTTGATATGTATGTTAGCCAAACAGCAGAAAGTGAGGGTTTCTTTATGCTGATATGCAGGATTTACATGAAGAGGAGTTATCATCATCTTCTAATAGACCTAATGAGCCTGCGGTTGTGAGCAAGATTGAAGAACACACAATCAGTCCTGGGAAGCCTAGTCCTGTATCCGTTCTTGAACCGTTGTTCTCAGATGATGATATTAGCCCTGCAAGAACCGTATCTCTACCTGGTATACAAGAATATCTTTAATCATGATGTCGTCATAAGTACATAATGATGATACTAACTTTTGTTTTTTTGAAACCTTTAGTTGAAGCTGTGGTTCAACCATTATGTATCCAGTTTGATGAAACGGTTTCCTGTGCTGAACATCAACAAATCCGAATCACAGACTCGGGGGAAAATGAAGAAACACCATTCGAATATGTTGAAGCCGTGCTCCTTTCTTCTGACCTAAACTGGTCTGAATTTGAAAAACGATGGATTTCATCAGTTCCGATACTCGATATATCTATATTTCATGAAGTTGAAACGTTTTCGAGTCGGGCCAAACACGACCAGAGGCTTCTATTTGATTCAACCAATGAAGCTCTGGAAGAAGTATGCAATCGTTTCATTCCCGAATCATCGTTCATCAAACGAAGTGTTTGGCCCGTCCCTAAAGGAATGGACCTAATAAACGAGGTATGGTCAAGGATCGAGTCGTGTCTGTGTAAGGCTTACCCTCGAGATCTGAACAAGCTCGTGAGAAATGACTTGGAAACATCTAGAACGTGGTTGGATCTTCGATCTGAATCTCGTGAAGTAGTTAACGAGATTGAGGAGTCGATATTTGAAGAAACCGTCGATGATACTCTTTTGAGTTTGTTCAATGATCATGTCGACGGTGAGATTTTAGATTATGGAACGAATAACGCAAATATGCGACTCGTTTGAAATCGGGGTTTTTAAAATTTGTTTTCTTCCTTAACAATCAACTTAGGGTTTGGTTTTGGTGTGTTTTGTGTGATTTTGGTTACTTTCACATAGTTCAAAGGATATATATGACTGGAGGTTAGTTTGTAAGTACTTGCATAAAATGATATAAAGAGGTGAGTGTTTGTACTTGATAGTAGTTTGTGTTCAAAAAGTGTCTTATTTGATAGATACATTATGTGTTTGATAGTCGGGGGTCTCTTCGGAAGCGGTCTCTCTATCTCTCAGGATAGAGGAAAGACTTGCCACCACATACCCCTCCCAGATCCTGCTCTTTAGCGGGATACACTGGGTATGTTTGTTTGTTTATTATGTGTTTGATATGAATACATGGAAGTTATTCAAATATAAAAAAATATTATTTATATATCTCCTCTAAACTTGGTGATTTTAATGTTTTTGGTGTTAGTTCAGTATAATTAGAATTATTTGAGATTAAACGTTAAACCAGAATTGAGTTATGAGGAGTGAAGTGTACATTCGATCAAAAGTATACCGACTTCGGGATCAACTTGACTCGTTTATACTCTAAAAATATATATTATCATTTACACACAAACAAGGGCGAAGCTTCATGGGGGGCTCTTTTTTTCGTCCGTAGTGTAATTTTCGGCTTGATGGTGTAAATTTTTGGTCCGGTGGTGGAAATTTTTTAATAAAAATAAATTTCACCCCCCTAAAATAGTTTACTTTCGTCCTCGCGCCCCTTGCTTTGATTCAAGCTCCGTGACTGTACACAAACAAATTATCAAATCAAAAGGCCTTGTATTAGTTAAAACAAATCTTGGAATTTTTTGAAAGCAAAAAGTTATGATAAAGACATCCACTATCAAATTGATGATTATACTTTGCTTTTAAAATATGTATTAGTAATTGATGATCCATTCGTAGTAATTTTTCAGTGGCATAGTAATCTTTTTTAAAATTAGTTAATCATTAAGTTTTATAATTTTATTAACCTATTAAATATAATATTTATCGAATTAAAGAAAAGAGTTTGCAAGCTAACCGTATATGATAAGTTATAGCAAAATATTAATTTGATTCGACACACTATCACTACTAAGAAACGGATGTTAGCGACCAAATTTGATGACCAAAAAAGTTGGTCGCTAGAATTCAACAAATCGTATAATTCTTAAAAGGAAATAGACGCTACTAATTTTAATGGTTTGTGTTATTACGTGAGAGCTAAATCAAACTTATCAAAAGCTATTAAGTGTGGTCTAATCAAACTGGTCCAATGGTTTCTTTCTAACTAGACCATGGATTAAACATGAATTATTTCTTAACTTTATATTGTGATTATAATATGTTTCAAATAAATTAAATTATTATTTTAATTATAATAAAACAAAATACAATTATTTAAAATTCAATCAACTCATTACCCAACTAACCAAACCAGGATCTAATACCTATATATAACAAACCCTACACCTACAACCTACAAACCTACAAAAGTAGTATCAAACTTTCCTTTGTGAGTAACATTTTGTTTATTACAAATAAAAATGGTTTTAAATTCTTCATTTGAAACAACCCTAAACCTCCCAAGTGTAGACCTCTCAAAGCCATTACAACCTTCATCTTTGTCATGTCTTTCTGAAGCATGTCATCAATGGGGTTTCTTCAATATTGTCAACCATGGAATCTCTAGGGACCTTTTTGAAAATATCAAATCATTCTCTAATCAACTCTTTGATCTTCCTAATGAAGCAAAGCTTAAACTTGGTCCTTCTTCATCCATCAAAACTTACACTCCTCATTTCATTGCATCTCCTTATTTCGAAAGTTTTAGGGTTTCTGGACCCGATTTTCGTTCGTCTGCTCAAGATTCTATCGACGTGGTGTTTGACAACGTGAATCGTCATGAATTCGGGTAAGGTTGATGTTGGTTTTTAGTATTATATATCCTTTGATTTGAAATAGTTTATAGAAGACCATATGTGGTTTTCATGATGGAGTTTGAATTTTCTTATTAAATGGTTATTTGTAACAAAGATGGATAGAAATACCACCAAGGGAAAGCAAAAATTAATTTGTATAACTTTTGATTTTTCATGTGA
The DNA here is from genome assembly GCA_024085815.1 of Flaveria linearis. Lineage (NCBI taxonomy): Eukaryota > Viridiplantae > Streptophyta > Magnoliopsida > Asterales > Asteraceae > Flaveria > Flaveria linearis. The sequence goes on from CM044001.1 coordinate 120,507,125, forward strand.
ACTGAAGTCTTTAATTACCCATGTCTGGTTTTTTATGTAATTTCATAGACGGATTAGCAACGTATCATATCTTTACTTATGTAATTTCATAGACGGATTAGCAACGTATCATATCTTTACTAAGGGATAAAACTATCGTTGAACTATAGCTATGATTCGTAGCTAGTGTTTACAAAAGAAAATACAATCGAAGTAACACATTAATTACATGAACAATAACAAATTATAAGAAAAAAAAACAAAATACAAAAAATATTGCACTATGTCTATCATTTGATTTGACATATGCTTTTAAAATCTTAATAAATGATTAAATATTTAAACCTCCCAAAGTGATTTGTAGGGCACAATGCTTTTACTAATATTTAGTAACAATTGTGTAAAACCCTGATGCTGGTTTAGTCATAAACAACCTTGTTTTTATATTCACTGTTTTAATCATATGTACACAAAGTTTGTTTAGGGTTCTTAAATTCTATATACTAAACCCACTTTTTTTTTATAAACTTACAAAAAAAACATGCATCTGTGATCACTTATGATTTGAAGGCTTACAATATTATTGGTTGTTTTTATAGAGAGATACTGGAAGAATATGGTAAGAAAATGACCGAATTGGCAAAGAAGATTATAAATATCACGTTAATGGTCCTAGGAGAAGGATTTGATAAGAGATTCTACGATTCAGATTTCAAAAACTGTCACGATTATTTAAGAATAAATAGATATTCACCTCCAACCAATTTAGAGGACAAGAAAACAATAGAAGGGCTAGGTATGCATACAGATATGAGTTGCATAACAATTGTGTATCAAGACGAAATTGGAGGTTTGCAAGTGAAGTCGAAAAAAGAGGGGAGGTGGATGGACATTGTTCCAAGTGAAGGGACGTTGGTTGTAAATATCGGCGACTTGTTGCAAGCTTGGAGTAACGACAAGCTTGTCTCGTCTGAACATAGAGTTGTGTTGAGAAAACCAGCAAAACGGCTTTCAATTGCTTTCTTTTGGTGTTTTGAAGATGAGAAGGTGATTTTGGCTCCTAATGAAGTCGCGGGCAATCAGGACATGAGACTTTACGAGCCATTTGTTTGTTTGGATTACTTGAAATTCCGAGAGAGTAATGAAGAGGGGAAGTTTGAAAAAGTTGGTTTTACGGTTAAAGATTTTGTCGCACACAACACCAAGAAATGTTTACAAGAGTCCATGCCATTATGCTCGTGATAGACTCATGCCATAATATATAAAATCATGCATATGAACCTATATGAAACTCAAATATATGAATTATGGTTCGAGAAAATAATTGGTTTCTAGGCTATAAAAATGATTTATTGTTGTATACTTGTATGTATCCATGCTTTTTAGGTTTGGTACGTTGTTTTTGTTTTCATGTAAATTAACTTCAGTCATTGCTGTACAATATTCAGTTGTATATATTTAATAAAAAAGATGAATACAATAATGATATCATGTAACTCATGTGACAATTTTTTTATTGGAAATCTAATGTCTATTATTTAATTACCCTCATACTTTATTTTTAATTACATATTGAAACAGCAAATTTACCTGTCAAATTGCTATTTCTTTCATCAACTTGTTTCAACTAGATTAGTGATTTATATTAGCTAATTTGTTTGAGAATACATACCTAATTATATATAAGTGGTATAATAACTGATCTATTTATAAGTTTAAGTGTATAACTAATAATTTTATATTGACATTAATAATTAGACAACAAAACTGCAGCAATCATTTTATCTGCTGAATTTTAAATTCCCCAGCTAATTAGTTTGGTGTCATGGAAAGTAATGCTTTGTTTTGGTGCATACCTTTCATGGAAAAACATATCCAATAAGAAACCAAGTGCTTTACCTGTAGATTGTGGAAATCTTTTTTCCTTCGTTTTTCCATTATTATTATTATTATTATTATTATTATATAATTACACACGAATGTTGTATGAATATATATAACTATTCCACTGGGTGGGGTCCGTGGGGATTGGATCCTATGTTAAAGACATTAGGAGTTAAAAGCGTGATGAAACTTTTTTTGAGATAAAAAGTTCGACCTCTGGTTATGACGATTAGTGTCATTTTGATGATAATACAAGTGCCTCACTATATTTCTCTCAATTTATTTAACAATCATAACATATAAGTGCTTATATGATTATCATGATTTTTAACTTAAAAGTTGGTTAATTATTAAGCAAATCAATATGATGGATATGTGTGGGGGAAGGGGACGATGAAATATTCATTTTAATTAGAACCGATAATATGTTAAGAAATGTAAGCATAACTTTTTCTATTATACTATTTAGTATAAAAATGAACTAAAATTTATCCAACTTTCAATATTATTAAGATTTACTTTTAAAAGTATGATATTTATCTTTTTTTTGTTGACTAAATATGCACATATAGTACATACACATATATAAAAATACGTGTGTATTTTTATACTTCAAAAAGTTCAAGAGAGAAGATAAAAGTAATGAAAAAGTAGTGAGAAACAAATAAACCGTTTTTTTATAATGTCACCCGTTCGATTAAAGCACAATGCAAAAGTTCTTATATATAATACATTCTTATGAGTCTTAAAATCATAGAGGTTCTAAATGGACGTATTTACATATGTTTGTGAAGAATAAAAATGGTTTGGTGCGTGTATGTGTAATTTGCAATTTTTTGCAATTTTTTTCTTTATGAATATATATATTATGTGATTAAATAGGTTTTTTTAAAGAAAATCTTTGACCAAAAATTGCCCATTCCTCAAGTTGCGCCTTTGGTTATTACTATATTCGAAGTATACGTAAACTTTTTTTATTGATTGTGGATTTACTATGATAAGTGATTATTATATAGGAAAACATGAGTTTAATCATAAAATATTATGACCGAGAAAAATATCAGTATTTCAAAAAAAAAAAAAACAGAAAGTTTTGTCGAGGAAAATATGATTTTTTTCCCCTTAAGAAAAACATAAGTTTCTTGCAGAGTAAAAAAAAGAGATATGTGGCTACCAATATTAAAAGGCAAGCATACCATTGGACATTTGGTAAACCGTCTTTACCAACTCTTTGATTAAAAGGATTCAAATCCGTTTTTATTCTTCTTCATATAGCTAGATTTCATTTAAATAAACATTCACCGCAATAATTTGCATACATGGTGACGACAAAAGTCATCTGTATAGTTTAAATGTAGTCAATACATGTTTTTCATAATAATGTGCACCTTTTTATTCGGTAACCCTCGATACAATAGGACACTTTTTTTGGTGTTGATTAGAAACTATTCTAGAATTCTTTCCATACTATTGTGAGAATGATGCTAAATAGTATTTATTATATTACATCATGCTTAATGCGTGACAAAAAAAATATTTTGAATTATTTATCTACCGTTTTAAACGTTATTTGAGTATTAAAGTTGCATTAAATTAACGGGAATATATAGAAATAATTAGATGATATGAATTGACGAAAAAGACATCCTATGATTGTATGTTAGATTTAGGGATCCTTAAAATTTCTTGATTACACAAAATAATAAATATATGACAAATCCGAAAAGCTATAAGATAGACTTGTATTTACTATTTAGAGCACCTTTGATGGAAGCTTTTTCTATTTTTCTATTTTATTTTTTCCCTATTGAAATTCATGACGAGAAAAACGCAAGATATGAGGGGAGAGGATAAAAAGAAAAAAAGAGTGAGAGAGTAAATAAAATGCCATGTTATTTAAGCTTTTTAATAGTCTCTAAACTAACATTCTAATGGTAATATACCCCTACTTTATTGAAGACAATGTTTTCAAAACCGGACCGGAAAGCGAACCGGACGGCCTAGAGGTTCACTGGTCGGACCGGTCGGACCGGATTACGAACCGGATGACGTCATAAATATTTAAAAAAATATAAAAAAATTCCAAATATTTATATTAACGAACCGGTGTTCCTTAATCCAAAACAACATCCAAAATACATACCATTCAAGTAAACATAGTCCAAATTAACGAACCTGTGTTCCTTAATCCATATCCAATAATATTTTTCTATAAAAAAACAAAAAAAAATACCAAAAACCGGTTCAACCCGGTTCGCCGGTTCCGGTCGGACCGGTCAACCGCGCGAACCGGCCGGTTATGAAGAAAACGGTCTAAAACCAACGAACCGAACCGGCAAATGCACCGGGTCCCGGTCGGACCGGTCGGACCGGCCGGTCCGGTTCGGTTTCGAAACCATTGATTGAAGATGTCAATAATTCAAATCTTGAAATGTATAAATTTAAGAGTTAATATATTTAATTTTTTAAAAAATCCATTATATTATTGATGGGTCTAATGACTAACGCATGTTAGCTTAATGCTTCTTCCATATGGAAAGGCCCCAATTAAAATGTAAAATATTGAAGATTGACACCCTTCTACAATTGATCAATATTTCAATTCTTATTTTAATTTTTGTAATAAAATATGTCATGCTGATGATTCTTTCACATGGGTTTGCTTAATCAGCCTACTAAAATTATCAAACAACATGATCACGAAACCCTATTTTTAAACAATAAACATGTCATATTAAAATTTTCTGATCAGACGAAATTATTGTGGTTATAGAAAATATTCGTGACTTACGCAAAATTATCACTTCAAAAACTATAGTTATATGTGTATTGCGTACTTTATAATAGGTTGGACGTACCATTGTAATAGCACATTATCTTATAATTTGACATGAAAAACTAGACATATCATGATAACTCGAATCTTTATAATTGGTTTAGATGTGTACGCATGTCTTGAGTTTACATGTTGTTAACTTTAGTATGTAATGTACCAATGGAAAGTTAACATACATTACAAACACAAAGGATGCCGTTGCTAATTCCCTCCAAGTTAACAAGAATGCCAAAAGACTTTGTTCATAAAAGAGTTAACTCACACACACTTTAATCATGTTGTTAGATCTATATACGTTTATCATAAGCCTTGAAACCTCAAACATTTTAATTGCTAAATGACACTGTTGCAAATGATAGTACTTCATCAACTTCTCCATTAATGCTATACAATTTAGGATTTGATGATGATTAATCAGTTTGGCCATAATTAAACAAGTTTACATGAATTGGTTAACGGGTAGTCAAGGTTATTACGTTATACATGAACCAGATTGGTTTACCAATAGGTTTAAGTTAAGTTGAAAAACCAATTATCACAAAACCATTTAATCCAACAAAATAAAGATCTAGTCATCTAGATAATATGGTTCATTTTTTTCTTCTTTGTTGTCACCAAAGACTTGCTATACAGAAAATTGGATCAGGTTTATTGTTGGGTTGAATCGATTATAGCATTTGTAATAAAGAAATTAAACGGGCACATCATAGGGGCTTTTTCATAATCTCTATACTAATAAATAAAAATAAATCCGGACACTTGTCACCATTTTAGATCATCTAATAACTTGTTTTCCCGCTTCTCTCTCATTTTAATTATAAATGCTATAATGGTTATTCATCAATTAATAACTATCCATAATTAAAATTTCAAATATGTTAACTTTCAATTTTTAAATGTTTAATACGTAGTTTATTCAATACGTGTAATACACAATACTTAACACATAACTTTTTATATCATTAACATAACTTTTTATAGAGTAAATTGCCATTTTCGTCCCTGTGGTTTGGTGAAAATTGCCACTTTAATCAAATAGTTTGTTTTTTCGCATCTGGGTTCCTGTGGTTTACAAATCTTGTCATATTCATCCAGTCCGTTAACTTCATCCAAAATTTCCGTTAAATGTAGGGGTATATTGGTCATTTTACATATATGTTTTTTTAAACCTGATTTAATATATACTCTTTAAATACATTGCTATTTTAGTCCCTGTGGTTTGAGCGTATTTGCTAATTTAGTCCAAAAATAACCACCACACCACTACCCGTCACAAGAACCAGCGAACCACCGCCACCACCCCATCACAAAACCACCAACACCACACCAGAGCGCCCACCACCACCACGCACATCGGATCGTCGCTACCATGTAAACACTAAAAATCGACAATCAATATTGGACTTGTAATATACCACTTCGAAAATGCATATCAAACCCTACTAATACCTCTACAATACTCGTTTTCAAGGGTTCCATATACGTTTTCGAAGGGGTTTGTTATAAGTTTGAGATTAACGGTTGGTTTCTAGGGTCCACATGGTGGTGGTGATCTAGTATGTGATGGTGGAGATCTAATGTGTGGTGGTGGAGATCTAATGTGTGGTGGTGGTGCCCGTCTTGTGTGGTGTTGGTGGTTTTATGATAGGGTGGTTCTGATGGAGTGGTGGTGGTTTTGTGGCGTGGTGGTGGTGTGGTGTGTAAATACGAGGTCCAACTCTGGATGGTTCCGGTCTTGTTGAACTTCGATCCACCGATGCTCTCTGAAGCTTCACATCTACGCACAATGAAAACAACACCAGTTAAGGTGGTGGTGCCCGTCTCGTGTGCTGATTTACTGGGATTATTCCCCGGCAAATCCATTACCTTTTATGTTCTCCGACCGTTACTGAATTATCGGTTATGATTGGGGTGATTCCGATGTAATTAAATGCGGGACACGTGTCCTGCTGGCTTACCTGTTCCGCCCGCATGGGCCGGGCTTTCGGGTTCTGGTACTCGGTCTTGTGTGGGTTATTTGTACCCTACGTCTACATGGTGGTTCCATCACGGGTGGTGGTGATATGGTGTTTTATGCCAAGGTGGTGGGATTTTTGGACTGAATTGGCAAACCTGTCCAAACCACAGGGACTAAAATAGCAATTTGTTTAAAGGGAATACATTAAATGGGGTTTAAAAAATAGAAAAATAAAACATATATGTAAATGACCAATATACCCTTCATTTAACGGAGAATGTTGGATGGAGTTAACGAACTGGATGAATATGACAAGATTTGTAAACCACAGGGACCCAGATGCGAAAAAATAAACTATTGGATGAAAGCGGTAATTTTCACCAAACCACAGGAACGAAAATGACAATTTACTCCTTTTTATATCATTAACAATTCAACGGTAAATATTTAGGCTCAAGTGGATCTTATTCTAAAAGTTAACTAAGGCCCAACTATTTAAGTAATATATGGCCCTTTTTTTTATCTATCCTAACCCAATAAATGAATACCCTTGGCCCATTATCAGCTTTCTTTTTTTTTTTCAGCCCGTTACCATTACCACAATTTGATGTTCAGCCTTCACGGATCGGAGGATCCCGGGATGAGCGTTTTATACTTGATATGGACATCTTATATTCTTATAGGATCGGTGTCAATAGAAAAAGGGTATCGATATCCATATTTGATTTGTGGTATCAATACTAAGCGGTCTCGGTACCGGTTAAAATCGAAAACAACCGGTTTGGTATATACAAACAAACATACCCAGTGTATCCCGCTGAAGAGCAGGGTCTGGGAGGGGTATGCGGTGGCAAGTCTTTCCTCTATCCTGAGAGATAGAGAGACCGCTTCCGAAGAGACCCCCGACTCATTAACAAAGGCAGTAGCCATAACAATCATAATACATATCACATATGTACAAGAAGACGATTTGGCTCGTATATACAAGAAGACTATTTGGTATATAAAACTGAAAAATATTTTTTTACTAATACAATTTTTGAGACATTTTTAATTTTTATATTTCATGTTCAAAGTAATAATGTTTTTTTGTTTTTGATATTATTAGTTCCTAAATCACTATTCAAGAACCACGTAGTTATTTGTGAAGCACATGCTCAGAATCGGGCTCGTCTCATTATCTATAAATACACAAATTTTATTTTATAACTTAGTAAGCTATTTTTAACACAATTATTTATAATAATACTCATTATGTAATATGCATTTGTTAGACTATACATAGTACGTACTGCTGTTCCTAGAGGGCTTCAAAGTTGCTGATGTGAACATAATTAAGGGGTTAAAGTCATTAAGTCCTAGTCAAAGAGGACTTTAAACTCATTATTAGTCTAAATATTAACGGATGTTAAAATACATAAATGATTCATTTTTCTCACAACTAAAATGAGTTTTAAACCAACTACACTTGATTTTAAATAACTTTATTAAATTTATAAAAACAATATAACATTTTAACTAAATAAATCACCATACATAATCTTATACTAAAAAAACTCTAATACTCTATGATATTTGTAAAACAATAGACTCTTTTATACTCACTAACCTAAACAAATGTTACTCCTCAATGTACCTTAACGTAAATAAAGGGAAGTATGGGTTTAAGGTAGGGTAATCATGATATGTAAATAAAAGGAGATTATGGGTTTAAGTCTCACTCTGAGTAAAAATACTAAGAATCAGATGGTTTTTTAGTAATGAGTTTTCTCTTGAAAAGATTGGGGTGTGATTCTGACCGGATAAATGAGTCCGATTAAAATAACTCTTTTATTATCTTTATCTAAAGTAGGATCGTATTAAAGAGAATGCCTTTACGTAAAACTGAAATTCGTCGGTCTCAATATCTCGGATCACGGGTTTCACTTCCCCCTTCCTTAAATTTCCACCACCGGAGCTATGATCTCCGATGGCGATCACCACCGCTTCTTCTACGCTAAAATGCGCCACAACAATGGCTTTCACCTCTGCAAACGTTCATCTCTTACTTCATCCATCTTCACCTCCTTCAGTACTCCGATTCACCCCTCGTTCGCGTCATCCGAACCTCAAATTCGCCGATTTCACCTCTCGCACTCGAGTTCCAACCGCATCGACGCATTTTGCACATTACTGTAGCTTCAATGATTCAGTTGTTACATCTGATGACATTCAGGTAACTGATATGATTCTCGGTTTTGGTGTTTTGTTGTATTGTTGTATCTGTCTGTCATTTGTGTGTTTATAAGTTATTGTAATATAATTGTCGTTGCTGATTATGTGTATTGAAGTTTCTATTAGCTTGTTTGGTGGCTAGAGTTATGATTACTGTTAGAGGTTAATTTTTTAGGTCTTCGTCGTATTGATCGGCGCAAGTTTGTTACGGTGTTTTAGAAATAGTGATGTGAAGTTAGGTTAGGTTTGGGATCTATAGAATGGAATACAGAATGATAATACTTAGAAAATTCCCAAAATGTCCATTTTCTCCAATTTTTCTCTCAATACGTCCCCTCCAAAAGTTATTGCTCAAAATATCCCTATCCGACAAGGCATAAGTGCCTGCATAGGTAGAAAGCAAGCGCCTGTATAGCAGGAACCGATCAAAAATGAACACTTGATGTCGTGTCTGAGCAGGCGCCCACTTGCTTGGTGCAGCGCCCGCCTGCTTAGGCACACGTGTCTATTTCTTACTGGTTCTGCTGGACAGGCGTACGCGTCTATCTCTAGCGGGGCCGACGCCTTGTCTGGAGGGGACATGTTGATAAATAAAATTTGAGGGGACATTTTGAGAGAAAACTTAGGAAAAAGGCACATTTTGGGACTTTTCCCATACTTTAATCTGATCGAAATTCGGTTCTGTAGGTTGCTGAAGTTGTCTCAGAGGAACGGGATTTTTCAGGCACACCATATGTTCCTGTTTATGTTATGCTACCAGTGAGTCTCTGTCAATGTACTTTGTTATGATAGTACTCGCTTTATTGTTAACACACTTGTAACCTCAATATCGTGTATTGTTTTTATCATATATATTGAATTCAGTTGGGGGTCATCAACATGGAATGTGAGCTGGTTAATCCTGATGATCTGTTGAATCAACTAAGGACACTTAAGTCGGTTAATGTTGATGGTGTAATGGTTGATACATGGTGGGGAATTGTTGAGGCTAACAATCCCCAACAGTATAATTGGAAAGGTTACAAGCAACTCTTCTCGATAGTGCGTGAGTTGGGTCTTAAGTTACAGGTTTGTTTTCCATAGTGTGTATAATTCTTTATTGTATTATAAGCCGAAGGAACGACAAATATGATGTGTATTCAGGTTGTAATGTCATTTCATGAATGTGGAGGTAACGTTGGTGATGATGTTCATATCCCGTTACCTAAATGGATAAGAGATATTGGTCAAGAAAACCCCGATATTTATTTCACAGACAGAGACGGAAGGCGAAATCCTGAAAGCCTTACTTGGGGAATTGATAAGGAACGCGTTTTAAGAGGCCGTACTGCTGTTGAGGTATTAGATTTTGCTAATCACAAATGGTATATGCATGCATGTTCTGGTGTAACGTTTAACAAAATATAAATGAAAAGTTGATGATTTGTTGTTTCGTGCATAATATTTGCAGGTATACTTTGAGTATATGAGAAGCTTTCGGGTTGAATTTGATGAATTCTTCCAAGATGGGAGCATTACTGAGATTGAAATTGGTTTAGGTGCTTGTGGAGAATTGCGTTACCCGTCTTACCCTGCAAAACATGGTTGGGAATATCCTGGTATTGGTGAATTTCAGGTACATCTATATAAACAAATCATATATAACCACTTGATAGCATGGTATTGACATGGTTATGAACAGTAGTTTTGACTCATTTGCTTATGAATTAATTGATCAATTGATCAGGGCTATGCTTAATCTCTAAATGTTCAAACATGTGAAGTAGAAAAAAATAGCTCTAAAGGAAATGGGTCAAACCGGCCAAAAGTCTGGCCCAAGTGTGTTTTCAGCGCATATGAAACTCAAAGCTCCTAAATGCTTTTACTCAAAAATTAGATAAATTTTGAAATTAGATATAAATGTAATATTCAGACACATAATTAAAACAATTTTAAAAAGTAGAAAATAAGTGTTTCGGGTTAGGCTACCAGCCTGTTTGGACTAGCACCATGGTTTGACTTGAATCCCATTTGACCCCTTACCCGACCTTGCCTGTTTTGTTACCGCTAATTGTGATTAAAAAAGAAAGTAAGATTGTGGCCAAATGCTACTTCTTTTGATAATTATTTAACCATGCAGTGCTATGATAAATACCTAAGAAAGTGTCTTGAGAAAGCTGCAGAAGCAAGAGGACACTTGTTCTGGGGTACGCCACCTGATAATGCAGGCTCTTATAATTTGCAGCCTCAGGACACAAGGTTCTTTTGTGATGGTGGTGATTATGATAGCGCGTATGGCAGATTTTTCCTAAATTGGTACTCCCAGTATCTTATTGATCATGGTGACAGGGTGCTAGCCATGGCCAATTTGGCATTCGAAGATACTCCTATTTCTGTAAAGGTAAGTCAACATCCGTCAAATTGTCACTACCCGATTTCTTAAATTTCCTATTAATTCACTTGAAATTATCATGGATGATCAGTTATCAGGAATTCATTGGTGGTACAAAACTGCTAGCCATGCTGCTGAACTGACAGCTGGGTTTTACAATCGGGCCAACCGTGATGGCTATGCTCCAATTGCTGCAATGTTAAAGAAACATGAAACCGCTTTAAACTTCACGTGTGTTGAATTGCGTACATTGGACCAGCAAGAGGGCTTTCCAGAAGCAATGGTTGACCCTGAAGGGTTAGTTTGGCAGGTAGTTTTAATAGGTGTCCCTCTAGTTATTTCCAAACTGAAGCAAAATTTCAGTTATTTTTTATATAGTTTGTATTATTCTTTAAACATATTTTAGGTACTGAATGCTGCATGGGATGCTGATATACCAGTTGCTAGTGAAAATGCACTTCCATGCTATGATAGACAAGGGTACAACAAGATATTAGAACATGCTAAACCAAGAAATGATCCAGATGGTAGACATTTATCTGCTTTTACCTACCTTAGGCTCAATCAAGCTCTCCTTGAACAACACAACTTGAGGGAATTTCAACTCTTTGTCAAGAGAATGCATGGTAAATCTCTTTCCCTCCCTTTATCTTTCTCCATTTGATATTTCTTACTTTGTCAATTTTGCATATTCAAATCCAGTATGTTTTCATAACTGTCAGAATCATCACCATAAAACTCATGAGACCCTACCACTACCCTACCCTACCCAACCCAACCAACCAATGAGACTGTTTAAAACATCATGTGGGGCGGAGGGTTTAATGCCAAAACCAGTAGAAGCTAAATTCGAACCTCATACCTTTGCCGGAAGATATAAGTCGCTTAACATTGTTTCACTCCTTGAAGTTCAGTTAAAGTCTAATATAGTTTAAGTTCAAATAAAATGGTTTATAAAACCATGTGCCTTATCATTGTTTTTTAAATCATTTGATTTACAATGTATCAAGTGTATATATTAGGCCAGATGACGATGTGCAACATTTATCGTGGTATTTCCATTTTGTATTAATGTATATGCATTGATCAATGAGTTCGCTCCCAGAAATATAGCCATCCCTGCCCCCTCACGTCAATCCCACGAGCCTCTTATCCATTGTCATTCAATCACGGCGGGGTAGCAAATCAAAATGAAAAGCTCACATTGGGAACCTAACAAATGTAGGCGGAATACACTCATGATCTGCTTTATAAATGGGAGATTGGGTCGAAATCTATTTGTGAGATTAGGGATCGGCATATATTATCATAAGCATAAACATAAGTGAGGAGACCATCCCACTTAAATCTGTAATATTTTATGAGCCTCGAGTAACACTTAATTTGTTTCCTTAAACAGGTGAAGCTGTTGAGGATCTCTATAACCGGATCCAAATTGACCGTTAAGCTGTTTTGCAACTTGCTTTGGGTCTTTCTACCAGAATTTTTTATTTATTATGGAGGTAAAATACACTAGTTATGGTCTATTAGTATGTAGTATATAAGTTATCTTTTGAAACTTTTGCGTTCTAACGATCAATTTACCCTTAAATCATGTATTTTATATATTGATTTTCAGTTTAAATTTGTCTATTTCGCGTATAAATTGACTCACCATATAGTTGTGGAGGAGGCTATTAACGATTGACTCACCCACGGCATACCCGCTAGATCCAAATCATATGTTCCAACGATGAAATTTGAACCATCGTGTCACTCGAAAATGATATCATAGCATCTTTGTTCTATTAAGCTACATAACCTGCAACCGAGCTGAACCGAGCCAGAGCTCTTATAGGCTTGAGCTCGGCTTGTTTTGGCTTAAGAGAGGTCGAGCTCGAGCTCGGCTCGTTTCTGCTTAAGAGAGCTCGAGCTTTCTCGAGCTCGGCTCGGGCTCGGCTCGTGTATTATTTAGTTATTAATTTTTTAATATTTTTATATATGATTTATATATAATTAAAAAAGAGCGTACCTGGTGCTGCAAAGAGCTCCCGCGTTTTCGCAGGGTCCAGGGAGGGTCCGTCCCATTTAAGGGAAGATGTACGCGGTCTTTCTCCCACATTTTGTGGGGAGGCCGTTTCCACGGATCGAACCTGAGACCTTCGGTCCCTTAGGAACAGCTTTTACCGCTGCGTCAAGGCCCGCCCTCTATGATTTATATATAATTATAATAATATATTTTATATATAACATTATAAATACTATATTTTTTATCATAATTATATATAATTAAAGTTATTTAAATAAAAAAATTTAATAAATAAAATAAAATATATAAGTAAAAAACTCGTTTAGGCTTGCCAGCGGGCTCGAGCTCGATATGTGAAGCTCGCGCCCGGGCTCGATAATCAAATGACCTTTTCTTCAGGCTCGGGCTCGGCTTGTTTCAAACTTTTTATCGATCCGATCTCGAGTGGCTCGCAATTAGCTCGGCTCGTTTGCACCTCCTCTTACCGTAAGTCTTCATATACTTGTCTAAAATACCATAAGCGATGAGACTAAAAGAGTTCAGTTCACGTTGTTACCGATTTACAAGAAAATTCACCTGTAATTATCTTCTTTCTGGAATCAAATTAGTGGTGTCCCGCATGCTCAATTCAAATAAATTCATAGAATTTATATATGAACTTACATGCCATTAATAAGTTTGCCGGCTTTTCTTTCTCAATATTCATGAATTTATTGAAATGAGGTTAGACTCTTTTTTTTTTTTTTTTAACTAAATAGCTAGTGGATATGTGAAAATTGAATAATGAAGCTAAAAATTGCATTAATATTGCAAGGGGATAACTTGATGCATCCAAAAATGGTAAGTTGACTAATTATTTTTAACGTCTTATTCATACACCTATTAAATTTTTATCATTTTTTCATGACATCATATACCTGTTAAATTTATATCATTTCTTCATGACATGATCATTCCCCGTTATCACTTGAAAGGGACCAACAACTTGAAAGGGACCAACACCTTTAAAGTTTAGACTACATTCGCTTCGATGAGTAGGCTCATTTAATAATCTAAAATACTATAAGCGAAGAGAGGCAAGATTAAAATGCAAAGATAAATATGAATTTACGTTTGCGTTATAATGATTTTATAATAACATCAACTTGTAATCATCTTTTTATGGAATCAAATAAGTCAATGGCATGTGCACATGCTCAGGTTAAATAAATTAACTCGGAGGATATATATTAACTTACATTCTATTACAAGTTTGCCAGCTTCTTTTATTATACATCTAGTCTAGTATTAAAATGAAGTTGACTTCTTTTAAATAATTAGTAGCAAGTGGGCATATTAAAATTGCACAATGTAGCTACAAATAGCAACTTGTTATGAAACTGAACGTAAACATCTGAACCAAAACAATACGATACGATGGTGAAAAAAGTTGTGTTTTGTGTGTTGTTGGTGATCGCATTGGTCACGGCTCCTCTAGCAGAGGGACAATGCATGACTTATATCTTAGAAGGCGGGCCATGTACCAATGGACCAGATGGCGACTGTTGCAACGTCCTTACGCAAACTACAGCTTGGGGTCCGCATGTTGAAAGCATCTGGTGTGTGTGTCAAGCGCTTTTGTACGCCGGCCTCCCCGCCACTTACCTTAACACATGTGGTGTGGTTGAGGGTACAGATCCCTATTGTTGAATCTACTATATATGCTCTGTTACTTTTGTGCCCTTGATGGTATTCAATTCGATCTGTCCGTACACGAGAATGTGTGTTGTTTTTTTCCTTTTGGTAGCAATAAGTTTCAATGTTTGTTATGATTAGTGACGAATATGTTCCTAGGTGGAGCTCAACACATTGTTTACATCAACAAGTATTGCTTTCGCTTTTGTATCGAAATAAAATGAGGGTTGTGTTGCATCTTGGATGATTGATATTTGATAGAAGCTTGCATTAGGTTTGCATGGTTGATGAAAAGTTGTGTGAAGTTGGTCATCAGAAAAAAAAAAAAAAACTAACATTCTTTAGAAAGTTACTACTAATCATCAGTTACAACTAAGATCAATAACAATTGATGAATATAAACTAATCACGGTACCAACAATACACCAATGACAACTTGATAAGTAGTAACAACTTCGTCTTTGATAACAATTGTAATAAGTAGCAACTTAGTTGTTGCTGAAGGACAAGTCATTTTTAGTATCTTAGTTATTGCCAATGATGATTTTTCCACATAAAAGTGTTCAATTGACGATAGTTATAACCTCCGGTTGTCATATTCTTTCATGAAGAGCTACTATATTTCGTGGTGTTGGTTCCCCATTTATATAAGGACGATATTTGGTTTGATTTCTGATACATTTTTCTAAACAAATCTTGAATACTCGTTCTTGTTTCTTTTGTTTTATCCAATAATATATTTTTTGAAGTGCCACCAAAAGTTAAAAATGAATTTACACCATTCAAAAACTTTTCATGAAACTTCAAACATATAAAACTTACTGACGAAAAATAAAACTTACAAAACTTTTTGGGGCTCAAGTGAAAGTTGTTTTAATTTAGAGAATTAATTTGAGAAGAAATTGAATGCGTTCGATCTAATAATTTGGTGTAAAAGTGAAGTTGACTTTTATTATTAATCAACAAGTGGAAAACACCAAACTAACTTATATATCATCGATTTTGCCGTTTATAGTTTCGTCACTGATTTGTAGATTTTTTTTGCTTAAAAACCACCCTATCTATCTTTTTATGGAATCAAATTGGTCAATGGAATGCCCACATGCTTATGTTTAAATAAATCCATAGAACACATAATTAACTTGCATGCTATTATATAATAAGTTTGCCTTTTTTTCATATGTTCTAAGAATTTGTATCAATGAAGTTGACTTTTATTAGTAATCAACAAGTGGATATATTAAAAGTTCAAAACTGCATTAATTATGAAGCTTCAAATAGTAACTTGCTATCAAGCCTCAAGTAAAGACTTTAAACAAAACCAATAGTGAAAATTGTGTTTTGTGTTATTGGTGATTGTATTGGTCATGCCTCCTCTAGCTAGCATGGGGACAATGTGTATGTGGTATGTTTGAAGGCGGACCATATACCAACTTAGCGGAGCCGATATTGAGTCTTGCAGCTTCATTCAAGACACCATAGCGGTTATGGGTGTACATCTTGAGACGTTTATGTGTGTGTATCAAACCCTTCAATCTGTTGGTCTTCCAGCTACATACCTTAATGAATGTGACGTTGTTATGAGTTCAAATTCTTATTATTAAACCTAGTACTTTTGCTCTTTTATTGTTATGCGTTAGTATTTTCTACCCATAAATGCATGTATTTCTCTTAATTAGAATAAGCTAGGTTAAGTGCTTGACATGTTAAATCCTAAAAAATATGTTTCTAGGCAGAGCAAAACACATTGTTTACTTCATGATACACATTGTTTACTTCATGATGTTTTACTTTCATTTTTGCCTTCAAATAAAACGACTATTATGTGTGTAACTACTTTGTAATTTTGATATGTTTAAGTAAACAGATTTTATTTATAGAACGTTATAGATGATTATTAGAAATTATATCATAGTTTTATAAAACTAAAATCTTATGTTTTTAAAACGGCAACTAATTATTAATTAATATTTTATTCTTTGTAGAAACCAAAATAGTAGAATAACGAAACCTTGTAATTTCGCCTTTTGCCGAAGCTCATTTTCGTCAATTTCAACTCTCGCACTCAAATTCAACAACATCAAGTGATTTTGCGAACTCGAATTCAACTCATCAAGTGATTTTGCGAACTCGTATAGGGATTTTTTATTTTCAAGCTACTTTTGACTTATTAACCTTTAAAAATTAATAAATTAAAAAAAAGTGTTTAGCATTTGGGAAAAGACTTTTCAAATTGAGTTTTGAAATAGGCTTAAAAAAAGTTTTGAAAAAGTTACTAGGGGGTAATTTTTAAAGAAGAAAAACTCCTTTTAGTCTAATTTCTTATTCTACTCTAATGCCAACTTCTTTTTTAAAAGTATGTTGTTTTTTGTTATTGCATAACTTTTTAAGTTATAAGTTAATCGAAACCTTTTTTAGAAACTCATAAATTAATAAATTCTTTTTGTTAAAATTCATTTTCAACTAAAATAATGTCTTCAGTTATCCAGTTCTTACATTTGATAGCATTCATGTAACCAACATGATTCATGATTTTAGTATTTTGGTACATCTATCATCTGTGTGTTTATAATGAACTGCTGCTGCTTATGTGAATTTAAGTCTATGTTACCTTGTTTGGTGCTATAATTTGTGTTTATTTAAGAAGGCAGTTTTTTAGGTCATCATGGTTTTGATCGTCACTTAGCGTTTAAGAAATTATGATGTGAATTTACGTTAGGGATCTATGAAATGTAATGCAGAATGATGTGAATTTACGTTAAGAAATTATGATGTGAATTTACGTTAGGGATCATACTTTAATTTGATCCGAATTTTGTTCAGTAGGTTGCTGAAATTGTCTTAGAGGAACGAAACTTTTCAGGTTGTTTATGTTATGCAGGCTCTTTTCAAATTATAAAGTATTACAATAGTAACCCAACAAATTAAATGTCACATCCCGACGGAAGCGTGAAGCAATATTTTAGATGTGACTTGTTGTTCAGAACACAATTGATTACAAACAATTAAATCACAACAACATGAAAACGTAAAGCACATACTTCATTCATATATATATATATATATATATATATATATATATATATATATATATATATATATATTATAGATTACATCATTACATATATGTCAAAATTTGACGTAATTTTTATTACAACATATTCTTTAACTAAACGTCTTTAGGTACGATGAAAACGTACATCCACTATCACACTGCCATCATAGATGTTAACTTTTAAACTTACACAAACTCGCCCTACAACTTCACCCCATCCGTTGTAGACGTCAAAGGAAAAGTCAATATTGTTAGTCATTTTTACCTGAAAAAGCATACTCAAACAGTCAACATAAAGTTGGTGAGATCATAGGTTTATTTCCAGACAAAACATTTTATTGATGTACCAATTACAACCAAACCTGCTCACGCACATAATCATACTGTCACGAAATAATTCACAAGATCAGATAATAATACATCTCAACCCTCATTCGGTTGGTACAGAAAATATTCAAATAGTATCACAACACTCATCTTGTTGGTACAAAATATTCTCCTAGTAGCGCTACTAATATTATCAGACGATTCCTCATTCGAATTAATGGTTGTATCACAAATGACAGTAAGTCTCAAAATATTTTCAAAAATAATGCATCAACATAACCAGTATGCTTTTTCCTCCAAAAACTTTACAAATACCAAAAGGTCAAAATGGGGCTATGAGTCTCACCGTTTCTTCAAATTGTAACCTATAAAATAATTCATAAGTTAGACATAAATTTCTTTAAAATTTTTAGAACCTTAGATCTTATTAATTCTTAAAAATTTAGCTGTAAAATAGTCAAATAATATTACCATAAAATTCTCAATATTTATTCTATTACACATAAATAGTTATGATTATTTCAAAGTCTCCATAAATCACAGAAAATAGCTACGGTTATCTAAAAATCACCAAAAATTTAAAGAATATTATTTCAAAAGTTTATATCATCCCATAATTTTCTTGATTTCAAAGTCCCAACAGATTTCTTTCTGAAAATCTCACAATATTCCCAAAATTCAATAAAAATACTTATATATCTCCAAAAATTATGAAATTTATAAAGTATGTTTATTTGATTTATGATAGTTTTAGTGAATTTTTCACTATTTATGGTACTGATTAAGTATTTCTTTTTATTTTTCCTTTACAGATCACTTAAAAATTCATTATTTAATCATAATAAGGAAATGAAATACAAAATAATTCCTGGAGATTTTATATCTCAATAGAGTCATTCTGTTATTTTTCCAGAATTTTCCCGAATTTATTTGTATTTTTGAGTATTTTCTTCATTTTTTTAAATAATTTGTATAAATTATTTTACTTATGATGTTTTTACTAAAATTCACATAATTATAAGTCAATATTTTTCTAAAAATTTTTCAATGTTTATTCTCACAATTGCATTTATCTAATATTTTTGCTTATTTTACTTAATATTTATAAGATTTATTCTCATAAATTCCCAAAATATCCTTTTTGTCACAAGTCTTCTTATTTCATTATTGTGACTTGATGAGAATTAAGGTTTCTAAAACTTTTTAAGATTAGTTTTGGTGTATATGTACAAAAACTAATTTTTATATGTGTTTATAACACATATGTAATTTTAGAGATCTAAATACCTTTAGAAAAGATTTTTAACCTTGTAAAGGAGTAGAGGGAGAGGGCTGATGATGATTAAAGTAGTTGGAGATATCTTGAACTCTTAACTTGATAACACTTAGGTGTGTGTCACTTTGTTTATAGAAACCGAGAGGTAGAGAGAGCTAAGGTGGTTGTGATGGTTACGGATGGTATGGTGGTGATGGTTATGGATTGTGATGGTGTGGTATGGCGGTTGGTTGTTGTTGTGAGAGCCGAGAGAAGAAGGAGCAAGGTGATGGTCAATGGATATGGTTTTGATGATGATGGAGATCGAGATCAAGAGACAAAGGTGGTGGATGGTTGTAATGGTTGAGAGACCAAGAGATAAGAGTCTTGAAGATGGTTAAAGGTGGTGATGGTGGTGCTTGGGTGATGGCTACGGGTGTGGCTACGGTTGATGATGGTGATGTGGTATGGTTGTTGGTTGTTGTGTGAGCGGAGAGGTAGAGGTAGATTGTAAGTGGTTTTTGTGTTGGTAATGGTATAACCCGAGAGATGAAAGAGTTTATGTGGATTGGGGTGGTCACGGTTGGCTTGTGATTCATATAATCAAGAGAGAGGAGCTTGGCCGAGAGTTTTTAATTGTTTACTAGCCTCCTAGCTTGGATGAGTAAGCATCCATAGTAGTGCTTAGTCATTGTTTAGTTCTAGGTGGCAAAAGAAGAATTTTGGTGGCATGGGCTCTCATGGTAGCTTTGCCACCTATCCTTTAGTCATGATGATGAACCATGTGGTTCTTAATGGCGGTTTTGGTGGTTGTGGTTCCATTTAGCCGAGAGGTGTTACTAATTCCCTTAAATCCTTAAGCTAAGTTTAAGGAAAGGTTAAAGTGTATTAAGGTTTAAGTTCTTTTAATATGTTATGGTGTTGTTTGGTTGGGTTTGATTAAACTCATATGTATTTATAGATTTCATGATTTTTAGATTCATATACATTTTACATTGCCTATGCATGCATGGTACCATATTAACCTTATATATATTCATCTATACATGCATGCATACTGTTGCTCCAAATTCCTCACCTAGAGGCGAGTCGAAGAAAGAGCAGTGCAAGGGGGTGACTCACTCGGTTCAGGTTCATCCCATAGGTCACATAGCTTCATTTATCCTTTGCTAAACATACGAGCTGCAACCACAGAAAGCTCGTTAGAGGGCCCTGGAGCTTAAGCTCCGAGGGCACTCCGACGCTCAAGTAAGTATGTGTATGAGATATGATAAACATAAACATAGATGTGGGAGGATCAGAATGAAAATGACGAATATGAGATGTTAAAGTTGAAGAAGATAAGTAAATGCATCCTCTGAGAAGAGTAGTGGGTTATGAATGAATTTTTTCTTACCTGTCCAATGAGGGTGGTATTTATAGTTGTTATTGACCCAAAGGAGCTGAGGTTTGATTCTATCTTAGGTAACCTGTAGTCAACAATCCAAACCTGAACTCTCTTGGACAGAGGGTTCTATACCATTTTGGTGCAAAGGGTCTCTAACATAGAATTAATGTTTCTTGTCTCTATAGTTGACTTGGGCTTCTGACATATCTGGCTGCAACTTGCTCTTATGTCATTATCTCGTTCAGAGCTTAACTTATACATTTTGTTGTTTTGTGTTATAGTCATATGCCTTGATAGCCAATAAGTGTCTTTCTTCTTTGTTAAGATATCTTCTCGTTTATTCTTGTTTTCTCCGAATCATAAGTGTTGAGCCTGGATGTTTGTGAAGGGAGTATTGTTATGGCTTGGACTAGAAGTCAGCCCAGCCGCGGCCTGGTCCATGTCAGCTGCGGCCTGCTCCATGTCAGTCGCGGCCTGCTCCATGTCAGCCGCGACCTGCCTATGTTCTCTTGCGACCAGCCGAATGTTGGCCCAGCCGAATGTTAGCCCAGCCGAATATTGGCCCAGCCGCGGCCCGCCGTGTAACCCTTGCCGCGGCCCGCCGAGTGACCCTAGCCGCGACTTTGCCTTGTTCAGGAAAACTAGCCGCGGTGTTTACTGCTTTCATGACTCTACCTTTTGCACAACCCGGGACTACACCCCTTTTTCTTTTTATAATTATTTATGTTGTATTTGGGGTGGTACCCCATCATGTCCCCCCAGTCCAATGCTATGGTTTCACCATACCATTGGAATAATAAAAAGAAAAGGTTTAGTAACTCACGACTTTCCTTTGTCCTTCTTACATCATTCGCACTGTTTATATTCATCACAATAGTTGGAAAGACAACACATCGCCCTTTCTGATTAGTTTGAACACCATTGTTGCTATGTCTGATTCGAGTCTCGCAGAGATATACAAGCCTTCCTCACTCGTATTGAAGTTTGTTTAGTTTTACTTGAGGATCCTCATATTCACTTCACTTTCATTTTCCTCCATTATTTTTTACTTATGTGCTACTGAACTCTTGTCAGTTTGTGTTCTTTTTTGGAATCAACTTTTGTCGTCCATTTTCGTACTAACGTATGAACATGGCAAGTAATGGTATTTTTAGGATAGTAATTACCTGTTAAACGTCCGAACACGCCTTGAGCTATTGTGACGTCGATCTCGACTAATATGCCAAGATTATCATCTCAGATGCAACTAGCAACACGTAGGATCTCGGCCAAGGCTATTGGCTCATCTATAACCAACACTTGAAGATCGCGTATCATTTTCTTCTTCTTCACATTTTTTCTCATTTCTTTAAGACTCTATTGCTTTTAGCTCGAAATGTATGCCAAAACTTGACACTTGAAGGGATTATTTGGATGCGTTGAAAGATTGATCTGTAGCTGATATGAGCATCCGTCATGTTGTGATTAGTTAGGTTTCCTCATGCTTGGTGCAACCACGTGATGATTGTTATCCGGCTAAATAACCTATTTGCATACGACATTATCTGCCCAAATATAGGTAAGTAGTTTAATTGATTTTAATACTGTCTATTCAAACATAGTTGAGCAACTAATCAGCTTGTAGTTCTTTCTACCCATACATGGTAGGATGGTTTGGATAATTCAGATATGGTCGCGAAATTGGCATTGATATTATCGACTCAAACATGGTTGATTTAAATGATTTCAATTTATCGACTCGAACATGGTTGAGTGATTTAGATGAATTCAAACTTATCTACCCCAAAAATGGTTGGTTGTTTCAATCATTTCCATGGTTATTGACTTAGACCTGGGTGAGTTTTTTGATTGCGTTATCTACCCAAGCATCATTGGGTGATTCAACTGATATCATGATTGCAACTCTAGCATGGTTTATTCATTTGGTTGCTTTCAATATCATCTACCCAAGCTTGGTTAATTGCTTGATCTCATGGTTACTAACTCAAACGTGAGTGTGATTGCTTTTATCGTCATCTACTCAAGCCTGGTTACTTGCTTGGTCTCATGATTATAAACTCAAAACGTGAGTGTGATTGTTTTTATCATCATCTACCGAAGCCTGGTTACCTGCTTGGTCTTATGGTCACAAAATTTGAACATGATTGAGTTACTTGGTTGCTTGTAACATCATATACTCAAGCTTGGTTACTTGCTTGCTTTCATGGTTATTTACACAAATATGATTGAGTTACTTGGTTACTTGTAACATCATATACTCAAGCTTGGTTACTTGCTTGCTTTCATGGTTACTAAACTTTATGATTGAGTTACTTGGTTTCTCGTAACCTCATCTACCCAAGCTTGGTTACTTGCTTGATTTCATAGTTATTAACATAGATATGATTGAGTTACTTGGTTGCTTGTAACATCATCTACCCAAGCTTGATTATTTGCTTAGGTTTACGGTTACTAAGTTCTAACAACACTGTTGGCTAATCATTTAAGTGCAAAGTATGGTGCTCGTTTGCACCTTTTGAGGAAAGCGGGATTACATTCCTTGGTTACACTTGACTATACTTGGGTACATGTATCATTTACGGAGCTGAGATCCAATCCATGTTCTTGGGATGATTGTTCCATCCGGCCGACAAAGCTCTTTGCTTGGGGTTTTATAATGGTCAAGCGTCAGGATAAGTGTTTACCTGAGGTTAAAGCCCATAAGTTGACATGTTACCTCGTGTTAACATTTTTAAAGACGGTGACACGTCCAATTTATTTCGTTCTGACATCGTTTAATGAAAATGTTATCGAGATCGTGGAGGTGGTGTAAATTCAAGCCAACCACACGACGCCTGGCAACCATTGGTCCATTTCATATTAGATCGTAGTGAAATGTTTGAGAATCGACCGCTTGCTATTTGCGTTAAACAAAGCGACAACTGGCCAACTTAGACAATTGGGTTGCGGTTAGCTAGAGTTATGGTTAGAAACTATAGGCGTAACTAGGTTATGACTTGAGATGGGAAACGAGAGCCACGAGTGAAGGTGGGCATATCATGAGGCCAAGCTCATCTTAAGCTAGGGTGGGATACAAGCCCTAACATGGTAAGTCACGGCTAGTGTAGGGCTATACCACAAGGTGGGTAATCTACTTTCTAGATCCATAATTCAAGGACTCTAGGTTTGGACATGGGGGAGTGCCAAGTCAAGTCACCAATCACGGGCTTAAGAAAGATAATTGTTGTTGGTTCCTTAGGAGGCAGAAACAACTAGAGAATAACCCACGAGATTAAGACTAAGACGCAACACGTGACCCAAACTAGGGAAAGAATTTATATAGTATGCTAAGGCACAATATAACCATGGCTATTCGATTCACCACTATATAACCGCAACTAAGATGAATTGCTACTGTCAATAAGTTAATTGAACACATGAGGGTTGGTTCGTATCCACTGAGGTATAACTTCGGTTGGTCACGATGAGTTAAATGGACTTTACATCAAATATTAAGTTTTAGCTTGAACATAGTATGGGAATCACAATGTCTACTCTGTTTAATTGCTAACTTACATGTGAAATTAAGATACTTGGAAACATAAAACAGAAAATCCATGCCTATCACATGTTTATTTACCAAAAATTAACCACCTCTCCAACCCACCTGTATGTAAGAAAATATTCAGATTGACGGTGGATTTTGTTGTTTATTTTGTAATCCTAAGAAGTGGAAACCTAGGATGCGGCTGACCGCCAGGCTCCAGCCGGAGTAGGGATGCGACTGGACTTGAGCCAAAGCACGGGTACGACCCATTTCAGCCGCAACTAAAGATTGAATCCGACATAAACGATTGCACAAGCTAGCACGACTCCTTTTTTTTTTTTAATGAGAGCTGTGAAGAAACGCAATACACTTGTCTCAATCATGTATTTGTACCAACTAACTAGGTTAAACAAGTCATGAAAATTAAATCAGCTCAAACACTTAAAATAAACAAACAATCCCACTCCATCTACTCTGTATCTGTAGGAAACTTAGAACAAACTTAAAATTGAGTTACAATCAAGTTAGTGTGAAATAATATACTTGAGTAAAGATGTTACATATGATCGGCATACCTTCATGTTAGAGATTAACACGTCTTCGTATTATCTTCGTTTCTTTTTAAAATCTGAACTTTATTCTACTATTTTACTATATATTTTTTATTTTTATATTATATATATATATATATATATGTTTTTTGTAAATTCCAAAGGCCAAAGGGATTACCACCGTCTTCCATCTATGTTATCTAAACTTCATAAATATGAAGGGGTATCACCCCAAAATTAGACAAAACTCGAAGCGATAAAAGACGATGACGAATGCTACGCCTAAAGAATAGCAATGTTGCCGCGGTTTCGGGATTAGCATGCAAGGCTGCTGTGGCCGGGAAGAAAACAAGCAGCCATGCCGCGGCTGGGGAAAGAAAACAAGCATGCAAACCGCGGCTGGGGGAAGAAAACAGCATGCAAGCCGCGGCTGAGGGAAGAAAACAGCATGCAAGCCGCGGCTGGGGGAAGAAACAAGCATGGCCGCGGCTGGTAAGAAACAAGCAAGGCTACCGCGGCATAGGCAGTGATGCCATGGCTTGGAGAGAAGCTGGCAACGTCAGCTTTGAAGAAAAGTCAGTAACGCATGAGTTCTTCTTTGTGAGTTGTTTAGGTTAACGGATGAGGAACCCCTCTTAGCCGCAGCTCGTAACCTTCAGCTGCAGCAAATCGCCTCTCAGCCGGAACTTGTAACCCTCAACCGCATCTCGTAACCTTCAACCGCATCTCGTAACCCTTTAGCCGCGGCTCGTAACATTCAGCCGCGGCAAATCGCCTCACATCTTATTAGATCTGAGTTCGACTAAGGAACTGGGTTTAGCTCAACAGAACTATGTTTGGAAGAAAGGATACGGGTCTCAGTGTTGAGTGTTGACGCAGGTGAGAAAGTGTGTGTGTGTTTCAAAGATATTTAGGTTGGATGGTTGTTCGACGCAATAGGCGAAATGGTTACATAGAATAAAGTCTAATAATTCCCATTTGTTTTCTAAAAATTTTGTGATGAGAAAACGTAGCCATTATCTTTCACATCTTTTGTTTTGTATATTTTGCGCTTTTATTATGTATGATATAGGCAAAGCAATCAAACAAGTTGTTAAGTTGTACATGAGCTGAGCTATAACCTAGTTATCATGAGGCAAACAATTCAGTTGAATTGTTATTTCTACCAACTCAAGTACAAGGAAGAAGTGGTCATATTAAGTTTTCAAAGAAAGAAAATGTGATGAGTCTTTCCTAAAAAATATATTTAACATATCTATTTTCTTGCTGTCTTAAATGCTTTCCATGTATTCATTCATTTCAAACCTATGTACCTGAAACTTGGAGTCATATCGATAGGTCGCGATGTCTTGTGCAGAACACAAGAACACCAATCTGGCCGTTGTAAGAGAACACGAAACCTGTTTTCTTTCGGTCCCACGGATGGCGCCAAATGTTGCTCCAAATTCCTCACCTAGAGGCGAGTCGAAGAAAGAGCAGTGCAAGGGGGTGACTCACTCGGTTCAGGTTCATCCCATAGGTCACATAGCTTCATTTATCCTTTGCTAAACATACGAGCTGCAACCACAGAAAGCTCGTTAGAGGGCCCTGGAGCTTAAGCTCCGAGGGCACTCCGACGCTCAAGTCAGTATGTGTATGAGATATGATAAACATAAACATAGATGTGGGAGGATCAGAATGAAAATGACGAATATGAGATGTTAAAGTTGAAGAAGATAAGTAAATGCATCCTCTGAGAAGAGTAGTGGGTTATGAATGAATTTTTTCTTACCTGTCCAATGAGGGTGGTATTTATAGTTGTTATTGACCCAAAGGAGCTGAGGTTTGATTCTATCTTAGGTAACCTGTAGTCAACAATCCAAACCTGAACTCTCTTGGACAGAGGGTTCTATACCATTTTGGTGCAAAGGGTCTCTAACATAGAATTAATGTTTCTTGTCTCTATAGTTGACTTGGGCTTCTGACATATCTGGCTGCAACTTGCTCTTATGTCATTATCTCGTTCAGAGCTTAACTTATACATTTTGTTGTTTTGTGTTATAGTCATATGCCTTGATAGCCAATAAGTGTCTTTCTTCTTTGTTAAGATATCTTCTCGTTTATTCTTGTTTTCTCCGAATCATAAGTGTTGAGCCTGGATGTTTGTGAAGGGAGTATTGTTATGGCTTGGACTAGAAGTCAGCCCAGCCGCGGCCTGCTCCATGTCAGCTGCGGCCTGCTCCATGTCAGTCGCGGCCTGCTCCATGTCAGCCGCGGCCTGCCTATGTTCTCTTGCGACCAGCCGAATGTTGGCCCAGCCGAATGTTAGCCCAGCCGAATATTGGCCCAGCCGCGGCCCGCCGTGTAACCCTTGCCGCGGCCCGCCGAGTGACCCTAGCCGCGACTTTGCCTTGTTCAGGAAAACTAGCCGCGGTGTTTACTGCTTTCATGACTCTACCTTTTGCACAACCCGGGACTACAACCCTTTTCCTTTTTATAATTATTTATGTTGTATTTGGGGTGGTACCCCATCACATACGTAAAATTCTATATGTATATACATACATGCAAACATGCATACATAAGGTTCACGTATGGAGGGTCTTTATACATGACAACAAGCAAACACTACTATATTCACATATATATGTTTATGTAAAATGTATTCATATTCATATATATATACATACATATACATGCATGCACACGTATATTTTCCATTTTTATATATGCATGTAGACATGCATACGTAAAAATTATATTTATATGCATGCAAGACATGCACACGCAAAATATATAAGCATGACATGTATATATATATATATATATATAATAATGTATTTTGCTAAGTAATGTTCGTAATAAAATCGTCTATCTAATTTAGGGTTGTCACATTAAAGAAGCTACTATTCCCTGTGCATCAAATTATTAAAGAAGATTGTGGGTAAATGCTTCTTCTTTTGATAATAAATTTACCATGCAGTGCTATGATAAATACCTAAGAAAGTGTCTTGAGAAAGCTGCAGAAGCAAGAGGACACTCGCTTTGGGGTACACCGCCTGATATTGCAGGCTCTTATAATTCACAGCCTCAGGACACCAGGTTCTTTTGTGATGGTGGTGATTATGATAGCGCGTATGGCAGATTTTTCCTGAATTGGTACTCCCAGTATCTTATTGATCATGGTGACAGGGTGCTAGCCATGGCCAATATTCTGGCATTCGAAGATACTCCCATTTCTGTAAAGGTAAGCCAACATCCATCAATTTGTCACTAGCTGATTTCTTAAATTTTCTATTAATTCACTTGAAATTATCATGGATGATCAGTTATCGGGAATTCATTGGTGGTACAAAACCGCTAGCCATGCTGCTGAACTGACAGCAGGGTTTTACAATCGGGCCAACCGTGATGGCTATGCTCCAATTGCTAGCTGCAATGTTAAAGAAGCATGAAAACGCTTTAAACTTCACGTGTGTTGGATTGCGTACGTACATTGGACCAGCAAGAGGGCTTTCCAGAAGCAATGGTTGTAGGGTTGGTCTTACGAGCTTCACAAGGAGCCGAAGATCTTTGCTGTTTCAAAAGAAGCACGATGGGAAAATTGATGGAATTAGTTTGGCAGGTAGTTTTAATAGGTGTCCCTCTAGTTATTTCTAAACTGAAGCAAATTTTCAGTCATTTTTTATATAATTTGTATTATTCTTTAAACATATTTAAGGTACTGAATGCTGCATGGGATGCTGATATACCAGTTGCAAGTGAAAATGCACTTCCATGCTATGATAGACAAGGGTACAACAAGATATTAGAACATGCTAAACCAAGAAATTATCATAAAAATCGGTTGTGTTTTTATTTTATCAACATTACGAGTTTAGGTTTTTGTGACGTTGCGACTTTATATATAAAAACCAATATAGAAATAATCATAAACATTATATACAATTACATAACAAGTTGGTTCATACATATACAATTAACATTAAAATTACAAACATCGTATATAATTACCGTGCATTACAAACATCGTATATAATTACCATTATAAACAACCAAACAAACACAACCAAACATAAAAAATATTATGTTTATTTTCTTTTTACACAATATAATTAGATGTTTATTATTTTTAGTATAAAAATATTATTATTTTTATTATAAAAATATTACTTTTAGTATAAAAATATTATTTTTAGTATATCTGAAAGTGTCACGTACGGTTTGACCAAACCGTGACCTTTTGATTCAAAAAAATATCTTAAAGTTTCACGGTTTGATCAAACCATGATCTTCAGGCTTCAAACCCTCACAGTTAGGCATAACCGTGACGGTTAGGTCCGGTTTCTCCCCAAAAACACTTGCGATATCCCCAGTAGAACAAAAAAAATGCTTTAGAGCATTCATAATAAATTCTCAACTCTATCTTTATCATCAATTTTTTTAAATGATTAAAAATACATCTCCGTTAGATTCATCATCCATAAACCTTATCATCAAATTATAAGTATCGCAATAGTAACCCAACAAATTAAAGAAGCTACGAGCATTCACACCAGGTTTTTTATCTTTATATTTATAATTACATTAAAAATTATTATTTTTTCTCTCTCATTTTTCATTAAATAATATTTTTTATATCTTTATCATTGCTTTTTTTTCTTATCCACTCACAACCACTTTAAAAATATTTAAAATTTATAAAGGATGAAAAGTGTTTCTTTAAATTTACATATGAACAATAATGTTTTCTTCCTCCTCCACTAACAACCATTTCATATAATTTAAGGATTTAACTCGTAAAATTTTAAAGAATCTACTACTAATGCTCTACTACTCACTCTCTATTACGAGTATATAAAAATAGAAAAAATAATAAAATTTGTTTGTGGATGAAATAAAGATAAAGACAGAGAATGAGATATAAAAAGTTTTTAGAAAATAAGATATGAATTTAATGGATAGTGAATTATAGTTACATTACAAGGATAGAAATGATTTGCATGCAATGAAAATAAGTGAATTTTAGACGTAACTAGATTTTACAGTTATGATATAATCATCACTCTTACCTATAATTTATGATTATAAGTTGTGTTTTAATAATCTAATTTATGTTTTATTAGTTAATGATAATTCTTACCTATAATTTGACCATTTACACTAGTACTTTTTTTAAACAAAATTTACATTGCTTCGAATTTTTACTTTCATTAACAAGGACAACCCTGATAGAAAAATTATAATATTTTTTTCTTCAGCTTCCTTCCACTTATTTCCTTAAGAGGGAATCGAAACACAACGTAAACAAAGTTCAAGTCATATATACCACGTAAACGGGATATAACGTTTAGCAAATATGTGACATGGTCACATGTTGACTCATTTATTTATTTGTTTTGTCATTATTTAATCTAATTGACTGTCTTAATTGAAAAAAATATGTGACATGGTCACATGTTGACTCATTTATTTATTTGTTTTTAAAAGACACCTTTTGTCATTATTTAATCTAATTGACTGTCTTAATTGAAAAAAATGCCATGAAGCTTTGTACTTTGGATGTAAATGCTTTATAGAAATCTATATTTGTTACTGGTATAAAACAAACAAATAAACATACTCAGTATATCCCACTCAAAAGCAGGGTCTGGGAGGGGTAGGTGGTGGCTAGTTTTTTCTCTATCTAGAGAGATAGAGAGACCACTTTCAAAGAGACCCCCGACTCGAGGACGATAGCAAGCAAATTATATAGCATACATCACATGGGTATATATCACATCAAAGTTTAAAATAAGCATAGACAATATTCATAAGTATATTTATAAGCATAACATACATCATATAAGCATAAACATAAGCATACCCGTTTGTTACTTGCATGTATATGCATGTCAAATTTTGGGTTCTTGGTCGAACCAACCTACAAAAACATCCCCGTTTACTACCTCTAACTAAAACATAACTTGACGAAAATCAATATATAAATTATATATATATATATATATATATATATATATTAAAGACTTTGGTCGGTGGCTACAGTGCCACCGTACCAAAGGTGATGCACCCTCATCTCCGAGCCCTAAACCTCCTCCCATCTCCGATGCACCCTCACCATCTCCGGCGACACACTCCGGCGACTCAATTCTCCGCCACATGGCCACCTCCACCACCAGCACTGTCTACATCCAAGTCATCGAGGACGTCATCAACAAAGTCCGAGACGAATTCATCATCAACGGCGACCCCGGTGAAGGCGTCCTCAGCGAGCTTCAAGGAGTGAGTGTTTTCATCCGATTGTGTGTTGTGTAGACTGTAGATCTAGGTTTCCCGTTTACGAGGTTTTGATTTGAGTCGGTGGCTTGTGTTTGTGGACTGTTTTTGTGGTTTTTATTAGTTGTGGGAGTTGAAGATGATGCAGGCCGGGGCTATTGTCGGTCCGATTGATAGATCGGCTGTCGCGAAGTCGTTGGCGCCTGGGGCCGCGTCGAACACTGTTCATGATCTTAATGTGTCGTATGAAGGTCTGGAAGAGTATGAGACTCCCACCGCTGATATGCTTTTTCCTCCGGTGAGTAATTCGTTTTTGTTTTGTAGTTTATGTGGAGAACTGTTTCCTTGTGTTCTGGTGATCTGGTTTGATTGGTGGTCTCTGTTTTACTGCCCTGTAAGTGGATAGTATGCGTGATTGTGCACTGTTCTGAGAGAATTTCACCGTCAAGTTGTTAATAGAATTAGCCTTTATGTGAATTTGGATGATGTATCGGGAATTTAGGAGCTGTTGTAGCTTACTTATGCAAAAAGAATCAATAGTTTTTGGCATTAGTGATGAGTAACTAAATAAATGGGATTAATATTATGTTTAATTTGTTTCATTTATTGCACACTTCATACTTTCGTGGTTGTTTTCTTAAGTGGGATGTTATGTAGTCTACCTTTGCAGACTCCAATGCAAACACCTTTGCCTGGTCAAACACCGTTACCGGGAACAACTCAAACACCTTTACCAGGAACCATGGATAATTCATACAATATACCTACCAGAGGTACTCCCATAACCCCAAGTGATTATTCTTCAATAAACGAGAATGGAGCTTCGAACAAAGCTGGGAGGCCTAGCCCATACATGGCAAGTGCATTTTTCCTATCCTTTTCGTTTGTTACGCAACATTTTTTTTTGGCAAAAATTATTCAATCAGGTATATGTTTTTATTACGTTGGCTCTTTCATATTGGATTTTAGATGATATAAGGCCAAAAGGGCCCTGTAAGTTTTTAAGTGAAACAAACTTTTATTTGCTGTATGGTGATTGAAATTGTAGACTTGAAAATTTCCATTTTCTGTACAGCAAGCATCGTCTCCTTGGATGAACCAAAGGCCTCCTCTTGATGTGAATATTGGTAAGATCTCTCTGAATGGTGATATTGAATATGTTTGTGAATTTAAATGTATGCATGAAGCATAATTTAACTAAATTATATATTGTTGCAGCTTACGTGGAAGGTCGTGAAGACCTGAACACAGGAGCAGCCAATCAACCAGCAACCCAGGTTACTGTAGCCATATTTATTGTCATCATTTTGGAATAATATTTTCAGTTTCACTTTCTTCCTCATTTATAACATGAATATAATATATAACCACAGCCCCTTTTTTGTTTATATGTTCAAAAAGTGACTTATTCAAACAAGAATCAAATGAGTTTATGGTTGACATAGAAATGGAACAACATTATTTACTTAAATATGCCCGTATAACAAGATAACAAAAGATTGAATAACATGTACTTAAATGCATTTATCATCGGTAAAGGTGTCATTACTTGAATGTTTATTTTTTTCAACCATATGAAAAAATACCATTTTTTCTGCTGGTAAATGAAGGTGCACTTCTAATAAGTGGTCGTGTGTAATGGTTAGGAAAAACTTTTGGCTTGAACTTTTTTGATGTATGCAATTTAGATATACTATGTTATGATAAACTGCTGTTGTTTTACGTACTGCTATCTTTCTCCTTTTTGAAAAAGCTCTTTTCACATAATAGCTTATGTAACAGATATATGAATATTTGTAAATAGTATAAGCGGATTTGCAACTGGTAAGTTTTGTTTTGTTTTTCCCTTTTTGATGGGTAGTTTTACCTGCTTACATATTGAGCCTTTACTTTCCTGTTGCCTTTCAACACCAAATTCATAACTAGATGATTTTCTTAGTCATGTCTTTGTCGTTTCTTGTATATTACTGTCATTATAGTTTGTGTTTTTTGGAATCATGACTGGTTTAAGTTATTATATGACCCTTTTTTTCCCGATATCAGTTGGATCTATGCTAGAAAATGGCCGGGTTTCTTACAAAGGCCTCAACTGGGAATATTATGTGGTTTCCTTTCCCCGTGTGCATGGCTGGCTGTCATTTCTCCAATTATAGTTCTAATCTCATGGGGAAGTTGGTTAATTATAATACTGGGGCGAGATATTATTGGTTTAGCAGTCATTATGGCAGAAACGGCTCTGCTTTTAGCATTCTATTCAGTCATGCTTTGGTGGAGAACACAATGGCAGAGCTCAAGTGCATATTTCTTTGGTTTTCAATTTGTTCACTTGTAAAAAATTATATAAGGACAGAAATAATGTAGCTTTTTCATCTTTATTTTCTTGAAATAGGGGCGGTTGCTGTTCTTCTACTGCTTGCTGTTGCACTGCTATGTGCATATGAACTGTGTGCAGTTTATGTGACAGCTGGCTCAACTGCTTCACAACGGTATTCACCTTCTGGATTCTTCTTTGGGGTGTCAGCTATTGCTTTAGCAATCAATATGCTCTTCATATGCAGAATGGTCTTTAATGGTATGCTGTTCTTTTTTAGTTGGATTCAGTAAATATTAGTTTTTGTGATTTTCTATCTTCATTGTATTTTTTGGCGTGAACTTCTGCAGGTAACGGTTTGGATGTTGATGAATATGTTCAAAGTGCATACAAATTTGCTTATTCTGATTGTATCGAAGTTGGTCCTGTTGCATGCTTACCTGAATCACCCGATCCAAATGATTTGTATCCTAGACAGTCTAGAAGGCAAACACCTTCTTTCATTCTTCAAATAAATAATTTGCTCATCAAAGTATCAATATTTATTACAGGTGCAAAATGGGTAATGGGTAATTTTTGTATGGGTTAGGTTGGACAATCGTTTTAATCTCCCCGCGGCAACGCGCGGTGAAAATAACTAGTTATATGTAAAAACACATGATAACCACAAACGGACCGATATAGATCTATACATTGTTTCCAATGAATACGCTATTAGAAGAAAATCAAATGACACATATAGTTGTTATAAATTTCTATTCATGATGGATGAGTGTATCGAAGAATATACGCAATATGTCGCTCGGACTTGAAATGTGAATAACCCCTATATATACTATATAAAATAAGTTTAACATTAGTTTTTTTATAACAACGATATGTGTAAAACGTTAGGGGGTGTTAAATGGGTCGTGTTTGTGGTTTGGCGGATTCAACCTTACACGAACCCGAAAACAAAACGAAAGTTTACGTGTTGACATGAACACGACCCGTTTGACATGATTTTTTAGTTTTTTGTATTTTTTTCACATATTAATACTTTGAAATGATTATTTTACTAAATAGAATATAAATGAAGATAAAATTATGTTCTAGATATGAAATTTTTATTTCAGTTTCTATTTTTAGTTTTAATTTTAAAATAAATCACCCAAGAATTCTAATTTACGACATAAAACATATATAAAAAATAAAATAAATAACAAATGGGTTAAACGGATCAACTCACTGGATTGACCTGAACACGACTGCTTAGCTAAATTGGTTGGCGGAATCGACCTAGAACTAACCCGAACCCATTTGTATTAAATTCGAACTTGTAAATTTCGTGTTAAATTATTGTAATTCATGTTGTGTTATATATTCACACCCCCTAAATAACGTGAAAGAAAAACTAAAAAATATTAATTAATCACAAGTAAAAGAAATACACAATTTACCTTCGTAAATGTGACATTTTTTAGTTCACGTGATTTTGGGGGTGACACATGACACCCAATTCTCGTGGCCCCATTGTTCCCGCACGCACAATTCGTGTGAGTCACACGTTTGGTTTCATATGGTTCACACACACCCAATCCCCACCCACCCTCATCCGTGCGAACATCTTCACACGAGTCGAGTGCCTCTAACCTAATCTCGCCGGAATATTCCTTTATATCCTCCGCCGGCGCCGGCGTCAGGTATCAACGGTCCCGTGCTTCCTACGGCGACCTCATCTCGTTCTAGATCTGATCGGTGGTTATCATGTTGTTTGCGAAGGAGGTGGTTAAACGTCTTTTGCTGTAGGTGTGTGAAGATGACGGAGAGCTTTGAAGATGTAACGGTGACGGAATTTTCGCTTTTTGATAAAATTTTGATGATTTTGTGCCGTTGTTTTTGCTTTTGATAGAAAGTGCTTCAGTTTTGAGGTTGAGAAGTGGTGAAAATGTGAAATTCCTTCGTGATTCGTTTGATGTTGCTGAATTTAGCTGTTTTTTGTTTGTGTTGTGCTGGTTTGGGTGGGAATTATGCTAGATGATGGAAGTCATGACTTTTCGTTGGTGAAAAATGTGTTGTTGACATATTTGTGTTTTTTATTTATTTTTGACAGGAGGAAATGTGCAAACATTCATGCTTTTGAATGTATAGAGTGTGAGTTATTGAGTTTTTGTAGAGGTAATGATCATATAGTGCTTCAGGGAAGTTAAAATTTTGTTCTTCCACCAGAATTATTTGATTTTTGAAGGTTTTTTGTGTATGCATAGACCATTCTGAAAATAAGTGATGTTTATTTTGCATCATAAGGAATGATTGATGCTTACATTTTCTTGATTTTTTTAGCACCTAAAATATCAAATTCATTGAATTTAGATAGAATTTGTAATAAATATCAAATATTTCTTAATTAAGTTTTACAGTGAATGGTAATATGTGACAGAATCTATTGGAGATAGAAAGTACGTATGGTGCTGAGCTTGGAGGGGTTCTTATGGCTCTAGCATTTTGAGGCCTTGATATTACCTCCCCAGTCTGCAAATATATGGAAACAGAAATGCAGAGATTTGGGACAAGTGAAGAAGATGATGAAGAAATGGGATTGGATGTCAAAGAAGAAGGTGAGAATGATGAAGATGATGACGAAAAGAACTCAACTCCAACAGGCGGAGGTGTTACATCAAACAGAACCAATAACAGGTTTCAGCATCAACATCAGCAGCAGTTTCAAGATCAGTTGACCCCGCAAGGAGGCGGTCAAAGAAGGTGTAGACCGACAGAAGAAAAGGAGAGAACAAAACTTAGGGAACGACAACGGAGAGCTATTACTGCAAAGATCTTGGCAGGCCTTAGAAGACACGGGAACTACAACCTTAGGGTTAGAGCCGATATTAATGATGTGATTGCAGCCCTGGCTAGGGAAGCTGGCTGGGTTGTTCTTCCTGATGGGACAACCTTTCCTTCAAGATCTCAGGTATTTATGGTTAAGATAACCTAAGTATTCTTGATAATTCAGCTATTTATGCCAAGCAGGATTTATGCTTCTGTCGATTTTCTTATCAAAAAGTACATTCATTATGCACATGGTTGTTACTATCTGTATTAAATTCCTCTGCAAGAGAAATAATTGCACAGATGCCTAGTTCTGTCATACATACATTAATATTTCATATTTGTACTTATTATTCTAAATTGCAGTTGTTTCATATAGGATTACTCTATTGATTATCAATAATATGCCAAAATAGTAACATGATGTTGTAATGGTAATCTATATGTGTCATCCACACACAAGTTCATAATTAATAGACAATCAACCAAAACCTGACAACATGCCTGCCTATAGCATTCTTCACATAAACTATAGGTTGATAGTTCATCTGATGGTTCCACAGGGTGTGAGAACTGCTGCTGGTGCATCAACTACAGTGGTAACTTCACCCACCTCATTGCCACCACAGCAGAACCAAACTGCTTCTCTTAGAGGGATCTCTTCCACCTGTATAATTGGGATGAATGACGAGGCATGCCAAATGAAAGGTCTCTATGTTCAGTCTTCTTCTGCTTATGACACCTCAGCAAGCACTTGTTCGCAGTCGCCCCATTTGCTGGGAGTTGAAGTTGATGGTCAGGATGATCCTATTATAGGAGTTTCTGTAGATAGTGTTGGTGGTAGGCAGGTTTGAGGATGATTTCTATTTGTTTTGTTTTTGTTTTCATTTACTTTCTGTTCCCAGATAATTGTTTTCATTTCGTTCTCATAACATGTTTCCATTATATTATTTTCTCTACTTCTGTAGGTTGACATGCGGTCAAAGTTACAGGAACAGGATTTTGCTGGTACTCCCTATGTTCCTGTTTATGTATTGCTTCCCGTAAGTCCATACCCTCTTGCTGTATAGTTGTTAAGCAAGGACACTGGAATCTTTATAGGCTTTTCTTTTTGCTCCACTTAAATTACCAAACAATCATGACTCATAATGCAACGTTGAATTTTGAAATCTTTACAAGGAACCAATAGTTTTAAGGTGTTTTATACAAAGCTTATTATATTAACTTGACAATATCTAGGATAAGAATATTTTCAAATGTGTATGTAATGTATTACAAATCCATCTACAGTTGGGAGCCATTAACATGAAGTGTGAGCTTGTTGATCCTGATAGTATTCAGAAGCAATTAAGGGTTTTGAAATCTATTAATGTCGATGGTGTAATGATTGAGTGTTGGTGGGGCATAGTGGAAGCACATGTTCCACAAGAATACAACTGGAAGGGATATAAAAGACTATTCCAGATGGTGCGTGAGCTTAAACTCAAGCTGCAGGTACAGATTTTGTCAAGTGCTCTTGTCAACATCAAATATTCTCAAAATACAAATAGTGATTGATACCTCCATTGGCTCAGGTAGTGATGTCTTTTCATGAATGTGGAGGAAATATGGGTGATGATGTGTGTATACCGCTACCACATTGGGTGGCTGAGATAGGTCGAAGCAATCCCCACATATATTTCACAGATAGATCAGGAAGACACAACCCAGAATGTCTCTCATGGGGAATTGACAAGGAACGAGTACTAAGAGGTCGCACTGCCTCAGAGGTACTGTTTTTTAATCTAGTAATACTATTATTATTATTAATATTAGTGAAATGTTAGTGTTATTATTAGTGAGATGTTATTATGTTAGTGTATTTTTAGTGTGCATAGTGTGGTCACCATCTCTACGTGGCATGTTAATTTTGTCAGAAAATGATGTAGGTTTACTTTGACTACATGAGAAGCTTCCGGGCTGAATTTGACGAGTACTTTGTAGATGGAACCATCTCAATGATTGAAATTGGATTGGGTCCATGTGGCGAACTACGGTATCCATCTAATCCTATAAAGCATGGTTGGAGATATCCAGGTGTGGGTGAATTTCAGGTGATCATTTAAATCAACTATCTTGAATAACAATTACATTGAGCCATATAAAGTGCGACTTATTGTTTCTTCGATATCATTAAATTCGTCTGATCTCCAACAATTAAAATGTTTTTTTCTTAGTGTTATGATCACTATATGTTGAAGAACCTGACAAAGGCGGCTGAGACAAGGGGACACTCATTATGGGCCAGAGGACCCGAGAATGCAGGTTCCTATAATTCTCGGCCGCATGAAACCGGATTCTTTTGTAATGGAGGAGATTATGATAGCTGTTATGGCAGATTCTTTCTCAATTGGTATTCCCAATTTTTGATCAATCATGGTGATCGGGTTCTTTCTCTTGCTAAATTTGTTTTTGAAGGAACTTTCATTACTACAAAGGTCAGTTGGCTTTTAAGAAAACCTTTTTCTTTAATATTATTCTGAAGGTAAAACAACAATTTATGATACGGTTTATTTTAAAAAAAAATTTATTTGAGAAGCTACAAGCTATTCATTGGTGGTACAAAACCGCAAGTCATGCTGCCGAGTTAACTGCTGGATTTTACAACCCATCTAACCGTGATGGCTATGCTCCAGTTATGGAAATGTTAAAGAAGCATGGGGTTGCCTTAAACTTTGCATTGGCTCAAACTGGCATCCCAGATCAACACATAGACTCCTCAGAAGCGCTTGAAGATCCTGATGGTTTAGCTTGGCAAGTAAGTACATAAAACGAGTTGGGTTAGGCTGACAAAAAAGTAAATAACATTTTGTTTTTCTGGTTGGAAATGATTTATACAATTTTTTGCACTTTGGAATGCAGGTGATGAATGATGCTTGGGATTCTTGTATACCAGTCATTAGTGAGAATTCTCTTGCATGCCTTGATAAAGTGAGTTATAACCATGTACTTGAGAAGGCTAAGCCTCTGAATGATCCAGACGGAAGGCATTATTCTGCTTTTACGTACCGTAGACTTGGTCCACTTCTCATGGAACCTCATAATGTTATGGAGTTTGAACGATTTGTCAAGAGAATGCATGGTAAACTTCATCACTCACGTCTAGTTTGAGTACATAATAATTTATAGAATGCGACCTGTCCCGTCGTTTTCACTTTGTGGCTCCCATTCACTTTAGGGTTGGGCACAATCCGGTTTGGCTGGTTTTGATGAAAATATTGGGACGGACCAATAACTATGGTTTAAGGAACCAGTTGAGTTCGTCTTGTCTGCCAAACTGACTGAAAACGGTCCTGTTTGGCGGGTCAAAATTTGTTTTTCATAATGGTTTTGTATTAAACCTTATAAAGTGATAAGACGGCTCATGAACATTATACTATATTTTAAGAAAGAAAAAATATATGCAAGACAATTCAAACTTGGCTGGTTTGGTTTACATGGCTGTTTCAGTATTCAAACCATTGGTTCAACCAATAAACCTGGCTTTTCAAACTTTAAACCATGGACCAAATTGTATAAATCCCAAACTGTTAAACGGCTGATTTGCTTTGGTCTAGACGGTTTTGACTGTTTGAACAGTTTATCAACATCCCTAATTCACGTATTAGGATCTTATCCCCTTTTCTTGTAATGGTTATTGACGTAATGTTTGATGGACTCGATTGCAGGAGAGGCGGTTCTTGAAATCTAGGCCAATGTGACATCATTTGGAACATAAGATGTGCATTATAATCTTATACTAACCAGATCCCAGTTGGAGACTCAGGTCATATTTAGTGTTACTGTAAATGTGAATACAAGTGTAGAGATCCAGATCCAATTGAAAAACTAAAGATAAATTAATTAGTTGGTTTAGAGGATTATTAATGATAATGTTGTTTGTGATCATTTATTGATACACTTGAAATCTGCAGAAATTAAATGAGGTTTCTGCTAACTTATGTTCTCCGGCTTTAATACTAAATGCTTTACTATGGATTTTTAGTACAATCAAAATGCAATCAACCCAAACATGATATGTTTATTAAACAAGTTAAGAGCCACCAACCAAAACCTCACTATATTAGTGTTGGTTTGCATATGAAAATGATCATGTGAGATTGTATGATGTCACGAATGGGATATAATTTGATCAAGCCTATTAAGTTCCACCATAATATGTACTTATATGACTTGTGTTCACAAATGTCGATGATCCATTGGCATACTTTATTTATCGACTTTATGGGTCTTAATATGGTTTTCATATCCCGTAATTGAGAATAAAGATGGGACTGCTTAAAGTATAATAAGCATAGGCAAGAGCCTTGTCTACCGGATCTCGACAGATCTATTGCGTGTTGAAAAGGGAATGGCGGTGAATACCCATTTTGAACTAACGCAAAACCTAGTTAACTCATTTCGCTACAAGCAGGATGCCGCGAGTAAAAACGATATTATATGACATTCTTTTATGCAGTTGGGATCACATTACCATCTACCAAGCACCAACCTAACTTAAGAAACTATACAAAATAGATTAATCAAAAGAATGGTGATTGTCAGTCTGTCATATGCATATTCCTCCATGAACTGTAAAACCTTACTGGTTTCTTTTCAATACCAATTGGTCTTCAACACCATTTGACCAGACTCGTCAGTGTCAAAGAGCCGACCAGCTAACTCATCCCAGTTTTCTCTCCTCCTCGAGGACCCGGTCAGCAGTTTATCAGTGTCTTCTGGAACCTTCTGGAAGGTTCCATATTCACTGGGCGAGTAAGCTTCTGGAACTTCGAGTGCAGCCGCCCTTGCCAATGCTGCTTTGTGTTCCTCCGAGTGCTCAATGGCTAGTGATGAACTTCTTTCCATTCTTTGTTGTGGCGGTATATCCATGACTCGATCTTTCTCCTTCAATGTCTGATCTATCACAAGATTAAATGTTTTAGGTTCTGTTTTACTTCACCCCTTTCCCTTCCGGTCAACAAGAAAAAAATGAAAAACATAAATAAAACTCATATTGAAGAAAACCATAACCAAATCACGACCAAAATTAGGACTCCGTACTAGAGGTGGCAAAATGGGCCGGACCAACACACTAACAGGTCGAAACTATAACCTTTTGTACAGAAATCTCATTTTTTTTCAAAACAAGGGTCTTATATGGAAAAAAACACATTATTTTAATAATAAAATAAGTTAGGAGGTTTTACACAGTAAAGATAAACTTAATAAACCATGCTTTCTTTCAAGCTAATCTTTAAAGATAAAACATAACTATAATCAAATCATTGTTGGAATTGCCACCTCTACAAACCATCACTCGGTGACATTTAGGGTAGCATAGCCAATAATCAACCAATTTATTACAGCTTTGCAGATACATAAACAAACAAACAAACAAACCCAGTATATCCCACTCAAGAGCAGGGTCTGGGGAGGGTAGGTGCAGATACATCTTCACTAATATTAAAAAAATTAGTATAATTATTATGTTCGGGTGTTTTGTGCAATTAACAACAATAAGAAAAATACTGGGATCTTAGGACTAGGAGTTGAGCAAGTTCATTTAATAAAACACATCTTGACCATCACTGCAAACATATAAAATGATCCCACAAAATGAACTCTTACAGCATTTTCATTTTATCATAACGAAATGGAAGAACTGAATAACAGATTGGGGGTCTTGTCTGCTTTGACATGAATAGAAATAAAAAATAAGAGAAAACAAAAAATAAAGAATGGAGGTATATATAGCTATCTAAGGTGACGCCTAGCCGCCTATTGACAACAATTTAGCAATATACAAACTAAAATTTATTATTCCATGTACCCGCATACAAATTTTGATATGGATTTTGCAATTAAAAAAAAGTATACTTATTGTTATTAGCAGTA
Organism: Flaveria linearis; assembly: GCA_024085815.1. NCBI lineage: Eukaryota > Viridiplantae > Streptophyta > Magnoliopsida > Asterales > Asteraceae > Flaveria > Flaveria linearis. The sequence continues at coordinate 120,549,439 of CM044001.1, forward strand.
TCATTTATTGCTAAGTGCATCCCTAGATCATTTTTCAAAAACTTAAGAAAATCAATATCATTTTTGACCTAAAACGTCAAACTATATATTTGACCTAGAATTTCAAACTATATGCTTCTTAAATAACGAAATATGTCTTTGCCTCCATCGATTCAGTTCTTATGTGAATAATGCATCATAACAAACAAACAGGTGATAATAAAACATTGTTTGTAAACGAATTACATGATCAAAGAACATTGAAGACTTACATCAAGTGCGCTTGAGAACTCACGTTCCATTAGAGCAATAGAATGATCACTAAGAACATGGCATGAGAGTACCATGTGTTCAAATCTTCCATCTACAGGAACGGCTGTCTTCACAACAGGGGAAATTCTCCCAACCCTGCAAATGTGACAAATAAGAAAAAATATTGTACTTGTTACTATGTGAAGTTTTGAAGTGTAATAGTTGAAGTTTTTCACCAGAAGGAATAGATTGTAATATGACATAAAAAGCAATTCTATTACTTATTCCTCATTCCCTTGTATGTCTATAGTTATTTGGACTATAATAAGTATGCACCATTATTACACTATTTTGGGGTGTGCACTACAATTACAATAATTTTTATTTTACTTTTTACCCATATATGATTATTTTATATGAAAAGATGATGTGGCATACCCGAATGGCTTCCTTACAATAACATGATAAAGGCGGCCAGGTGCATATAAACGTCTTGGATCTTGAAGCATATGCTGCTGTAGTGTGCATGTTTCCTTTAAGCATGTGCCACACAATATGCATGGGAAACTGTAACCAAAAAAGGCAGTACGTCTTTCAAATGATGGAACTAAAAAAAATCTTTCATAAGGGACAAAACAACTATAAAAATCAACTAAAACATCAAAGAGAAATAAAATAAAGAAACTGATGCATCATCATAGCATATCATATATTTCTTAAGGTAGATATGATGCATACGAATATAAAGCACCAAACTCACATATCCATGATTGAGTGATGAACCATGTACATCCTCTATTATCTTTTCCCTTTAATACTATTGTCTGTGTGTGTGTGATTACTGATTCAAGTTCCTAACAGTGTTGAAATACAATACTAGATCATATCTAGCTTTTAAAATTGGCAATCACTGAGGCGTAAAGCTTTTTGAATAAGAAGGAAATAATGATACCAGAATTTAACCAAGAGCATACCAAAATAGTGATTTGAAGAGTACTTCCAACGCCACACTTGTTCTAGGCATGAAATCATCCTGGTTCATTGACATAAGCTCATTAGATCAAGTAGAAGGGACCACTAATCATATATGCAATATAACTCACAACATATAAGACAAATGAAAACATTAAATCAACAAATTAAGGCCTAAACAATCAAAACCAAGATCTTAAATAAATAGTAGACATGATTTTCTAATATGGTGCAAAGCTATGGGAAGACATGAGATTAGGAACAGTTTTGCATATGTTATTTATCTACCGTATTGATAAGAAACACAATCTCTCCTCACTGAATTTGTTGTTAAAATTTTACAGGATATAACAAGAAGTCAAGAACGTAAACAAATTGTTGAAACTCGCAAGTACTATGTTTGATATTCTTTTTCTTTTTTGCAACTATAATAGTGTGAGGTTATTGACCCTAAAAAAGTGTAGACTAGTCAACTCGACTCCATCTGACCCGTTTAGAATGCCAAAATATTTACCCAGATTTTTACCTCAACCTTATTTGACCCGAGACCCAACTTACCCAACCCTCCCATTTTCCACCTATGTTCAACAGCATCCAAGGAATCATTATTATAGAAACACATACAACAATATCTTTACCTGAAGAACGACAGAATTGATTACATCAGCATATCTCACAGCCAAATTTAGTGACACGCACCTAGCCGGAGCAATTGCAAAACATTTTATCCTTTTCCTCTCAATATTCCCAATCCTCTCCCGGTTTTTTACCACCAACATGGTGAGCAAAGTGACCACCCCTGCCCCTAACGAGTGACCAGCAAAAGTCAAAGTATAATCCTCATGCTTTTCAACCAACTCCTTTAAAACCTCACATTCATTCTCAAACACCCATTGAGCCGCCTTCAGTAGCCCATTATGAACATACCCGCCATCAAACTTTGTCTGCCCCAATTTGTCATCAAGTAAGAGCAAATAATCACTTTCTTTTGCCAAATTAAGCCCACTAATTAACAAAAGTATTTCTTGATTCTCCTTATCAATGTAAATCATGTAAGGAGACACCTTCCCTTGATTTTCATCATAATCCTTTTTCAACACCACCATATCCGGATCAATCCCGTACCCTCCTGGCGGAGCCCAAAGAGGGTTACGAATATCAAACTCATAAACAGCTAAAATATACCTACAAATACGCGGTACAGGTTCGAATTCACTCGCAGTGGCAAAACCCCAATTCTCACTTTCTCGGCCCGCGGTATAAAGACACTTTTTCCATGCCCAACGCGCACATCCCAAACAATATACACATTCAAGAATTGGACAACCACAAAGAAGTGACATATCTATATTGTCTTTTCCCTTACAAACAAATCAAGATAAACCCTAAAACACCAGTAAATATTACTCCTTTATGACTAAGGGTCATGGGTTTAAGCTTGCATACAGAAAATCCCAAGATTACTAATATATAACATCAATCTTTGATGAAAATTTGAGGGACAACATGAATTATCTGTACTGGGTGAGTGATGAATTGAGTGGGTATGACTGAAAACGTGAACTTGATACTTTCATCAATCTAATGAGAAGTAATACGGTATTGATGTAATCAGTTGGATGTGAAACTGAGGGTAGATTAAAGAAACGTCACCTGAAATAGCCGATTACAGTCGGAAAACATGAACAATTAAGTGAAATTGATGGTACTCAACGGGAGTTGATGCAGATCATTTGGGGGATAATTGAATATAATGACTGCAAAACCCTAATTAAAGAATGGAATGGTGGATTTGGTTGATTCAACGAAGAATCTAGACTGCTAAATAGATTCCTGGCATATGCGAGGAACAACATACAGTGGGTTGCTTCCGGTTGAGTTTTTATTATTCGGATCCTATCCTGACCCGTTTTTAGATTATCAATTCACATTTCGGTCTATTTTACTTGGGTTAATGGGCCCAATTTCTTGATCAGTAGTACAACTGTTGGACCGAACCGGCCCGTTTTCATGATTTTGGTCCGGTTGTCGGTTTTGTATTTTGTTGTTTTTCCAACTTCGTGTTGGTCACTTGGTCCTATTTAGAATCGGGTAAAATCCAAAATTAACCGGAACTTTAGCACGTCTTGATTGTAGTTTGATGGTAGAGTTGAATATATTTTTAGTTAGAGTGACATTATAGTAAAATGGATGTTTAATTTAAAAAGTTTAAGAAGGATTGTGGGTTTAACACGTGTTTTTTTATTGTTTTAAAGAGGATGACATTTTAGTAATTTTGTCAAATATGTCAGTTTATTATATGTTATACGTACTCATTTTAATAAAAAAGACACAATAAACTGCACTAAAGACACAATGACGACATATGAGCTTAAAAATATTTTTTTTTATTTTTATATAACAATATTATACTCATTTTAAAGATAAAAAAAAACGCTCGCTTTTATGATGTGATTTTTATGAAAAAAATAATGTCGCACATAAAAGCTATAAACGTTTAAAAAAACGGGGGAAATTACAAAAGTCCACAAGAATAGATATTTTTAAAATACACTTCTAACAAAAAATTTTACAAGTTGATCTCAACCTGGTTGATACTATTTCTTATATTTTTTTAGTTTTAAAATCCTTTGTATTTGAAACTAATCCTTTTAATTGTTTTTTTTTAATTTGCTTCCTTGTTTATTAACGTTTATGTTCGCAACAAGTCAACAATGCAACATCTTTTTTAATTTAAAAAATATATTTTGTTACGATGAGCTTATTTTTATTCAAGTATTATTTAAAAATTGAGCCATTGCAAAGTATGTATAATCCGCTAGTTCTGTGTTATAAATTTAATAGGTTAGTATCTTGTGTATTACACGGGTTATATAAATAAAACATTAAATAGTTAAAAAAAGAAAATTTATTAATTATAAAATGATATTTGAGACAAAATATGATTAAAATTATCTACGAGTAAGGAGTATGACAATAATATTAAAGATACCATTATTAATTTTTTTGTATTTACTTACTTTTTTGCTTTTTTTAATTATTATGTTTTACAAAACAAATTGTTCAAAAATGATCATTTTTATAAATTTTATTATTATAACTCTAAATTTTAGTTATTTTGCTTTATAAAATTTTTATTTATAAAAACAGTTGTTAAGGGTGGATATTTTCTTAATAAAGACGGAGTATCCTGACTGTCTGGATAGGATATCCTTGGTTTTGGAAGGGTTAAGGATCCTAAGAGTACATTTCTATAACTAACAATTGTTCTCTTTATTATTTTTTGTTAATTAATTGCGCGTAACGTCTAGAGGAATATTTCAATCTTATTTTGAACATGGACTACCATAGTCAGTTGATAGTGGTAGCTGAAACAGCGGATTCCTCTGCTAACTCGGTCAAGTGGACGTTGAGGGATAATCCTTTAAAAATAGGATTTTAAGTTTAACATAAAATGAGGCTGTGACAATCACATAAAACATATTAATACGCACTCGTTCATCTCTCTTACTCTCATTCTCTGCAATCACACACAATTATTATAAACATTGCCATAGTTCTCGAGTTGTAATCTTCTTTTTCGTTAACATAGCTAGTGGTGATCATTTGTCACCACTCGGGGTTTTTATGTCGGCAATCTTCTAAAGATCAAGGGCTTTTTCCCTCATGACCGATCCTTGTGTTCTTGTGATTTTTTATTCGTTATCTTCATTAATCTTTAAGCATCCAACCTCACATTAACTACTCTGGTTATTATCAAATTTTACCAAAACAATTCGGCGCCCACCGTGGGGCAAACAGTGCTTTATCCATAATTCATTGCCTCCTATATTCATCACCTTTTATTCTCTATTTGCTTTCTCAATGGCTTCTCAACCAAAGTCTGTTTCATCGGTCATGCCAACATCTTCATCAATGTCAATTCCTCCTCCACCTATTGGATCGAGGAAAGTCATGGATCTGACTCAAAAGAAGCAGACTGTTGTTTATCAAGGATCCAAGAATTCCGCTGCTAGTACCTCTTCGGTAACAAATACCAATAATGATATTTCTGTTTTGTGTTCGCAGATGAAGAGCTATATGGATTAGCAAAATAAGACCAACTAGAGGATCAAGGATCCTTCGTGAGATCGAGGAGATCAAAAAAGCAAAAAGGCCAGTAGAGGAACCAAGTCCTCTTATGAAAAAGCTATTTGATTTCTCTACTCCAATATCTGAATCTCAGCAGGTCTCAGGATCCTCAAGTCGTCCTCTAACCTCAGTGTTTCAGCAAGGATCAGTCGAGATGTCTCAATGTGGATCCTCAACTCAGACTCTACCAGTCTTATCTTACTTTCCTCAAGGATCCTTCGCTCATGTAGGACCCCCGATGCAAAATCCAGGATCCTCATCCCAGAATCCAGGATCCTCTATGCATAGTCCTATTGGATCATCTTTATATAAGGATCGAGAATCCTCAGGAATCCCATGGCCTAAGACGTCCGTAGCACATGATGATGACTTCATTCCTATGCAGACTGGTACTACGATTGGACCGACTATCACTGCTCAAATTCCAACTTCTAGATACTATTTTGGGATGGAGTCCTTCCATCAAAGAGGTAACAATTTCAATAACATATCCATGGGTACTAATCAATACTTGGTGCAGGATGCAGGTATTACTCCGGTTATGGCCAGAGAATTGTAGAAACTCAAGGATATGATATCTAGTGTCCCTGGTGTAGTGAGACCTGTACCTGAGATACCAGTTGGTAGTCGTAAGGTGTCAAGGTTTGCTCCTACCATATGTGATATGGAGATCCCAAAGCGTTTTTAGACTCCCAGCATGAAATTGTATGGTGGTTCTACCGATCCAGAAGAGCATGTGGCTCAATATAGAGAAAGGATGAAAACTAACCCTATCCTACATAGGCTTAAAAAGGCATGCTTATGCAAAGGTTTTGGATCCACGCTTACAGGATCTGCACTCAAATGACTACTGAGTTTGCCTCCTTACTCTATTACTTTTTCTCATATTTGGTTAATCTATTTAACAATCAGTTTTTGGAGTAGAACATTTGAACAACTAACTAGTGATTTATATAGAGTCGTATAAGTTATTGGTGAATCTCTCAGAGATTATGTAACCAAGTTCGGAAGAGAGGCTTCGAAAATTCCAAACCTAGATGTGGCAACAGCCGTGGAAGCCTTTAAAAGTTTTTAGATATATTAATATTTTTTATATGTACTTGATCCTTTCATTTAGTTTACATGTATGCACATTTATTTGATCAATCCTCACATGCGTATATATATTACAAAATAATTTATATATATTTCTATTTATTTCAAATTTATTTTTTTCAACCCGTTATCTATAGCCTCTAATAAAGCAAGGTTTTTTTTGCCACTTGTCATTCTCTCAATCCATGTTTTTGCCACTTGTTATTTTTCTAGAGATTCACACGTCAATTTTCCCTCCAAAAGGGTGTTATGGTAATTTAAATTCCATATAAATTTATCTCTCTTATTAAAAATAAATTTTATAATTACTATGTTTCTCCCTCTTATCTATTTTTTTAAGTCAAACTATCTTTTTCTAAAATAGATTTTATGAGTGAATTTAAAAATAACATCCTTTAATTAAAATCTAAATAACAAAAACTAAAGTTTATATAATATGAAAATTTTTAAATCATTAAAAAGTTTTTAAACAAAATATTTTAAAATGGTTTTGTTTTTAAAAAAATTATAAACAGGTGAAACATTTTAAAACAATCCTATTAAAACAAGCAGAATAATTACAAATCTTATTTTTTTAAAAACAAGATTTTTATAAAAAAATATTTTTTATAAAATACGAATATTTAAAAATAAAACTATTTACATAAGAGAGTTAAAAAATGGTATAATTATTTTATTTTTTAAACTATTACCTATATATAATTTTAATTATATTTTATATTAAAATATTATACTGTAATTATTCATGTTAATTTTACATATATATTTTACAATAAAATATAATCTGTTTATTTAATGATTGTTTAGCTTATCTATCTATCTATAAAAAAAAACTAAAATAAGTGTGAAACAATTATAGATCTCATTATACTTACTTTTTTTATTTTTCTATATTTTACTTTTTTTTTTCTATATTATTAATAATAATGTTGAACACTAATAATATTACTCATACTATTTTTAAATTAAAAAATATATAATTTAAAAAATTAAAAACCTATTTTTATTAAAAACACACTTTTTTAAAAAAATTATAAAATATAGAATACAACGAATTTTTTTTAAAAAATCATTTTTCTTAAAACAATATATTTAAAAATCACAATTTTTATAAAATAAAAGTTTTAAAAAAATACATTATTGTTTATTTACTTAAAGTATCTATTTATACGTACTTATAATCATATTTTATTTTTAAGCATGATTTTATAATACATAAATTTTTATTAATAATAATTTAATATTTTATTTGTTTAGTATTACACGGGAACTAACCTAGTCTATAACCTCTAATAAAGCAAGGTTTTTTGCCACTTGTCATTCTCTTAATCCATGTTTTTGCCACTTGTCATTTTTCTAGAAATTCACATATCAATTTTCCCTCCAAAAGGGTGTTATGGTAATTTAAATTCTCATACAAATTTCTCCCTCTTATTAAAAATAAATTTTATAATTACCATATTTCTCTCTCTTATCTATTTTTTTAAGTCAAACTATCTTTTTCTAAAATAGATTTTATGAAGGAATTTAAAAATAACATCTTTTAATTAAAATCTAAATAACAAAAAACTAAAGTTTATATAATATGAAAATTTCTAAATCATTAAAAAAATTTAAACAAAAAATTTTAAAATTTTTTTGTTTTTAAAAAAATTATAAACGGGTGAAATATTTTAAAACAATCCTATTAAAATAAGCAGAATAATTACAAATCTTATTTTTTTTAAAACAAGATTTTTATAAAAAAATATTTTAAAAAATGAATGTTTAAAAATAAAACTATTTACATAAGAGAGTTAAAAAATGTTATAATTACTTTATTTTTTGAACTATTACCTATATATAATTTTAATTATATTTTATATTAAAATATTATACTGTAATTATTTATGTTAGTTTTACATATATATTTTACATTAAAATTTAATCCGTTTATTTAATGATTGTTTAGCTTATCAATCTATCTATAAAAAAACTAAAATAAGCGTGAAACAATTATAGATCTCATTATACTTACTTTTTTTATTTCTCTATATTATTAATAATAATGTTTAACACTAATAATATTACTCATACTATTTTTAAATTAAAAAATATATAATTTAAAAAATTAAAAACCTATTTTTATTAAAAACACACCTTTTTTAAAAATTATAAAATATAGAATACAACGATTTTTTTAAAAAAATCATTTTTCTTAAAACAATATATTTAAAAATCACAATTTTTTATAAAATAAAAGTTTCAGAAAAATACATTATTGTTTATTTACTTAAAGTATCTATTTATACGTACTTATAATCATATTTTATTTCAAGCATGATTTTATAATATAAATTTTTATTAATAATAATTTAATATTTTATTTGTTCAATCCGTATATTATACGGGGACTAACCTAGTTATATATATACACATCTATAATCTATAAACTCTAATAAAAGAAAGTTTTTGAAGCCACATATCCATCTCTCAAACCATCAAATTGACACGTGGCAGCATCTCACCCCACCTTTATTTCATTAATCCCGCCTAAAAAATAACCCGTTTTATATCTTACGCGGATCTATTACCCATGGATAAAACCCGGTCTATAATCCCCTTTCATTCCTTCTTAGTTCTTACCGAAACCCTAGAGCCACCGTCTTCCATCCTTCTGTGAAGCTGTTCCAGATATAACTATCTAACCTTTTTTCTTTCTTACAATCGATTATGAGGTTTTGATCTTCTTCACAATCGTTTCTCTTCTACATCCATCAATCGCTATGTAAGTTTCTTCAATCTCTTTTTTTCGATCAATATCTTTACTCTTTATCCTTTGCCATTCGATCATACACATGTTGCTATTCATAACCGATTTTTATTCTATTCTTCTTCATCTTCCCAGTGTTGTTCGTTTGGTATTTGTTTAAATTGTTGTTCGATTTCATCTTAACCATGGTGATTGTGTTTATAAACCTCAGATTATAGGTGAAGATTATGCAGTAGGAATCAAGTATTAACCTTTTGTTTTAAGAACCCTAACAATGGCATTTTTCTTATGTTTGCATTGCATCATTTTACCGATTTGCATAAGACGAGTGATTGTTGTTCGTGTATGTAGAGACAGTTTCTCCCACAAATCCCTTTGCTATGGTTACATCAACTTTTGCATTCCTTCCCATAGTATTCATCGATTAACTGAACTGATTTCTTGTGTTATTTGTTTGTATGGAAGCATTCATCTGAGGTTTGTTATGATGTTATCATTCATTTGTGTGTGTTTTTATAACTTTATATGCATATGCATTCTTCATCACTTGAACCATGTAACATTTATATGGAAACAAGTTTTTATACAAAGTAAGTACGCCTAAGAAAATGTAAGTTTTTATCCTTATTGTTATTGGTTTTCATGCAAAGAGATAATGCAAAACGGGGAGTCAAATTGTTGTTGATGATTGGAAGCATGGAATGCACACCAATTGTTTGATGAAATGCTTGATTTTTTTTAGGAAAAGAAGCTGCATTTGCTTGATTCTGTTGTCTTTTAGGGAATGGTTCTAAGCGTATCAATTCGAATTAAGGCTAAATCACATTGATTTGTTTGCTATATTAACTTGTAGTCGTGGTTGTGCTTTTAACGAATCAATTATTACAAATGTGCTAAAGTTATGCTTCACTGTTTTCTTTTGTTATTCATGTTTAGAGCACTGTAGCACATTGGTGCTGTTTGGTTTTTGGTGGATAATAAGCCTATAGAATGTAAGGTATTTGTTTGGTTATCATAGCTGTTGATCTGGCCACTGTGGTGCATTTGTGTTGCTTGGTCTATATTGGATAATAAGCTTTTAGGTTGCGAGGTATTTGTGTTTGGTTATCATAGTGTATAAAGCTTTGACTTGCAAGTTTCATGCTTATCTTCTTTGGTTATGATACATATAGACATATAGTACATTTTATCAATGATGTTGATTATTTAAATTCAAGATTAAATACATAATTTGAAAAATAGGATTATATTCGATCGTTGTCGAATGCTAACTTTATCGGTTATGATACCATAATATATTTTCTATATTAACCTTTTCCTCATGCATTTTCTTTGCATGATCTTTTGCTTGACTTTGCTATATGTTATATTAAGTAATAAGTGAGAATAGAAACATTTGTAGGAAATACTATATGAATACGTGCTTTGTTAATTTAGCAATAAATGAATACTAGGTTGTTCGACAACTAATATAACGACTTAACATAAAAGGGGATCATTTCTTCTAAATTCATTGTTTTATATATTGACATTTTCTTTTATGTAATAACAGCTAGCGAGGAACGGTATTTGCATATAGATTATATGCATAGCTGGTACCGAGTATCGTAGAGAAATATCACACAGGAACAAATTGCCCCCCATACTGACAATCACAAAAACTAGCTAATGCTTTATTTACTTGAGTTCGATTATCTTCCTTTCCATCTGTAAAGTTGGAACTGTTGTAAAAAAAAAACCGTGAAGGGTTGCTTGCTCAATCAAGTGACAGTTAATAAAAAACTACATGTATTTCATTTAATGTTCTGGCACATAACTACTAAAATACATTTGAAAAGCATTTTCTGATTTTTGAAATAACTTATTTGTGGATTGTTCATATACAAACATTAATATTTTTCAAAATTGTATTACTAACATGAAGCTTATTTTTTCTCTTCCAACTTAGGCAAAATTTCAATTGCTCACATGAACTAAGGTTCAACACACCAACATATATTTTTCATTGAAATTGTTGTATTTATTAATAACCCAATTTTCAATGCAGCATTGATGTTTATAACAAGTGCCATGTTATGATTTTTTTGTCTATTACTAAAATTGCTTTCAAACATTAATTTCGTGAATGAAGCGCTTCAGGTAAATGTTACTCTTAATCAATCACCATGCATTTTTCATTGAATTGTCACCGATCTCCAAATGTAAACTTATATTCTAGAGAATGAATCTAATCCAGAGCTGCTGATTTATAATGCTACAATTAATATTTTAGATGTCGACCCGTTACGATGACTTAAGTTGATATATGGTACATTTATATTTAACAAGTCTAAACTCTATAACCTCTTGCTATTGTTTTTATGTTCAACTAATAGAAAACCATTTTTTTATCCTGAACATAAACCCTTCTACGTATCTAAATACATTTTGATGAAGTGGATATGCTAATTTGAATGTAGAAATATTAACTTTAATGTTTGGTTTGGCATGTTAATATACTAGCTTTCTTATATCCAGAATTAAGTCCAGGCATGGTATCATCATATAATGTTCCGTCGATTCTACAGGCCAAACATATTTGGAATTTGTTATTGCAGTTAACTTTTGTAAAGCCGAATACCGTGTTCTATGTTTAAACTGTTTTAATGTCTTAGCTAAACTAAAACGGATATGGATTTCACTAATTTTTATCCCTTAATGTTGTATTTAATTATATCAATTTTAAAACTACGTTGTTGCCCCACTCAAACACGAAAATTTATTGTTAGAATTGTGGTGAGTTTCACAAATAGAATTATATAAATTGGGTTTAACATACTTCACAATATAGTTTAAATAATGGTATCAAAATTTTTATTGTTGAAGTCGTAGACGGTAGACATTACTACTGTGTGTCTAGAAGAACAAGTTTACAATCAACCATATCATCTTCCAACCATATCATCTTCCTGATGATATTGTAGACACTGATTTATTATAGACACTGAAAATCAATATGAAAAACTTACCACAATGATCAAGGAATCACCATTAAGCATCACTTACTAATCTGTTTATTTCATGAATTTCATTTATACAATGTCAATATTCTTAGTTTCTTACAATATTGTTTTTAATGCTAAATGAAAATAACTCAAACTAGACCTTGGAGTGTTCAATAGTAGTGAGACTTAAAATCGTACATATTAGTATTGTTAAACTAAAATCCTGCATATCACTTTTCTAATTTTACCTGCAAGAAGTCCAATTTTCTATAAGGTGACATGATAATTATTCAGTGGAGGTTATGATTATATTTGTTGTCTTTTGTTTTTCTATGCAACTCTTTTTAAACAAAATGATAGAATCGGACCAGCGTCATGCAAGTTTGAGAATCAACGCGTCACGTTTAAAGTCATTGCTTAGTGTTAATAGATTATATATTGATCTGTTCTTTGACTTAATGTTTCCAAACAGCAACAGATGAAGTTGTTCTCATGGAGCTTTTTCACTTTATGTACAACAACATATTATGCTTTGTCAATCAGTTTCTAGATTTAGGGTTTGGTAATTAGATTTTTTTTAATTTGTTACAAATACAACCTTATTGGTTGTTTCTTTCACATTTAAGTGTAAAATGTAGAAACATCTTGCTAATCTCCATACATTTAAGGTAAAATGATGTTTATTTTTTAATTAATGATTTAATGATGTCTTACTTTTTAAATCAACCGTGTGACACGGGTTCTAACCTAGTACATGCATGTATTGTAATCGACACTCTTTTGTTTCAGGAATTCAATCTCGTCCTTCCCTTTCTCTGGTCGAATTAGGGTTTCGCAATGGGTCATAGCGTGCGCAAGAACAGCAAGTACTCCGTTTGTGTTCTTTTGATTGATTTCTTACATACTTAATTTTGATTTGTTTTGTTTTGTTTTGTGTGCGAATCGTGATGAACAGTAAGAAGGGTCTATCGGCATCCGCTTCTCAGGTACTTTTATCATCGCTTCGTATTAACATGTCGCTTATTAGGGTTTAATTTTCTACAAGATGAGAAATTCAATCTCCTCCTTCCCTCTCTGGTCGAATTAGGGTTCCGCAATGGGTCGTAGCGTGCGCAAGAACAACAGGTACTCCATTCAAACGATCGAGCGTTTGTGTTCTTTTGACTGATTGATTTCTTACATACTTAGTTTTGATTTGTTTTTGTTTTGTTGAATTGTGTGCGAATTGTAATGAACAGTAAGAAGGGTACATCGGCATCCGCTTCTCAGCCGAAGATTTCATCTCAGGAAGTAAGAACATGATTATCATCTATAGAAGTTGTATATATCATCGTTGTGAACATTTGCTGTTTTTTTGTCATGAAATAGGATGGGATCACTCAGTTTTGCAATAAAACAACATAAAGAAAGAGAGAGTTGTTATTGTGAGGTTCAAGGAAAGAAACTGGTAGCAAACAAATAAAAAGGATTTCAAAAGATTTATAGCCCGTGTTGTGCATTCAGTCGACTTAACTTGTTTAAAATAAACTAACGCAGATCAAAGGCATTATGCTATACTAGCTTAATTAGATATGTTTTATCTTTTGATTTGTTCGTTGGACATTGCATGCCTTTTGAACCATACAATTCAACACAGATGTGTTTTCTCTCTGTCATGGTCGGATTAAAGAAAACACCTGGTCTTTTGCAATAAAAGTTTTTGAAAAAAGAGTTGTTACTGTGAGCTTTAACACATATAGATGGATGTTTCATATTTTTTTTCCTTTGGATGTTGCAAGTCATGTCTTTTGAACAATCTAGTGACTTGATTGATTGACTGACATCGTATCACTAGTTCTGCTCATTCAAATAGGCGCTCCACCCCTTACTGACTATTTATTTGTTTGCCAAATTAATTCTTGTTCAGCTAGGTGACAGGTTTGCCAAGATGAGTCTTAGACCTACATCCCAAAATGATGCTAAGAAGAAGGTAAATAAGAGGACGACGTACTTGTATAATAGTTGTTTGTGTTAATATTTAATAGTTATTGTTATTATTATTATTATTATTGGAGGAGTGGTTGATTCTATACAAATATTTAATGAATGTTATGTTTGCCCAATTACAGGACAAGTCTATTGCTAAGGCAAGTGGTTCTCATCAGGTGAAAAATAATCGGGAAGGTAATTTCAATTCTCTTGCTAAAAGTTTGTATATAATGCCTGCCTGCTTGCTGAGTGGCTCAACATGATTATTAACTTCTCTAAGTATGTCAAAGAGGCAGTTGAGGTCATGAAGCGTCCTGAGTGGCCCGATGGCGATGACTTAAATGGCCGAGAGGCTAAACTTGAGTTGAAAGCCGCCGAGTATAAAATTGGTTTGGTTTGTAGCATCTTCGAGGATTATCTGCCACTTGGCTGGAAGTAGTATGTTCTGATTTCTCTTTACTATTATCGATCTTATGTTTGTATAAGTGGACATCAATTATTACCTGATCATAATAATAATAGTTCAAATTTCATTGCAGCGAGCGGGAGAATGCCAGCTCTCTTATTGCAGGCTATCACAAGACTTTCATTGGTGAAGATGGGCTTAAATTCATCATGTAGTTTCATATCCAGCATTCAGAGTTTTTATGTTCTAGTTTGACAGTTACTAGCAAGGAAGTAAATAAACATGTTATATTGGTCAATGGTAATGAGGTGTTAGCCTCTCAAAAGTACATGAAATCAACCTTCTTTGTAGGGGTCAATCAGCAATAGCACGAGGCCATGGACTCGTGTGAAACATTTAATAGGTGATAACTCGGTCAAGAGTAGTTGAAGTAACCATATTATTTCAAAAGATAAAAGAACACCACTAACTATACGATACGTGATGTACAAAAAGGTAAAAACATATTCATTTGAAAGGAATGATGGTTTGTGGGAGTGGAGTTGCATAAATGGTTTCTTGTAAGAAATTATGAATTCAAACCCATCAAATGCAACTTTGTATATGTATACGGCTCAAGTTCATTGAGTTGTGTATATCACTGATATCAATTTGAAGTCATTGATCAGATTGTATCCCCCATTTGAAACTTATGAATTAGTACTTGAAGGAACACTTGAATTGACAATCTTTTTGAAGCAAATTTGCAATCCTTTTAATCATCTTATTGCAAATAGTTTGCATAAGCAGAAGTATAAATTTCAATGGATTTCAAGCATATTAAGTGAGTTTAATGAAATAAGCTTCAGTGCTTTGGAGAAGCACACGTTACGGGTTCATTAAACTTTGAGCAAAACACGAACACTCTAAAGAAAGAAAAAATCATGGAGACAATATTGTACGCAATGAATAAATCAAGACAAATGTTGCATGAACTCTAATCTAACTACATTATCATTGACTTCAAAACAATGATCGTGGATGAAATTACATAATTTTAATCCGGGGTAACTACACCCAAATGATGATGAAAATTGTGGTGCTTCATAGCTTTTTGTAATGGTACTTCTTTTGAAACTACAGAGCCACTGCCTCAATCCATGATGAATCTGGTAACCATCATGATGGACTCTGAAGACATTTCTTTAAATATAATACTCGCCGCCATTCCTTGGCTCAAATGATCTGTAATGATTGCAGTTTGAGGTTGGATGAGGGGGTGAAGATGACGAGAGGAAAGGGTTGATGGTTGAGGAATTGAGAGATGTGATATGTAGAGTGAATTCTTCTACGAGGATTCACTATATCTTTCATACTAATATGCGTTTAAGTAATGATTTGGGGATATTGATGGAAGAAAATCCTCTTTTTACCTAATAGTTTGAGAAAAAGGCATGGTTTTAAAGCCGGACCGGACCGGACCGGCCGGTCCGACCGCTTGGACCGGGAACCGGACTCCAATCCGGTCCGATTCGGTGCTTAAAACTGGTTTAACATTGAACCAGTGGTCAGACCGGTTGAACCAGTCGAACCAGTGGTCGGACCGGTAGAACCGGGAACCGAACTGGTCGAACCGGTTTTTTTTATATAATTTTTTATTTTTTGTAATTTTTACATATATTTAAAAAATAATTATAATTTTATCCGGTTCTTATATACGGTCCGACCGGTTGAACCGGTCCGACCAGTGGACCGGTAAAACGTCCGATTCACTGTCCGGTCCGGTTTTAAAAATATTAGAAAATGTGTGGTATAGAGATCATGATGGGATGCACTTCAATATCTTTAAAACTTAAGGAAAAGCAAAAATACTAAAGTTAGGGAGGACAATATTATTCAATAGTAATTAAATTTTGTTATTATAGAAAATAAGACTTTCGAACTCGAATAAGTGAGTATTGTTTACTTTATAAGTTTGATTATGATATTATGATATCCCAAAAGTTTTTTTTTTCGAATCCAAAACTTTTTTCTTTCTGCCCCCTAACTATTCAAAAACTTGTCATTCTCATCTAATTTCGTTAGTCAAGTTAATTTGTAAATCTATGTCAATTTGTAGACATCATTACACTGCAAGTTAATTTTCTTTATGTTCAAGCTAAAACGAAGTACCATCTTGGTGCATTAAAACATTGCTTACTACTTGGTTTGCGCTATTCTTCATAAATCATAAAATTTTATTATTCTTATTATGATCGTCGGATTCACAGCTTTAATATGTAACGTATCAAATCCTATATAAGTCACCATGATCATATGGAGAAAGAAAAAAAATGAGAATGTGTTTCTTAGGTCCCGTTGTGACTTAATCGAGAAAGAAAAATAAAAACTCACCCGGGACCTAAGTGAAGTACAAGAAGATCTTTACATTCAGTCTGTTGTTGTGAAGTGTCTTAGTGTTGAGCTAAAAGATCACAAAGATCTCACTCAGAAAAGCATTTCCTCAAGACCGAGAGGAAGCATGGGTTTAGTCAAGCTTTTGAGAATTAGAAGATAGATAATAGTGATGAGTTATGGAAATGTTAGCTAGGATCAACACTATTTCAGACAAGGTGGGGTATAATGTTGGCAACTATACGTTTAAAGACCTACTTTGAACATAAATACTCGTTCCCTAGTAGGGTACCTAAAATCTAAGTTAAGATCAGCAACGCCCATATAATACACTCTACGTGACTCTACATGACTGAGCATCTTTATTGCGTAAAAACTACACAACAATTTTGAGACTAATTCTGATAATTCTGCCAAGCATGGTTATCTAATGATGCCAGAAAGCTCTCAGGAGTGCGTGTGCGTTAGAAGATTATTACTTTCGTCAGACGACATATATAATTAACTCATTTCAAATTCATGCGATTAAATGAAATAACATATTCTTATTTAAACAGTACATGCCATGAAACCATATGAAAGAATCTCGGGTCGCTTCGGGCCAAACCTATGGCTTCAAGTAAAACCCGCAATTCATAAAACAAAGAGTTAATTACACGAATGGTCCGTGTGGTATGCTCATATTACAAGATTAGTCTCAACTTTTAAGAAATTATATTATTGGTCCCAACTGTTTACCAAACCGTGACACAATTAATCCTAGAGGGGATGACGGTTAGTTTTTTGAGTTAATTATTTTCAAAATGACAAACGGCCCCTGTTTTTAGAAAAAATTAAAACAAATTTGAGCATAATCAACACAGTACCATCACCAGCCAATCAGCCATCACCATACCACCACCATCACTAACCATCACCATACTAGTACACCACCACCCATCACTAACCATAACCATACTAGTACACCACCACCACCACTAACCATCACCATACCATCATTATCCACCGAAACCACTGCCGTACCACTACCTGAATCATTGCCATACCACCATATCATTACTACAACCACCAGCATAATAAACCCCCCCCCCCCCAAACCCTTTTTTCCCTAACCAGATCGTCCCCAACCTGTCATTTCCCATACACCAACCCACATCCGAACCACCACCATTGTTGGGGTCGTGATTGCAAACGCCGTCCGAACCACCACATTCCCTTGAATCAAACGTCGTCGGAACCACCATAATTTCTCAAATAACAAAAACCCTCCTAAAACCCAAAATTCCTAAAATAAAACAAAAAACCCACTCACACACAAACTAGCTGCGTGAAGGGTTTAACGCAAGATGGGATTTGAAATCGGGAAGAGGCATTTGAAATCAAATGTGAAATCGGCACAAGGAATTTGAAAAAACCTAAACGGCGTTAAGGGATTTGCAGCAAGCATCTTCATCAGCTTCAATTACCCCGGCTCTGTTCTTCGTCTGGTTCGTATCTTTTGTTCTTATCAACTGTGTAAACCCTTTCCGATACCAACTGTGAAATCGGCTCTGTTTTTCGTTTCTTTGTTTGGTGTTTTTAATACGGTTCGGGTATCGGGTTTTGCCCATCGACCCGAATCGTGAATCGGGTCGCCGTCGTTTTTCCTCTCCTCCGTCTCCGGCAGCTGTTGGTGGCGATGGTGGTGGCGATTGTGGTGGTGATGGGGGAGATCCAACCCCCAATTGGACGCGAGATCCACCGGCGACGGGGTTCCGGGGAACCCTCAACCGGAGTCCGATCATGTGGGGCGGAGCAAACACCGTGGGCGTCCCAATCGCATTCGCGGCAGAGGACGAGGTTGTCGGTGGAGCAGCGGACGGAGACGGGGGCGGAGCGGCAGCCGTCGCAGATTTGCGATCGGAGGTGTTTGCCGGAGAGGGTGTTGGCGGAGTGGACGTGGTGGTCGCAGAGTAGGCAGAGTTTGGCGGAGTCAGCACGGCAGAAGACGGTGGCGATGCGGTGGTGGCAGTAGTCGCAGGGGGTGGTGGTGTCGTCGTCTCCGGCGGTGGTGGGTGTCGCCATGAGTGATGAATTTGGAAGGTGTTGGTGGGAGGTGAAGTGATGGTGGTGATGAGGGTTTCCTCTTTGGGAAGGGGTTTGATTTTGTTGCATTTCTTTATTATTATTATTATTATTATTGGAAGATAAAGTTTTTGTTTTTGTTTTTGTTTTTGTTTCTTTGTTTGGTGTTTTTAAAATTCAAGTTCTTGGCTATATATGTGCTTTTATTTGTGTTTCTTGATGAAATCGATTGCCTGATGTTCATCCATATCTAACATAAATCATGAAATTATCATCATTTTCATGATTAGTTCATCGTTCTTTGAAGCTTTCTTCACTGTCTTCTTTGTTTTTAAAATATTCTTCAGCATTGACTTATGGATAGAAAATAAAAATAAAATATAATTTATTGTTTATGATTAAAAGAGATTGTTATTTCACAAAAGAATCTCACTTATAGAAACGAAAATCACAAACAATTTCACATATAAATGTCAAATAAAAATAAGTTGAATGACCTATCATTTGAATTCATCTAATCATGTATTATTATAGATTTAAATAATAATTATCAATAGTTAACTCACATCTGCCATATGCTTTTGTGTTTCTTGACAAATTGGTATGTGTTTCATCTGTATCTAAACAACATCTTGAAATCAACATCATCTTCATGATCATTTCATCATTCTTTGAAATTTTCTTTACCTTTACCGTATTATGTGTTACTGATGATTTAGTTCGAATAATGATTTGTTTTTGTTTATTTCAATTATAAAAATAAAAGACAATTCACATCAATATAGGCTTTAAGTGAGTTTTGACTTGCATGTTTTTGGTGTCAAACGAGGACTCATGAAACCATGAAGTAACCTTTGACTTCTCTTGAAATGTGTCGCGATGGGTGATGGGCTAGAATTGGTTTGGGCCACGGGTCAATTCTAAATATTACTCACATCCATGGGTGAAATTGTAGTTTTCAAATGATTATAATGACATTTTAAACAAAAATATTACCAAAAAGTGCTTAAATAGTGAATTTGTAAATTTAGTGATCTTTTGAATTTGATCCAAACTGAGAATTATCCGATTTATTTTACTATATTATTCATTATTTTTAATTTTAATAAACAAAACAATATACCTACATCCTAAACATTTTGTTTATAGCTAGTATGCTTAATTGGTGAATTTGTAAAAATTAATGATCTTTTGACTAATTTGACCCAAATTAAGAATTATTCGATTTATTTTACTATATTATTCATTATTTTAATAAACAAAAAGATATAACAGCCTAAACCTTTTTATAGTTATTACATATTTTTTCCTTTTATGATCTTCTTTTACTAACTATGATATCTTATGTTTCCTTTATACATGCTTTGACAATTGTTGTCTTTTTTTAATGTTTCAGGAACAAATGACGAGTTACCAGATTTCAAAGGAGCATATCTCAAATGTTATCAATCAAAAAGACGAAGATTGTTGCATGGCTATAGTTATAGCTGATTTAATTGGAATCATCTTGAGAGTTACCGGAGAGGAAAGTCCATCAACTATAGTTTCACCACAACCATTAGTTGAAGCCAAGGTTAACACTGTTCACGATTTTGGGCACTTTTGCAGTCAAATCGGACTCGAATGCATCCAAACATGGCCATTTACCATGTATAAGAAGGGAAATTGGGATGAAGAAAGCTACATCAAAAGAGATGCTTCCAAATGTATTAAACATTACATTGGAGGGTTTAACTATTTTAAGGATTCTCTTTTAATAAAAATGGAAATTGAAAACAATTTTAGTAATGGGATGAAATTTTTGGCGCATGTACATGGGCGCGATAAGATAGCGCGTGACAACACAAACTCCTTTTCGACATAAGAATACCCGGAAAAGGAAAAAAAGGGAAAGGCCAAAGAGTACAAACATGCATTATTAATAGTTGGATGTGACACGACTGACAATGACCCCAAAAAACATTTTTGCATAGTCAAAAACAGTCATGGAACAAAATGGGGAGACAATGGATTCTCAATCATTGGATTTGATGTTTTACGTTACATACTTGTCCCCGATTATGTAATTGCTGATGTTAGTCACAATGCAGATGTAAGTTTCTTGTAAACCTTCTTGTTTGCAAATTTACTAATAAAAAAATTGTTCCCATTCACAATGTGCTTTTTTATGTTACAGGCAATGCAAATTGGGACCTTCCACTTGATAAGGTCAATGATGAGAACATCTTACAAAGATGTATATTCATCGAGGATATACCTTTCTTTGCAGACATTAATGATTTTGAAAATCCCTTTACATGTTTCCCTGATATTAAAGTCGAAAGCTTGTGTATGGTAAGTCGTAAAGACTTATCATTTACAAGAAGTGCTATAGTAAGATTGCGATCAAGTGAAGAAGTTGAACGAGTTCTAAATCACCGAAACAAAATCTCGATACATACTTTCACAGCCAAAATTTCCAGGTATCGGGGAATGACATCTCATTCTCACGTGTACGAAAGAGGAGAGTTTAAATTGATGGTGACCTTGGTTTCGGTTAGTAAGTTCAAAGGGGAGAGAGAGGTTTATGAGCTTTTGGAGGTTGAGTGTCAACCCTACTGTGTTATGAGATTATATAAACATAACTACAAACTTACCGGAAGAGTGAAAATAAGTTTCCGCACCGAGAAACAAGGAAGGATGCACACAGAAAGTTACAAGCTTCAAACCTTGTGCTAAATGTTCATATGCATCCGGATGAAAACAACGAATCAAAGAATTCACCAAAAGTACACCCGGAGCAGGTATAGAAGTAGAGATACTTAGGAGGATGATGTTCTTTTGATTGATTTCTTACCTACTTAATTTTGATTTGTTTTGTGTGCGAATGATGATGAACCATAAGAAGGGTAGAAAGCATAGGTAGAAAGCAAGTGCCTGTATAGTAGGAACCGGTCAAAACTGAACACGTGATGTCGTGTCTGAGCAGGCGCCCACTTGCTTTGTGCAGCACCTGCCTGCTTAGGCACACGTGTCTATTTCTTATTGGTTCTGCTGGATAGGCGTACGCGTCTGTCTCTAGTGGGGCCGACACCTTGTCTGGAGGGGACATGTTGATAAATAAATTTTGAGGGGACATTTTAAAAGAAAGCTTAGGAAAAAGGCACATTTTGGGAATTTTCCCATACTTTAATCTGATCGAAATTCGGTTGTGTAGGTTGCTGAAGTTGTCTCAGAGAAACGGGATTTTTCAGGCACACCATATGTTCCTGTTTATGTTATGCTACCAGTGAGTCTCTGTCAATGTACTTTGTTATGATAGTACTCGCTTTATTGTTAATACACTTGTAACCTCAATATCGTGTATTGTTTTTATCATATATATTGAATTCAGTTGGGGGTCATCAACATGGAATGTGAGCTGGTTAATCCAGATGATCTGTTGAATCAACTAAGGACACTTAAGTCGGTTAATGTTGATGGTGTAATGGTTGATACATGGTGGGGAATTGTTGAGGCTAACAATCCCCAACAGTATAATTGGAAAGGTTACAAGCAACTCTTCTCGATAGTGCGTGAGTTGGGTCTTAAGTTACAGGTTTGTTTTCCATAGTGTGTATAATTCTTAATTGTATTATAAGCCGAAGGAACGACAAATATGATGTGTATTCAGGATGTAGTGTCATTTCATGAATGTGGAGGTAACGTTGGTGATGATGTTCATATCCCGTTACCTAAATGAATAAGAGATATTGGTCAAGAAAACCCCGATATTTATTTCACAGACAGAGACGGAAGGCGAAATCCTGAAAGCCTTACTTGGGGAATTGATAAGGAACGCGTTTTAAGAGGCCGTACTGCTGTTGAGGTATTAGATTTTGCTAATCACAAATGGAGTATGCATGCATGTTCTGGTGTAACGTTTAACAAAATATAACTGAAAAGATGATGATTTGTTGTTTCGTGCATAATATTTGCAGGTATACTTTGAGTATATGAGAAGCTTTCGGGTTGAATTTGATGAATTCTTCCAAGATGGGAGCATTACCGAGATTGAAATTGGTTTGGGTGCTTGTGGAGAATTGTGTTACCCGTCTTACCCTGCAAAACATGGTTGGGAATATCCTGGTATTGGTGAATTTCAGGTACCTCTATATAAACAAATCATATATAACCACTTGATAGCATGGTATTGACATGGTTATGAACAGTAGTTTTGACTCATTTGCTTATGAATTAATTGATCAATTGATCAGGGCTATGTTTAATCTCTAAATGTTCAAACATGTGAAGTAGAAAAAAATAGCTCTAAAGGAAATGGGTCAAACCGGCCAAAAGTCTGGCCCAAGTGTGTTTTCAGCGCATATGAAACTCAAAGCTCCTAAATGCTTTTACTCAAAAATTAGATAAATTTTGAAATTAGATATAAATGTAATATTCAGACACATAATTAAAACAATTTTAAAAAGTAGAAAATAAGTGTTTCGGGTTAGGCTACCAGCCTGTTTGGACTAGCACCATGGTTTGACTTGAATCCCATTTGACCCCTTACCCGACCTTGCCTGTTTTGTTACCGCTAATTGTGATTAAAAAAGAAAGTAAGATTGTGGCCAAATGCTACTTCTTTTGATAATTATTTAACCATGCAGTGCTATGATAAATACCTAAGAAAGTGTCTTGAGAAAGCTGCAGAAGCAAGAGGACACTAGTTCTGGGGTACGCCACCTGATAATGCAGGCTCTTATAATTTGCAGCCTCAGGACACAAGGTTCTTTTGTGATGGTGGTGATTATGATAGCGCGTATGGCAGATTTTTCCTAAATTGGTACTCCCAGTATCTTATTGATCATGGTGACAGGGTGCTAGCCATGGCCAATTTGGCATTCGAAGATACTCCTATTTCTGTAAAGGTAAGTCAACATCCGTCAAATTGTCACTACCTGATTTCTTAAATTTCCTATTAATTCACTTGAAATTATCATGGATGATCAGTTATCAGGAATTCATTGGTGGTACAAAACTGCTAGCCATGCTGCTGAACTGACAGCTGGGTTTTACAATCGGGCCAACCGTGATGGCTATGCTCCAATTGCTGCAATGTTAAAGAAGCATGAAACCGCTTTAAACTTCACGTGTGTTGAATTGCGTACATTGGACCAGCAAGAGGGCTTTCCAGAAGCAATGGTTGACCCTGAAGGGTTATTTTGGCAGGTAGTTTTAATAGGTGTCCCTCTAGTTATTTCCAAACTGAAGCAAAATTTCAGTTATTTTTTATATAGTTTGTATTATTCTTTAAACATATTTTAGGTACTGAATGCTGCATGGGATGCTGATATACCAGTTGCTAGTGAAAATGCACTTCCATGCTATGATAGACAAGGGTACAACAAGATATTAGAACATGCTAAACCAAGAAATGATCCAGATGGTAGACATTTATCTGCTTTTACCTACCTTAGGCTCAATCAAGCTCTCCTTGAACAACACAACTTGAGGGAATTTCAACTCTTTGTCAAGAGAATGCATGGTAAATTTCTTTCCCTCCCTTTATCAATCTCCATTTGATATTTGTTACTTTGTCGATTTTGCATGTTCAAATCCAGTATGTCTTTTATAACTGTGACAATCGTCACCATATAACTCATGAGGTCCCACCACTACCCTACCCAACCCTACCAACCAATGAGACTGGCTAAAACATCAGGAGGGTAAATGGTTTAATGCCAAAACGAGTAGAAGCTAATTCGAACCTCATAACTTTGCCAGTAGATGTAAGTCGCTTAACATTGTGCCAAGCCTTGAAGTTCACTTAGAGTATAGTATGGTTTAAGTTCAAATAAAATGTTTTTATAAAACCATGTGCTTTAGCAATGTTTTTAAAAACATTTGATTTACAAAGTATCAAGTGTATATATATATTAGGCTGGATGACGATGTGCGACATTTATCGTGGTATATCCATTTTGTATTAATGTATATGCATTAATTAACTCAAATAACCACTTAAATCTGTAATATGTTTATGAGCCTCAGAGTAACAATTAATTTGTTTCCTAAAACATGTGAAGTTGTTGAGGATGTTTACAACTGGATCCAAATTGACCGTTAAGCTGTTTTGCAACTTGCTTTGGGTCTTTCTACCAGAATTTAAATCTACGGAGGTAAAATACACTAGTTATGGTATAAAAGTATGTGGTATATAAGTTGAAAACTTTTTCAACTCTTGCGTTATAACGATCTCTCTACCCTTGAAATCATGTGTTTTTTTATGCTGATGTTCAGTTTAAATCCGTCTATTTCGCGGTATAATTTAGCTTACCATATAGTTGTGGAGTAGGCTATTAACGGCTGACTCACACACCCACTAAATGTATATCATTTATCTAAGGATGAGATTTGAATAATCACCATCTGAAATGGGACACCATATTTTGATCTATTGGGCTACAATATATACGGTGAGTAGGTTCATTTAGGGCATTCACAAATCACAATAGCTTCTCCATTCCTATCCCTCTAGTAATTAAACAAAAATCATCTCTTAAAAATTGTTTACTTTTCAAAAGCTTTTCACGTTAGCTTTCTCATATCTATTTTTATTTCAATTATAATTATAATTTTTAATTATTATTATTTATTATATTTTTTCTTTCTTTCAATCATAACTACCCATAAAAATATAAAGAGTAAATTACCGTTTGCATCCCTGAGGTTTGGTGATTTTAACCATTTGCGTCCCTACAATTTAAAAATCCCCATATACCCCCTAACGTTTTATTTTTGTTCTCATTTGCATCCAAATGACTAACGACGTTAAATAATTCAGTTAACTTTTTATAAAATGACGAAATTACCCTTGCTATAATTTAATGGGACCATCCACGTCATCTTCTTCTTCTCCTTTGACCACCACAAACTCTCTTTCTCTCTCTCTTTCTTTCTCAAACATAAACGCACACACACACCACCACCGGTAATATTTGCTCCAGATCCATCCTTAGGCAGTCGAGATATACATGCGGTGCTCGGGATATACATAAACGCACACACACACCCGAGTAGATCCATGCGGTAATATTTGCTCCAGATCCATCCTCAGGCAGTCGAGATATACATGGCTTCAAATCAACATACCTGAAATGAAATTAGCTCAAAACAGAAGCCGATGGAAAATAACGGATAGCAAAATACCAAACGTCATCCGGGTCATCTTTATCGTCACACAATGGTGGTAGGGTCCCTGATTCACGATCTAAATAGCAACTGTTATTAAGGGGTTTCTGCCATATTGCAATATACCCCTCTTTCTTGACAAGATTCCAGCACATACGAGTTGTTAGGTTAGTCATCTCTGGAAGAGAAGATGAAACCTAGTTTAACAGGTATACTTTTATATTTATATATTTTGAGTAACTCAATTTAAACTTTTAAGCTAAGGATTATTGGTAAAATATAAGTATGTCTTTAATACATGAGTAGTATTTTATCCTAACACTATTTGGTTGATAAAAATTTGAACAAGATGTAAATCTTTTTAATTTCTTGGATCTGAATATACGAGTAAAAAAGGAGAGAATATATGTTACCACCACCATGTATAATGATTAGTGTCAAAAGGAGCACGTGTGTAAAGATTCTTAGGGTGTTTGTTTGTTTGTTTGATGCTGCTAATAACCTGGTACTTGTATATATTCTAATCAACACACCCTTTTGTTTCAGAAATTCAATCTCGTCCTTCCCTTCCTCTGGTCGAATTAGGGTTTCGCTTCGCAATGGGTCGTAGCGTGCTCAAGAACATCAGGTACTCCATATAAACGAGCGTTTGTGTTCTATTGATCGATTGATTGATTTCGCCCCTGCTTGATTTTGATTTGTTTTGTGTGCGAATCGTGATGAACAGTAAGAAGGGTCTATCGGCATCCGCTTCTCAGGTACTTTTATCATCGCTTCGTTTTAACATGTCGCTTATTAGGGTTTAATTTTCTACAAGATGAGAAATTCAATCTCCTCCTTCCCTTTCTCTGGTCGAATTAGGGTTCCGCAATGGGTCGTAGCGTGCGCAAGAACAGCAGGTACTCCATTCAAACGATCGAGCGTTTGTGTTCTTTTGATTGATTTCTTACATACTTAATTTTGATTTGTTTTGTTTTGTTTTGTGTGCGAATTGTGATGAACAGTAAGAAGGGCACATCGGCATCCGCTTCTCAGCCGAAGATTTCATCTCAGGAAGTAAGAACACGATTATCATCTATAGAAGTTGTATATATCATCGTTTTGTTGTGAACATTTGCAGTTTTTTTTTGTCATGAAATGGGATGTGATCACTTAGTTTTGCAATAAAACAACATAAAGAAAAAGAGAGTTGTTATTGTGAGGTTTAAGGAAAGAAACTGGTAACAATCAAATAAAAAGGATTTCAAAAGATTTATAGCCCGTGTTGTGCATTCAGTCGACTTAACTTGTTTAAGATAAACTAACACAGATCAAAGGCAGTATGCTATACTATATACTACCTTAATTAGATATGTTTTCTCTTTTGATTTGTTCGTTGGACATTGCATGCCTTTTGAACCATACAATTCAACACAGATATGTTTTCTTTCTGTCATGGTCGGATTAAAGAAAACACCTGGTCTTTTGCAATAAAAGTTTTATTGCAAAATATGTGTTAAAGCTCACAGTAACAACTATTTTTTCAAAAACTTTTATTGCAAAAGACCAGGTGTTTTCTTTAATCCGACCATGACAGAGAGAAAACACATCTGTGTTGAATTGTATGGTTCAAAATGCATGCAATGTCCAACGAACAAATCAAAAGAGAAAACATATCTAATTAAGCTAGTATATAGTATAACATACTGCCTTTGATCTGCGTTAGTTTATTTTAAACAAGTTAAGTCAACTGAATACACAACACGGGCTATAAATCTTTTGAAATCCTTTTTATTTGATTGTTACCAGTTTCTTTCCTTGAACCTCACAATAACAACTCACTCTTTCTTTATGTTGTTTTATTGCAAAACTGAGTGATCCCATCCCATTTCATGACAAAAAAAACAGCAAATGTTCACAACAAAACGATGATATATACAACTTCTATAGATGATAATCATGTTCTTACTTCCTGAGATGAAATCTTCGGCTGAGAAGCGGATGCCGATGTACCCTTCTTACTGTTCATCATCATTCGCACACAAAACAAATCAAAATTAAGTAGGTAAGAAATCAATCAAAGGAACATCATCCTCCTAAGTATCTCTACTTCTATACCTGCTCCGGGTGTACTTTTGGTGAATTCTTTGATTCGTTGTTTTCATCCAGATGCATATGAACATTTAGCACAAGGTTTGAAGCTTGTAACTTTCCGTGTGCATCATTCCTTTGTTTCTCGGTGCGGAAACCTATTTTCACTTTTCCAGTAAGTTTGTAGTTATGTTTATATAATCTCATAATACAGTAGGGTTGACACTCAATCTCCAAAAGCTCATAAACCTCTCTCTCCCCTTTGAACTTACTAACTGAAACCAAGGTCACCATCAATTTAAACTCTCCTCTTTCGTACACGTGAGAATGAGATGTCATTCCCCGATACCTGGAAATTTTGGCTGTGAAAATATGTATCCAGATTTTGTTTCGGTGATTTAGAACTCGTTCAACTTCTTCACTTGATCGCAATCTTACTATAGCACTTCTTGTGTATGATAAGTCTTTACGACTTACCATACACAAGCGTTCGACTTTAATATCAGGGAAATATGTAAAGGGATTTTCAACATCATTAATGTCTGCAAAGAAATGTATATCCTCGATGAATATACATCTTTGTAAGATGTTCTCATCATTGACCTTATCAAGTGGAGGGTCCCAATTTGCATTGCCCTCCTGTAACATAAAAAAACACATTGTGAGTGGGAACAATTTTTTTATTAGTAAATTTGCAAACAAAAAGGTTTACAAGAAACTTACATCTGCATTTTGACTAACATCAGCAATTACATAATCGGGGACAAGTATGTAACGTAAAACATCAAATCCAATGATTGAGAATCCATTGTTTCCCCATTTTGTTCCATGGCTGTTTTTGATTATGCAAAAATGTTTTTTGGGGTCATTGTCAGTCGTGTCACATCCAACTATTAATAATGCATGTTTGTACTCATTGACCTTTCCCCTATTTTTCCTTTTCCGGGTATTCTTGTGTCAAAAAAGAGTTTGTGTTGCTTCTGCCTCACGCGCTGTCTTATCGTTTATAAAGTCGCCCATGTGCATTGCGCCAAGTATGAGAAATTTCATCCCATTGCTAAAATTGTTTTCAATTTCCATTTTTATTAAAAGAGAATCCTTAAAATAGTTAAACCCTCCAATGTAATGTTTAATACATTTGGAAGCATCTCTTTTGATGTAGCTTTCTTCATCCTAATTTCCCTTCTTATACATGGTAAATGGCCATGCTTGGATGCATTCGAGTCCGATTTGACTGCAAAAGTGCCCAAAGTCGTGAACAGTGTTAACCTTGGCTTCAACTAATGGTTGTGGTGAATGTCACACCCTCAATTTCCACAAACGGGGTTTTACCGTTAGGCGTGTGACAAACCAGGATCTCAGACACAGTCATATCAAACGACACTAAGTGAATTTTAAGATAAACGTTTGATTTCAATCAGAGTAGAAACATAAATGAAATAAAGATCAGTGCGGAAGCATATAATTAAAATGTAAACCAATACTATAAGTTTTCAAAGTACTATGCCAAAACAAAATGTTCAATGCAAGATAAATGAGTTTGATGATGCATGTCCTGAGTGAGTTCCTTAACCGTGCAACGTAAGCTTAAGCGTTCCTGTGACCTGAGAAAACATGCTAAAGTGTGTCAATATAAAGTTGGGGAGTTCACAGGTTTAATCACAAATAAAATATTTGTAACTGTTTGAATGGTAAAGTAATTAAAGCATATCGATAGGTAGCTAGCCTATTAACAAGTTACTTAGCGTTTCGAACCGAAGCTGACTGTTTGTATGTTTGTTGCCTTCCCGTCACGTCTCACCAAACAGTGACAAATGTTAGGTCAATAATGCACCCGTTTGACCTCCAATCAAGCTAGCGCGACTAGCCCGGGGGTGGGTTTGTCAAACCCAGTAGTACTACTCAGAATTACCTCGCTACACATTACTAACGGTTCGAGAATGTAAGGACTTTTAAGTATGTTTGCACTAACGTAACAGACGATATCAATAATACTAAAAACCATTTTGTAAATATGTTTGCATGTTTTCTCCCCCAAAAAGGAAAGAATGTAAAAAAGGAAAGAATGTTTTCTCCCCAAAAAAAACATTTTGTTTTGGCATAGTACTTTGAAAACTTATAGTATTGGTTTACATTTCAATTATGTGCTTCTGCACTGATGTTTATTTCATTTATGTTTCTACTCTGATTAAAATCAAACATTTATCTTAAAATTCATTTAGTGTCGTTTGATATGACCGTGTCTGAGATAATGGTTTGTCACACGCCTAACGGTAAAACCCCGTTTGTGGAAATTGAGGGTATGACATTCACCACAACCATTAGTTGAAGCCAAGGTTAACACTGTTCACGATTTTGGGCACTTTTGCAGTCAAGTCAGACTCGAA
The DNA here is from genome assembly GCA_024085815.1 of Flaveria linearis. NCBI lineage: Eukaryota > Viridiplantae > Streptophyta > Magnoliopsida > Asterales > Asteraceae > Flaveria > Flaveria linearis. The sequence continues at coordinate 120,580,024 of CM044001.1, forward strand.
TGCATCCAAACATGGCCCTTTACCGTGTATAAGAAGGAAAATTGGGATGAAGAAAGCTACATCAAAAGAGATGCTTCCAAATGTATTAAACACTACATTGGAGGGTTTAACTATTTTAAGGATTCTCTTTTAATAAAATGGAAATTGAAAACAATTTTAGCAATGGGATGAAATTTCCCATACTTGGCGCAATGCACATGGGCGATTTTGTAAACGATAAGACAACGCGTGAGGCAGAAGCAACACAAACTCCTTTTCGACATAAGAACACCCGGAAAAGAAAAATAGGGGAAAGGTCAAAGAGTACAAACATGCATTATTAATAGTTGGATGTGACACGACTGACAATGACCCCAAAAAACATTTTTGCATAGTAAAAAACAACCATGGAACAAAATGGGAAAACAATGGATTCTCAATCATTGGATTTGATGTTTTACGTTACATACTTGTCCCCGATTATGTCATTGCTGATGTTAGTCACAATGCAGATATAAGTTTCTTGTAAACCTTCTTGTTTGCAAATTTACTAATAAAAAAATGTTCCCATTCACAGTGTGTTTTTTTATATTACAGGAGGGCAATGCAAATTGGGACCCTCCACTTGATAAGGTCAATGATGAGAACATCTTACAAAGATGTATATTCATCGAGGATATACCTTTCTTTGCAGACATTAATGATGTTGAAAATCCCTTTACATATTTCCCTGATATTAAAGTCGAAAGCTTGTGTATGGTAAGTCGTAAAGACTTATCATACACAAGAAGTGCTATAGTAAGATTGCGATCAAGTGAAGAAGTTGAACGAGTTCTAAATCACCGAAACAAAATCTGGATACATATTTTCACAGCCAAAATTTCCAGGTATCGGGGAATGACATCTCATTCTCACGTGTACGAAAGAGGAGAGTTTAAATTGATGGTGACCTTGGTTTCAGTTAGTAAGTTCAAAGGGGAAAGAGAGGTTTATGAGCTTTTGGAGGTTGAGTGTCAACCCTACTGTATTATGAGATTATATAAACATAACTACAAACTTACTGGAAAAGTGAAAATAAGTTTCCGCACCGAGAAACAAAGGAAGGATGCACACAGAAAGTTACAAGCTTCAAACCTTGTGCTAAATGTTCATATGCATCCGGATGAAAACAACGAATCAAAAAATTCACCAAAAGTACACCCGGAGCAGGTATAGAAGTAGAGATACTTAGGAGGATGATGTTCCTTTGATTGATTTCTTACCTACTTAATTTTGTTTTGTGTGCGAATGATGATGAACAGTAAGAAGGGTACATCGGCATCCGCTTCTCAGCCGAAGATTTCATCTGAGTAAGTAAGAACATGATTATCATCTATAGAAGTTGTATATATCATCGTTTTGTTGTGAACATTTGCTTTTTTTTTGTCATGAAATTGGATGGGATCACTCAGTTTTGCAATAAAACAACATAAAGAAAGAGAGAGTTGTTATTGTGAGGTTCAAGGAAAGAAACTGGTAACAATCAAATAAAAAGGATTTCAAAAGATTTATAGCCCGTGTTGTGTATTCAGTCGACTTAACTTGTTTAAAATAAACTAACGCAGATCAAAGGCAGTATGCTATACTATATACTAGCTTAATTAGATATGTTTTCTCTTTTGATTTGTTCGTTGGACATTGCTTTTTGAACCATACAATTCAACACAAATGTGTTTTCTCTCTGTCGTGGTCGGATTAAAGAAAACACCTGGTCTTTTGCTATAAAAGTTTTTGAAAAAAGAGTTGTTACTGTGAGCTTTAACACATATTTTGCAATAAAAGCTTTTATATATATATTAAATAGAAGCTTACGTACTATATAAAATATTATAATATTTGGTTGGAAGTATCATGCAGGCACTACAAGTATTTTTTGCTTTGTATAAAATTAAGTAGAGTGAGTTTGTTTCGATTGATAATTATATAATTGGCTTTCTAGCATTTAAAGTTTGTATAATATAATGTTCCCACATTTGTTTCATTCCTTTATATATTCCCTTATAAATTAAACAATGCATTAGTAATGCTTTGCGGAATTGAAGCCACAACATCACATCCTTCTAATTCAGTAGATTATAATTATTTGTTTTGATTCTTGATGGCCAATTTCAAAACAGTGATTGGAGTATTTCCAGCTTAGTTTAGGATGAATTGAAGTCATTATGGCATGAATTTGTGATTTAATTTAGAATTATGCTAACTTGTATCTTCCCTAAAGGTCATAAAATTTTACTCCAGGGAAGGTGTTTAACATGATATCAATATCAAATCTCAAGCCATATTTGACAAAGCAATTGATGAGGATTGGTATCAAAGATGGTAAAATTGACAATAAAGGAAGATGATAGTGGAAGAATCAAATGGAAACTTGGATTGTATTGCAAATGAAGATGATGTTTACAGACTCACTTACCACCACCGTAATGGTCCAGGGCTATGCCCTTCTCAATGCTATTACAAAGAGCCACAAAATCCTACTAATTCTTCCCCACCCCCTTAGGGTTTACTAATACCTATTTATATAAAATATACATTGCACTAAACACCCTCCTAGAATAGACAATTGACATTTAGACTAGAAACTATAACATGATTCCTATCATTACTCCCCCCTTCAAAACAGTCTTGTCCTCAAGACTGGGATCGGCTGCGTCGTCTGGTGGTCGACCTTGGCCATGCACCACCCACAAATGATATGATCCAACAACACCTGCAGCAACCTGACTTGCAGTCTTGCACCAACCATGAAATAGTTTCCATAACAAATCTGATTTAGGGTTTGTATACGGGTCAGGTGGTTTAGGATCCTCATCCAAAACAAACAGCTTCAAAGCAAAAGCAGAAGGTCGGGTATGGTCGAGCCACCCAAAGTCCCAACCCGGTTTCCACTCAAAGGTTTGAACCTCACGGAATTCACGAGTCCCGAAGCCCACTAGTTCTTGAAATCGGTCCGATAGTATTCCAATTTTGTGAAATTGTGATTGAACGTCAACAACCTGTGTATCGGAAGACTGAAATGGCGCCAATGATTTGGCATCCGAGCTTGTACGCACAGCCTGCAATTGAACTTGACCATGAGCACTCCAACGTTCTTCTGATCGGGAAACAATTTCCTCCAATTGAGCTACAAATTGGATACCAAAACCGCCTAGGGATTCCTGCTCAATCCCAGATTCAACCGAATCTGTTTTTGGCTTGGTCTTTTGGATCCATCCTTGAGGATCGAAACCGTTGAATTCCAGCAGATTTACCTTATTCACTGCGCAAGGTAGAGTGGAAGGAGGGTTTGATTGACCTGATTTTGTGCCGGAACCAGATCGAAGACCACTGTCGATCGCTGAAACCTTCGAATCTGTTCCTAATTTTTTCTCGAATTGCTTCATCCATCCAAGCATCACCTTACGAAATTTGACCGATTCCACCCTATCGCCTTCTAACATAGAGAAACCTTAATTGCAGCAATATCTGATTGAAGTTGTTGAATCTGTTGTTCGTGACTATCCAAACGAGAAGTCTGATTCACCATAATTGAATTAAAGTAGACCTGATGTAGATTCGATGAACAAAAACGACTGAAGGGACAAGAGCGGAAATGATAATCAAGGAACAGAACAAAAATCAAATTGGATTGTGGATCGGAAGGAATTGGATCTGGAAATCGGAATTGGAGATCAGATTGGATATCCAATGAATAGAACAAACACCGATTGGGCAATTGAAAGAGAAATTGATAGTGGATGAGGATGAACGAAGTGACAAAGGAACAGAGGAAGATGTTGAAGATGAAATCGAAACCGAAAAGGAAACGAACAGGAGGATGTTGAAGGCGGCGGGTTCGGGATGAGGATGTTTGGTGATTTGTGGAAAAAGATGCACCGGAGACAGAAATGAAGAAGCTGAGATTGCCGACGGAGCAGTGGCGGGAGGCGGCGGCAGCGATATTATCCGGCAAATTGAGCAATTGAAGGCGAAATTTGCAGTGGAGCTATAATCGGAGCTATTAACGGCAGGTCGACGTGCAGGTCGGACCAATGATGAGGATTGGTATCAAAGATGGTAAAATTGACAATAAAGGAAGATGACAGTGGAAGAATCAAATAGAAACTTGGATTGTATTGCAAATGAAGATGATGTTTACAGACTCACTTACCACCACCGTAATGGTCCAGGGCTATGCCCTTCTCAATGCTATTACAAAGAGCCACAAAATCCTACTAGTTCTTCCCCACCCCCTTAGGGTTTACTAATACCTATTTATATAAAATATACATTGCACTAAACACCCTCCTAGAATAGACAATTGACATTTAGACTAGAAACTATAACATGATTCCTATCAGCAATGTATGTATATATAATTGCAATGAGATTCAAGTTACGAAACCCATCCAACCATTTTGCAATGAAAATGAAAGACTTACTTAATTGTCTTGATTCCTGCATGTTAATATATTAATAAACTGTTCACTCGCATAACATATAGCTTTAAAGATATAATATAATTGCTAACAACACAACTATTTAGAAATGATTAATTCTAGACTTGCTATCAGGTAGTAGATTTCTTTGAAAAAATTAGTTTCTTTAAAGTGTTGCATCCTCTGTTGGATACTATCTTTTTGAAACAGTTTGGAACTAAACAAATTCTTACATCAACTTTCTTTTTATTTGGTCTGTGTTTGTGTTTAATAACTTAATTGGTTTTATAATGAGCAATTTTTGTCATTGCCCAATTGGAGAATAAACAAACAAACAAACAAACCCAGTATATCCCACTCAAGAGCAGGGTCTGGGGAGGGTAGGTGTAGGCGAGTCTTTCCTCTATCTTGTTAGGTAGAGAGACCGCTTCCAAAGAGATCCCCGGCTCGATAGCAAAGGCCATACTGAAAACAATACACATAGCATACCGTATACAAGAAATCCTACCACACATAGCATACAGCATACAATAAATCCTACAACACATAATGCGCAAAAAGCCATACCGAATGCAATACATCCTTCAAGTAAATCATACGACACATAGCATACAGTATACAATAAATCATACGACACATAGCATACATATATCATAGGAGCAGGAATAATCACAGTTAAAGGGCAGATATGGACTACTTAGACATCAGACCCCGCAACCAGACTTCAAATACCCTTTCAGACTTCAATTGGAGAATGAATATTATATATATCTCAAGAGGTATGAATATTAACAATACTTTTGTACTTTTCATCTTTTTCATCCTTTTAATAAATTTGTGTATATAGGATAAATATTGCCTTCAACACATAGAGATGATCAAACAACTGTTTTGAATGATGATGATAAACTTGGTGATGGAGCAATTCCTCCACATAATAGGGATATCATCAAAAGGAAGTAAGTCTAAACCCTCACCTGAACATTTTTTTTACACTAATTTTGTTTTACCCATTGAAGATAAAAACGTAACTTAAATTGACCACAAGAGAACATGAGGAATTGGCATGTAACTTTTAACTATTCTAGAATACAGATTTGCCCAAACTAAGATTGCATTGTCAGTTAAAAGATCATTGTTTGACCCGTTTAACATAACACATAGTTCAGATTAACTCATTCGCAAGAACACATGATGAAATTTTGCATGTAACTCTCACCTTTTCGTCAAAACAGATCTGTCCCAATTAGAATTACATTGTCAGTAATAAGGCCATTAATCTGTAGGTCAACAGTTTTAGAAATAAGATTGTTGCGCGAATAAGCTAAGGATATAAATTCTCATGTGGTTTGAAAAAGCAAAATTATGCTGCATGAAATAGGTTCTTTTGTAAAGACTAAAAAGTAAACATAATTTGACATTTTGTTACAATAATGAGAATAAGAAGTATAGATGACGATCCAGTAATTGTTTTATAAAAAAAAATTTAGGTATTATGAAAACTTTATTCTACAAAAATATGCTTACCTTTATAAATTTACCCCAGAAATTAAATATCTTTTTTGAAGTTGTTACTTATTAAAAAACATTGAAAAATAAATTTCCATCATTCTTCATTTATTTAATTATGCTATATTAATTTATTTATGACCTAATTGAATCTTCTGCATGAGTTATCTTTTGTTGCATAAACTTTAATGTAGATATTTTATTAGAGTTGCTTCCAAATGACAGTGCAGCCATTGATCGCCCACAGTAATCTTGTCAAAGTTGGAATGTGTATTTGTTAGTGTTGTATTACAAGGATTAAAAATTAGGAGAAGAATACATTTCTTCACATTGAGTTGGATATTTCAAGTAGACAACCAAATCCCAAGTGGAGAGCTTAAAGCTTTAAAAAAACATATGGTACGCTTCATAACATGGTGCATATGATAAGTATGTGTATGTATGATTAGCATGGTATTTTTTTTAATTGTATGTTTCTAGACATGTCAAGTGTCAAACATAGTTTCCAAATTGCTTACCATTGTTTGGTTATTTGGTTTGTTAGTATCGGTTACAGGTTGTTAATTAGTCAGTCGAATATTTGTATGTCAATTGTATTGGCAAATAGGTTTAAAAGTTCCCCAATGATTACACTACTCCTGCAGGGAAAAGCGGGAGAAACACTTGTCATATATAATAAGGATAATAAATTAAACGGTTAATCTTATATCTATAGATAAAATCTCTAAAAGCTGAACATGTGTAAATAATTTAATTTTGAATTCTATCAGACGGTTTTAAATATAATAAAATACTTAATAATTTTAAGAATATGTGTTGTTATTTCAGTCAATACTTTATCAAGTTGTGTGCAATGCCGCCGCAACGTGCGACGGGTCAAAAAACTATATTATATTATATAATTTTAAATTTGCAATGGGAATGAATAGTCATATGGGTGCTTTGATGTTTTGACCACAGAAGATATCTTTTTTACATTTTGGTCCCTCCAACTGATGTATATATAAACACAGACACATTGTTGCATTGCAGAGAGAGAGAGGGCTTGTGTTGGGGGTAGGGGTGTTCATTTTCGGATATCCGAAATTCGGACATCCGAATTTCGGATATCCGAAAATTTCGGATAGTGGATTTCACTATCCGAATCCGAATCTGAAATTTTGGATATCCGAAATTCGGATATTCGAAATTTCGGATTCGGATTCGGATATCCGTTCGAATATCCGAATTTCAAAAAAAAGATATTTTTTAATAAATTTTATAAAAATATAATAAATTTTTATTGAAATTTATTTATATATCCAAAGTTTTTGTTAAAACATCCGAAAATATTTAATTAATATTTAATATTTTTAAATTTTTATATGGATATTTCGGATATTTCGGATATCCGGAAATTCTCAAAATCACTATCCGAATCCGAATCCGAAATTTCGGATATCCGAATTTCGGATATCCGAATTTCGGATTTTCGGATATTTCAGATTCGGTTTCGGATTCGGATATTTTTGAACACCCCTAGTTGGGGGATGGTGCCGTGGCGGAAGAGGCGGTGGCCGCTGCGGTTTGGCCGCTGTTTCCCTCTTCCATGTGCCTTCTTACCTCTGGCTTTTCTTTTAAAAAACCAACCCCCAAGTACATGTTATTACATCCACTGCTTTTACTTTTAAAAGTTTTCAGTCCATTATTAAGGAAAAAACTTCATAAAAAACGAACTCACCCACGATTGAGTGTTAAAAAAGGGAATGTACCTATATTATTAAAAAATAATAATACATATTTAATTACATGAAAATTTAATGCAACATGTTTTTTCTTACATGTACTTACATGTAATTAAGTGAAATTACATGTTCTTACATGTTGTTGCATATAATGTCAAAAGTCAAAAAAAACTTACATATAATTAGTGTGTATAACTAAACAAAATGAAACATTTAGACGTTCATTTTAGTACAACAGGTTTTTTCTTATATGACCTTACATGTATTTATCTAAAATTACAAAGTATTACATGTTTCTGAAAAGTCATATAGTGTGAAAAGTCATTACTACCCATAAACAACACCAAAATACATGTTACAGGCGTTTCTTAAAACAGGGTTACATACAGTTACACATATTTACTGTGAATAAGTCAAAAAAAATGTAAAAACTAAAGAGTAACACATACTCACAGTTACACATACTCACACTAATTATGTGTAACACATGTATTGCATTTTATTACATGTTATTTCATGAGGTTTTGGTGGGTGTTGCAACAAAAAGTCCTAACACCATAAATAACACCCCAAAAAAAACACGTGTCGCAGATACTTACACATTGTTATAAAAACACTTACATTTAATTAGTGTGTGTAACTAAAAACTGACACACTTTTGAATCCAAAAAGGGAATGTACCAATATTATAAAATTTAATACGCATTTAATACAAAAATGATTATGAGTCTTGCCCCACGAAAATAAAAAAAAAAACATCATAAAAATAACCTATTACACATTTAATACAAATGATTAATGTGGTTCAAACTTCTTTAACAAGAAAAAGAATAACAAAAATACACATTGACATGAAAAAACAAAAAAAATAAGTAACAATAACAAAAACAAAAAAATAACCCCGAAAAAAAAGAACAACAAAATAAAAGCTAACCACGACGATCATAACCGACGTATCGGAGAGGAGAAATTGAATAAACAGGGTCAGGTGGAGGAGTTTCAGTTGCAGGAGATTCTTCATCATGAACGGGAGCCCCTATATCCGAATTTTCAACTGGCGCAGGTGGTGATGGCGGAACGGGGTTGAGTACGGGTGGATGCACACAAACGTCGACTACATGCAATGGTTGTGAAGTGGGTGGAGGGGTAACTTCACCGCCACCCATGAAGAAAGTAACCGGTAGATAATGGAAAAATATTAACAAGGAAAGCGATGAACAGTATTTGAAGATGTATGAAATGTGCAAAGTGGTGAATCAAAAATATGGTTATGAAGAAAGTGGATGGATATAGTACATAAGGTATGGAACTCGAGATGTGGAAAAAAGATGGATGTGATGAGTTGGTGAAAGGGAGTTGACATGGTACATAAAGTACTGACACAAAAGCAACTCATGCAAATGGTAGTTGGGTGGAATTGACGAAAATACCCCTCAATGCCTCGTTCAAGATTGTTGAGGTGTCAAGTTCTTATTGGTTGTTTTGGGTTAAAGAGTTTTCACATTAATTGAGGGTTAACTCTTGAACCCAATCTGTAACATCCCGTAATTTTTTTTATAAAACAATTACGTTTAATACGTACTAATTCCAATAATTACAAAATTTATAATAATAATCATAATAATAATAATGTTAATAATAATAAAAATAATAACAATAATAATAATAATATTATTATTAAAAAAATAATAATAATAATGTTAATAATGATAATATTAATAATAATGAAAATATTATTATTAATAATAATTTATAAAATTATTAAATTGATTTAATAAAGTCCAGGGTTAATTTTGTAATTTCTAAAACTTGTTTTTATAAACTTAAACCATGAAATAATAAAACATCAAAACTACAGGGACCATTCTGTAATTTTTTGAAAACCCAAACCACCCGCCCGTCGACCCCTGTTCCGGCGACCGTCTCCGGCGGCTCCGGCAACTCCCAAACGCCATATTTAGCCGATTTTAGCTCAATCAAAATATCCCGACACCTTCACATGCGAGATTCGAACCAGTGGACCACTACAATTTGAATAATCGAGTGATTAGGTATGTTTCCCACTGAACCTAATTTTTGGCCGACCCACTCAACCATTCGAGCACTAAACTTCAATAATAGACTAATTTATACGCACATCTACAATTATAAATCTGTTCCTAAACTAACTCAGTCTTCAATTCATCAAAAACACACACGAAATTCCACCTCGATTACCCTTTGAAGCCGCGACCTGCAAGTTAGTCGAACACACCCTTCTGGTCAATATAATCCAAAATGGACAAAGGGCTTTTGTTCATTGACATCATTAGAAGCTGTCTATGCAATTAATTTGATTATAATCAAGGTTTGATCGATTTTCAAAATCAAATAGAACCGCGACCTGTTCTTGAGTTGCAGAACATTCAATTCGATAACAAACAGGTAATTAAACACATCATCATACTCTTTTTATCATGGGGATTAAAAGCCCCAATATTAATTTCATTATTAACATCGATTTCATGCTCAATTTGAATCAAATCAAACTAGGGTTCTTCGCGAATTTGGGGTTCTGGAAAACAGTGTTTAAATTCAATTAAAACTATGTTTAATCGCGGTTCAGAGCCTTGACTCACTGGTTAGTCGCGTGTGTGTGTGTACCTGGGGTCCCGGGTTCGACCCGGGCCAACCCCCTTTTATTGTTTTATTTTTTTTAAAAGCTTTTTAAATACTATAAAAATATGGAAAAATTTCTAAAAAAATTATAAAAATAAATTATTAAATTTCCCTTATTTTAAATCTTACAAAACAATTTTCTGTAAATTTATTTTATTTAAAAACTTTAATAGATTTTTTTTATAAAATATTATTTAAAAATATTTAAAAAAAAATACTATTTTTATAAAATAAATTCTAAATCAAGATTAACTATGAAATAATCATGAAAATTATATAAATATTATTTATAAATATTATAGATAATTATTTCTATAAAAATGGACACTTTATTATCTTTAAATACAAATTAATATATTTTATAAATTCACAAATTATTTATGAAATTGTGGGTTATTTCTTGTAAAATATATTTAAACCAAAGGTATAAATTAATACCTTATTATTAATCAAAATACTATAAATGTGATTATCCTTATTTGTAAATATTATTGGATAATTATAAATTATATAGTTAAACCACGTCATTATTATAATTAATTCTAAAATATTTAAATACAAATATGAAAACCCTTTTTAATGGAATCGAAATATATAAATAATTGTTTAATAAGTTTAATACTTATTGATAATTATTTATTAATACAAATAGAAATCTATAAAAACATTGTAACATATTGCGTGTGTGACACGTGTTAAACCAAATCAACTCAAACCTTACCAAATATATTCATTCGTATTAAAAACTAAGTTACAATCAATAATAGGTATTGAACGTGTTTGATCGTGCTTTGCCTAATTCTTTGAAGTTCTTATTCATATACATTACATCAATCCAAGGTGAGTTTCCGTGGCCCCTTTTTATGCTTTTATAATTGTTTCAATGTTTTTCAAACTTGGGGGAAAAGTATGCTCACCCGTTTTCGATGCTGTAAAATCTTACATACAATTTTCATACTTGGAATCGACGTGATACTATTCTCATATTCTAATACATACATGGTGTTATTCTATGATTCTTACAACCATTAATTCCCGGGTTTGGGAACCAACGGATAGGTATTGGTAGTACTACTGGGTTGACACCCCCACCCTCGACAGATCGGTTTAACTTGTGAGTTACCGACTACAGCTGCCAGCAATCAGGCCATGGGTGAATATATTCCGACGAACTTATATGCATAAACGTCATTAGGTTTGGTTGTCTTTAAACACATGTTATGTGGTTTTTGCTTACAGTATGATTCCATATTTAAATTCTATACAGCATCAAATGTTTTAAATTTAAACCTGCGGAACTCACCAACAATTATGTTGACCATTTTTGAGCATATCTTTTCAGGTAATCATAAACAAAGAGGATAGCTAGAGCTGATGCCTTAGCAGAGACCCCCAGGATTTCAATAGACTGCATTTGTATTGTATATCATTTACTGTTATATCTGAACACTGTGTATATGGATTTTTAGAATTATTAAGACTATGATAGTCGTGGAACTGACTAACCACGACACAAGTCACCATTGTGTCGGGCGACGTCATGACACGAGGATTTTGCATGTAATATGTCTGTGTAACTATACCAAGTGTTATGACGATCCCGTCCGTCGCATCCTCGTGTTTCCGCTATAAGCGGGGGTGTGACAGATTGGTATCAGAGCCTTGGTTATAGAGATTTAGGTGGAGAATTCGACCTAGACTATAACCTAAGAACCTTCATATAGAATGCATGCTAGGGATTGTGTGCATTTGATTTTACCTAAATGTCTTTCATGATTTGTGTGACACATAGACACCTGTATTCTGGATTTCCTGGCAAAAGGCCCTCGGGCTAAGGCAAGCATATCGCATATATCTCATTGCGAGACCTGGTATGCTTACCTGGGGATTTCTGGGATGAGTGATAAACTATGGTCAATACACAAAACTACAAGGCAAATGGGTCAAATATATTAAGTCTATGAACTTAATATACAGGTATATTCCTATATACCTAATAATCAACAAGTATGTTCCTACATACCTGATTTTATACATGTACACGTGTTATCTGAACACCCCGGGGAAAGACATTATTACACTTAGTCTTTCTCCATGGGATACTTTTATACTAAGAACTTTACGCTTGTAGGCGCACAACATCATATTATTAGGGAACTTCGGTGATCACGCGTAGCGTCGATCTCGGATATTGAATCCGACCCTATCATAATTATGACTGAAATCCTGAAAGTATGACGGATATGCAGTTATCATTAGACTTAATGTGCTTATATGCTTATTTGCTATTACATGCTATTATTGGAATACTGGCTCATGGACATAAGGACATTACATTATTTGTGCTTGATGAATCTAAATAATACTATGATGTTAACTTGGGGTAAGTGAAGCTAAGGGTGATCATGCAAGGTAAATTATCATTACGGGTGCACACGTAATTGTAATTCACCATGCATGAGAAGTCTAGCTAATCTTACCATGAGGTAACGATCATGAGTATCACACATTTCTATTCTATACCCTAGGGTGCTAGGGTCATAATTCTAGTAAGCCCTTGTTGAAGGCAATCAAACATTATAAGTCCTTGTTGAAGGCAATCAAACATTATCAACACTTACTCAAGTCCTGTCCTACTTAAAGCCTTCATGGTATTTCCAATCATATTGACCTTATGCTAAGGATAAACGGATGTCACGTAACTGGTTTAGGCATCGTTCTAGGTATACCACGGATGTGGTGGGAACGCTGCGGGGAACCCTATATATAAGCATCCTTGGTATACCAAGAATGTGTTTAAACTGGGCTACGTGATGATCCTGATTGTCTGAGGCATGATGCTATTATGACTCTTAACTCTATGCTATGTTGCTACCTTATATGTTACTTGGTGGCTATACTCTATTATGTGCTAATACTTAATGCTAAGTGTTGTATGATGATTACTTGTGAATGCTATTGATCTTGGATGCTTTCGGCGGTGTGGTTCTTCTTTGTGGGTTTACTTTGTGGTTCTTCTTTGCCGAGCATCCATTACAACCATTAGTTCCAGTAATGGGACCTAAGGATTGGTTTGGTTGTAATCTATACGTATGCGCTTTGTGGATCTTGCTACGTCATATAAACTTATACGTATGCGCTTTGTGGATCTTGCTACGTCACATTAAACTATTTACACTTTGGAAATGTTTTCTCTACAGTCATCAATTCCCGTGTGGAACCGATGTATAGGTTTGACTGTAGCCATTTATAACTGGTAAAACCGCCTATACATAAGTGTAGTTGCGGTGGCTCTTATTAAACTTATATTACGTTATTCTTTGGAATGATGCTAAGGAAAATTAAGATGTTATGTAACTAGTTTAAGTATTATTCAAAGTATATCGTGGATGTGGTGGGAACGCTGCGGGGAACCCTATATATAAACATCACCGGTATACTAAGAATGTGCTTAAACTAGGCTACATAATGATCTTGATGGACCGAAGCATGGGTTATTGGAACTTGATAAGTAGAACCACATGTGATTCTTTTTATACTTTGATTCCTATCAAAGCACACCCAAATCTTAAATCATAGTCAAGGCATTGCGTGCCTAAATTAAATAATTTTCAAAATGAGCTTTGACTCGTTATTCGTGGTTTTCAAAATCTCGACAAAGTCTATGCCTCACCACCCAATACATGCAATGTTGGAAGAGTGGGATGAGTATCTGCTTATCGGAACACATGTCTTCAACAAAGATGTGGGTGACTTAAAACTTTGGTTAGTTAACGTACTCGCTTTGATTTACGAATCAAACATTTACACACGGAACATCTCATTATTATTATGCCAAATTCCCGATGGTCGTTTCCATGTTGTATAGCTCATATTACCCAAATCTCATAAAATATCTTAATGATATTTCAAAATGTCTACTCGTCAAAACATACCCTGATCTGGAAACTCTAGTCATAAGATTGTTACTATTATAGCACGTGAGTTATACCAATCCTCCTAAATCATCTGAATCAAGACGTGAACCCTGCTCAAATCTCTATTTGTCCTAACCCTCCACGTGCTTGTAACTACAAGCATTTCAGTTCTTGCAACCCCACTAAGTTCAGTGGAACCGAAGGAGCTACCGGATTAATACAGTGGTTCGGAAGCTTCGAGAACATTTTCCTAAACACCGAATGGCCTTCAAAACTTTAAACCGTTACTTATGGTTCTCCAATCCTCTTAAGGATGTATCCCATAACTAAGAACAGGCAGTGCTGTAGAAAGAATTCCTACATCTCGGGGTACTTTGTCTAGGCAAAGTGTAAATGGTGATTTGATTTGATCATTGAATTCATTTACTTAACTCGAAACTCTTGAGATGAGCTATCACTGATAAGTACGTGTGTCTTCAATAAGGTTATGACTAACCTCATATCTTGAGAAGTCCATGAATTTCCTTCGATTGTGAATCGAATGTTCACATCTCATTGTAATGTCGAATCATTCTTGTCCTTGATTTCGTCTTCCTGATTTAAATTATTCAAGATTTGAACACCATCATAACAAATTCTGCAATCTCGAATTTCGATCTTAAGCTTGTAAGCACGATCTTTCCTTCGTTATACTTCCGAAATCCTAATTGATATTAATTTCCTCTCGTCGTTAAGTCAAGCTTCATACTGCTTGCACCGTGGGAAATGCAAGAGTTTGCAAGACAACCTATGACTAAGAACACTCGTATCTCCTTGTTGATTCTATCTCATCAAAGCAGGGGAGATTCCCTTACTTTGATGAATCACTATTGCGATAAATGGTTTTCCATTTGTTTGTTTTGTGAAATTTCATCCTCTGGATTAGGGTGACTTCCTTATCTTGAGGATTGACTTCAATTATTCTCATTAAAATTTACATTTCACAAATGACATGATCTCACTAAAATAGTATCGAAACCCGTATTTTGGTGACAAATGTCAACTCTCGATTGTTTTCTTGTTATTATCAAGATAAGCATGAATTCCATACCTTGATGACTAAATCTCAACTCTTGATCTTCAACTTACCATGGTTGTAATCAAGTAACGAGAAGGATGAAGTAACTTGAAGGATGAACCGATGTTGGTAATTCGACCTACCAAGCCGAAGCATGATTTCTGAACCTGAAAGGAGACTCGATCGTATTAAGTTGATTTGGATTCCAAGCTTGGAGCACTTAAAATTCTTAAATCGATTTCTCTCCCTTTTATCCTCGTATTTGGACCTAGCTATATGGAAACGTTTATTCCTTTCATTTTGAGTTATCATCAAAACGTGATTGTGCGATAATAGCCTTCCTAAACAATCCCTCTGCTGAAGATATTATCAACTCATGAACATGACTTTTGAGTCATATAAATGATCTCAGCTGAACTCATGGTTTGTTGAACTGCGTATGTAAACTTACTTAGATATTGCTACCTTGCAAAACATGTTTACAAATACCTTTCCTAGTATTCGCGTCACTCCTTGAACCGCTTTTGAATCCTTAACCTTGAAGATCATTAAAATTCTATCTTGAATTTGAACAACAAGACTCTAAAAGAGAAGTTCTGAAGAGAGTTGTCAGCAAAGAGAGGAATTACTTTTGAAGACTGAGTTATTTGGAGCCAAAAACATTCTTAATATATGTTGAACCCGTGTTCAGCAAAGATGGGGAGAAAATTTGTGTTAATTACATGTGCATGGAAATCACTGATCAGGTGAAAAAGAGAGAAAAGATGGCAAAACTAAGGGAAGAAATAGCTGTACAGAAGGCCAAAGAGACAGAACTTAATAAAACTGTTCATATTACAGAGGAAACGATGAGAGCAAAACAAATGCTAGCAACCATGTCACACGAGATAAGATCTCCATTATCAGGGGTCGTTAGCATAGCAGAAATGCTATCAACAACAAAACTTGATAAAAATCAGAAACAACTTTTGAGTGTCATGTTGTCTTCTGGCGATCTAGTCCTTCAACTTATTAGTGACATCCTCGACTTTTCCAAAGTTGAGTCAGAAGTTATGAGGTTGGAGGCCACAAAATTTAGGCCAAGAAGAGGTGATGTCCCAGTGGAGGTTATTGGTGATGTTTTACGGATTAGACGAATTCTCACCCACTTGATCAGCAATGCTATCAAGTTTACCTACCAAGGAAAGGTTCAGAGTAATCTTTACGTAATAGCAAACCCATTATCTCACAACGTCGAGAAATTAACCTGCATCTATTTCAAATATTCGCATACCGTGGTATGACGTTAAAACATCAATCGTTATTCTGAATAACTGATTCACTTCCTGCTCTTAACCATCATTGTGAACCCATTTCAAGACCTTCGCATAGCGTATTATTCTTAGACCGATGGTTGGTCAAAGGAGAAATACATATTCACAAGATATGCGTTAAGGTCGTTTCATATGGTGACGTTTGGGATTCTTAAATTCCGACGGATAACCTTTCTTATCATTGTTGGTCTTATCTTGATTTCTACACATCGCCTTACCACGAAATTACATTCTGGAAGTTGTGACTATAAGTCTAACATACCATGGTAACTCGTCATCATGTTCTAACATTCCATATGCCAAATCTCAAATAGAATCTCGTGATTCTATGGAAGAGTTCAAATTGGCATACATTATGTCAAGAATCTTGTAAAAGGTTCTATACAAATGAAACAAAGCCGGATACCTATTGTCAAAGTCTGCTGGGAATCTAAAAGTGTCCCAGAGTTTACATGGGAACGTGAGGACCAAAGGAAAACCAAGTACTCATGTCTTTTCGTTTCAAGTCTCCTCGTGATTAAAATTTCGGGACGAAATTTCCTAAAGCAGGGGAGACTGTAACATCCCGTAATTTTTTTTATAAAACAATTACGTTTAATACATAATAATAATAATAATGTTAATAATAATAATAACAATAATAATAATATATTATTATTAAAAAAAAATAATAATAATAATGATAATATAATAATAATGAAAATATTATTATTAATAATAATTATAAAATTATTAAATTGATTTAATAAAGTCCAGGGTTAATTTTGTAATTTCTAAAACTTGTTTTTATAAACTTAAACCATGAAATAATAAAACATCAAAACTACAGGGACCATTCTGTAATTTTTTGAAAACCCAAACCACCCGCCCGTCGACCCCTGTTCCGGCGACCGTCTCCGGCGGCTCCGGCAACTCCCAAACGCCATATTTAGCCGATTTTAGCTCAATCAAAATATCCCGACACCTTCACATGCGAGATTCGAACCAGTGGACCACTACAATTTGAATAATCGAGTGATTAGGTATGTTTCCCACTGAACCTAATTTTTGGCCGACCCACTCAACCATTCGAGCACTAAACTTCAATAATAGACTAATTTATACGCACATCTACAATTATAAATCTGTTCCTAAACTAACTCAGTCTTCAATTCATCAAAAACACACACGAAATTCCACCTCGATTACCCTTTGAAGCCGCGACCTGCAAGTTAGTCGAACACACCCTTCTGGTCAATATAATCCAAAATGGACAAAGGGCTTTTGTTCATTGACATCATTAGAAGCTGTCTATGCAATTAATTTGATTATAATCAAGGTTTGATCGATTTTCAAAATCAAATAGAACCGCGACCTGTTCTTGAGTTGCAGAACATTCAATTCGATAACAAACAGGTAATTAAACACATCATCATACTCTTTTTATCATGGGGATTAAAAGCCCCAATATTAATTTCATTATTAACATCGATTTCATGCTCAATTTGAATCAAATCAAACTAGGGTTCTTCGCGAATTTGGGGGTTCTGGAAAACAGTGTTTAAATTCAATTAAAACTATGTTTAATCGCGGTTCAGAGCCTTGACTCACTGGTTAGTCGCGTGTGTGTGTGTACCTGGGGTCCCGGGTTCGACCCGGGCCAACCCCCTTTTATTGTTTTATTTTTTTTAAAAGCTTTTTAAATACTATAAAAATATGGAAAAATTTCTAAAAAATTATAAAAATAAATTATTAAATTTCCCTTATTTTAAATCTTACAAAACAATTTTCTGTAAATTTATTTTATTTAAAAACTTTAATAGATTTTTTTATAAAATATTATTTAAAAATATTTAAAAAAAATACTATTTTTATAAAATAAATTCTAAATCAAGATTAACTATGAAATAATCATGAAAATCATGAAAATTATATAAATATTATTTATAAATATTATAGATAATTATTTCTATAAAAATGGACACTTTATTATCTTTAAATACAAATTAATATATTTTATAAATTCACAAATTATTTATGAAATTGTGGGTTATTTCTTGTAAAATATATTTAAACCAAAGGTATAAATTAATACCTTATTATTAATCAAAATACTATAAATGTGATTATCCTTATTTGTAAATATTATTGGATAATTATAAATTATATAGTTAAACCACGTCATTATTATAATTAATTCTAAAAATATTTAAATACAAATATGAAAACCCTTTTTAATGGAATCGAAATATATAAATAATTGTTTAATAAGTTTAATACTTATTGATAATTATTTATTAATACAAATAGAAATCTATAAAAACATTGTAACATATTGCGTGTGTGACACGTGTTAAACCAAATCAACTCAAACCTTACCAAATATATTCATTCGTATTAAAAACTAAGTTACAATCAATAATAGGTATTGAACGTGTTTGATCGTGCTTTGCCTAATTCTTTGAAGTTCTTATTCATATACATTACATCAATCCAAGGTGAGTTTCCGTGGCCCCTTTTTATGCTTTTATAATTGTTTCAATGTTTTTCAAACTTGGGGGAAAAGTATGCTCACCCGTTTTCGATGCTGTAAAATCTTACATACAATTTTCATACTTGGAATCGACGTGATACTATTCTCATATTCTAATACATACATGGTGTTATTCTATGA
The DNA here is from genome assembly GCA_024085815.1 of Flaveria linearis. Lineage (NCBI taxonomy): Eukaryota > Viridiplantae > Streptophyta > Magnoliopsida > Asterales > Asteraceae > Flaveria > Flaveria linearis. Next base: position 120,599,291 of record CM044001.1, read on the forward strand.
TTCTTACAACCATTAATTCCCGGGTTTGGGAACCAACGGATAGGTATTGGTAGTACTACTGGGTTGACACCCCCACCCTCGACAGATCGGTTTAACTTGTGAGTTACCGACTACAGCTGCCAGCAATCAGGCCATGGGTGAATATATTCCGACGAACTTATATGCATAAACGTCATTAGGTTTGGTTGTCTTTAAACACATGTTATGTGGTTTTTGCTTACAGTATGATTCCATATTTAAATTCTATACAGCATCAAATGTTTTAAATTTAAACCTGCGGAACTCACCAACAATTATGTTGACCATTTTTGAGCATATCTTTTCAGGTAATCATAAACAAAGAGGATAGCTAGAGCTGATGCCTTAGCAGAGACCCCCAGGATTTTAATAGACTGCATTTGTATTGTATATCATTTACTGTTATATCTGAACACTGTGTATATGGATTTTTAGAATTATTAAGACTATGATAGTCGTGGAACTGACTAACCACGACACAAGTCACCATTGTGTCGGGCGACGTCATGACACGAGGATTTTGCATGTAATATGTCTCTGTAACTATACCAAGTGTTATGACGATCCCGTCCGTCGCATCCTCGTGTTTCCGCTATAAGCGGGGGTGTGACACATATATATATATATATATATATATATATATATATATATATATATATATATATATATATATATAGGGCAAGGATCAAATGTTAACCCTCTATTATTACGATAACCATGTTAACTTTGGAAGATCAATCAAAATCATTATTTTTTTGTTTGAATAGTATCATTATACATATACAACGTTATGTTCTTTTATTTATATGTGTAAATTCATAAACGTAAAAAGTTACGACAAGTGTAAGTTACACTTACATCACTAAATATTTACTGATGTAAGTGTAACTTACACTAGTGTAAACTTTTTTACGCTTATGAATTTAGACATATATATTAAAGAACATATTTCTGTATATGTGTTATGATGTTATTCCAACAAAAAATGTAATGATTGATTGATCTTCAAAAGTTAACACGGTTATCGCAATAATAGAGGGTTAACGATTGAACCTTACCCTATATATATATATATACTAGCGTTAGATTCGTGCTTCGCCACGGTTTGATTTGGAGCGTATAAAATAACGTCATAATTATAGTTTTTAGGATTATCTTGATTTCGGTGAGTTCAACTATATATGCACTTGGATTATCGCTACACATGTTTTAGTGATTCGTTATTATATTGTCATGATATAATTATTGAACATTAAATTGTTATAAATACAATAACACGGCAGATACACAATATCATATTGTAACTAATATAATAACATAAATATTATACTTGTTGTTGTTCTTAACCTTATAATAATAATTAGTAGTAGTATTAATATGATAATATTTATTATTGTAATATTTTTCAAAACATATTAAATAATATGTCATTAACAAACATATTTTACATAAATATTAAAATTATTAAACTCACAATATGCCCCAAGAAATTATTAGTATTAATGTTATTATAAATATAAAGATATATATTAGTTGTATACTTAAATATTTAAATAAAATAATACTTAATTTAAATAGTAGTTAGTTATAAAAATATAATTAGTAAATATAAATATAAATGTCAATTTATAGTATCATAAATAAAATAAATTTTAATGAAATTAAATAATATCATATTATAAAATAATATATTAATAATTATAGTACATAATATAGTAATTAGAAGTTAATTAAATAGGGGGAAAAAGTTAAACTATTGTATAAAACAATTGTATGCTATGCTTAAAATGTTGTATTAGGCGCCTTACACTTTCAACTAAATTACTATCTTGTCATCCTAAAATATATATATCATATAGTGGTTTGTCTTACGCGATAGGACGGGTGTCACCGAGTCTCACTTAAAGAGCACAATCTAACCTGACCTGAGTTAAACATTAACTATATTTGGGTGTTATTATTATTATTATTATTATTATTATTATTATTATTATTATTATTATTATTATTATTATTATTATTATTAGTATTAGTATTGTTGTTGTTGTTGTTATTGTTATTGTTATTATTATTATTATTATAACTATGTAATATTTAGTAATTATAAAATTATGTATATAAATAAGATAATACTTAATTTTAATAAAATATAGTTATAAATATATAAATAGTAAATGTAAATTTAATTATTATTTTAAAATATTATTAATAAAGTAGTACTTAATTTAGTGAATTAAATAATGTATTAATTAAAAGAAGTATACTTAATGAGGGCAATTTACGAATTAATGCATAACACACTTGTGTATTATGCTTAAAAAGTTGTCTTAGTGTCTTACACTTTGAATAAAATTACAATTGTATCCATCCTATATACTTTATATAGTAGTGTGTATATATATATATATGTATATATATGTATATATATATATGTATGTGTATATATATATATATATATATATAGGGAAAGGATCAAATGTTAACTCTCTATTATTACGATAACCGTGTTAACTTTCGAAGATCAATCAAAATGATTATTTTTTTTGTTGGAATAGTATCATTATACATATACACAAATATGTTCTTTTATGTATATGTGTAAATCCATAAGCGTAAAAAAGTTACGACAAGTGTAAGTTACACTTACATCACTAAATATTTATTGATGTAAGTGTAAGTTACACTAGTGCAAACTTTTTTACGTTTATGAATTTGCACATATACATTAAAGAACATATTTGTGTATATGTGTAATGATGTTATTCCAACAAAAATATAATGATTTTGATTGATATTCAAAAGTTAACACGGTTATCGCAATAATAGAGGGTTAACGATTGAACCTTACCATATATATATATATATATATATATATATATATATATATATATATATATATATATATATATATATATAGGAATGGGTTCTTTTGAAAACCCTCTAAAAGTGTAAGAACCCTTTAACCCTAAAGGGCCAATCACACGACGCCACGTCAGCATAAAGAAAAAGTCTCTGGTGGGGGTAGTATGGTCATTTCCCCCCACCACCATTTTGCTTGTCATACCTTGTCATAGTACTTGTTGTACTATGTCAACCCACTTTCCACCTACCAATCACATCCATATTATCTTTTCCAAAATCTCGAGACACCATATTTTTGTACTATATCCACACTTTTTTTTTCAAATCCATAATTCACTTTACATAATTCATCCACTTTCCACCATTTTTGAAGCACTTAACTTGTTTATTTCTTGACCAAGATCAACCGATCACCTTCTTCATGGGTGGCGGTGATGTTACTCCTCCACCCACTTCACAACCATTGCAACCTGTAGACGTTAGTGTGCTTCCACCTTTACCGAACCGCGTTCCTCCATCCACAACCGATCCTGTTGAGAATTCGGAAAAGGGGGTTTGTGTTCATGACGAAGATTCTCCTGCTAACGAAACCTCTCCACCTGACCCTGTTTATTCAATTTCTCCTCTGCGATACGTCGGTTATGATCGTCGTGGTTAGATATTAATTGTTGTGTTCTTATTTGCCCGGGCTAATTTTTGTTGTTGTTATTTTTTTTACTTTTTTCATGTTAAAGTTTATTCTTCTTTATTCTTTTTCAGGTTGTAGTTAGAAACCAAAAGTTTGTTAAAGAAGTGTTTTTTACAACAATGTATTCTTTTGGTTTGTTTTTTTATGGTTTTTTTAGTTGTTGTTTAAACCACCACCAAAACCCTAACAAAGTAACATGTAAAAAAATGTAAGTATAACTTTCAGCATGTGTTAGCCTTTAGTTTTTACAATGTTTGTGTGATTGTATTTTAATTTTTTTATTTTAATTATCGCACTGCTATTTATTTTTGTTGTTGTTTTTTTGGTGGTTAACGCCCTTTAACATTTATTTTTTTAAATAAATAAATGATTACTTTTTTAAAAATAAGAACTTATGCTGTTGTCCCAAATACATGTAAGATCATGTAATTGAAAACCGTAACTGAAACTTTTGATTTAGGTTTTTTGTGACTTTTACTTTATCAGCACAAGCTGAAAACTTTTTTTGCACGCTGAAATACATGTAATATTATGTAATTACATGTAAGTATATGTAAGGAGAACGTGGTTTTATTAAATTTTCATGTAGTTTAATGTAGTTTTTTCTATAAAAAACACCTTTAAACCTTTTGAAAGTAATATCAGTGTTAATGACTTTTTAAAGTGAAAGTCATGCAGTTTTAAGGTCACTTATTTAAAAACTTTGTTGCTCAAACCCGAACTCCTAGATGTTGCATTTTTGTAGTCACACTCACTAAAGAAATAGTACGTGTAACTTTTTTTTGTATTTTACTAAAACAATTCACACTTAAAACACGTATGCAATACAGTGGTACTGTATGCAAGAATGATGTAAGAATATGTTTTTTAGTGTGTAACTACATGTAAATACAAGCAATAGCAGTTGTATTTTTAATAACAACAAATTTGCATGTAATTACGAGTAAGCTCAAAAGACTACCCCACCACGTAGTTAAACAATAAACACTTAAAGTGGTACTTTGTATGTTATACAGTGGTAATGTTCGGTTGTTGTAATATCATGTAAGTACATATACGGAAAACATGATGTGCTAGAATTTTCATTTCTTTAATTTAATTTTTTCTTTTAAAAAATGAATTGGGAAATTTTAATAACCAAGAAATTTTTGTACACTTGCTTTACCTGGGGGAGTGGTTTACTATGTTTTAGCCCTGCAAGAACATGTAATATACTGTAAGAACATGTAGCTTAGGGCTAACAACCATTTTTTGGTTAATTAACAGAAGATTTTTTGTTCAAACCATATGATTAATGGTCCTATATATTTTTTATTTGCAGGAAATCATTGTAGTAAAATTTTTCAAAGTCCAAATGGAACTAAGTTTTGGGTTCCTGAGCTTTCTGTTGATGACAAGCCTTACGTTTGTGCTATTTTCAGTTCATGGCAACACGTCATGAAAATGTACCAACGATTATTCTCCTATTTCAATGACATTATATTTTTTGGTGCACGGTTGTTTGTTATGTTAGATCATTATGTTTCTTTGCCATATGTTTTTTGGTTACCCTTTTTAGATTTTGTTTGGGGTAACGCATACATATGGTGTTATGAAACATCATTTGATTATTAAGACTTTGTAACAACCACCTTTTAAATTTGACGTTATGTGTTTATGTTTAATTTTTATCCTCAAAATGAATGTGAATGTTTATGTCATTGTATATGTGATTTTTTTGAACCATTTAAAAGATTTTGTCTGTAAACAGGTAAGTTTTTTTCTTTTTGGTGTTAATGGGGGTTTGTTTTTACATGTAATTACATGAAGTAAAATGTTATTTTACAAGTGGCTGTGTAACCCTATCTAAAGACGTTTAACATTTTTTGGTATGTTTATAGCGTGAATGAATGTGAATTTTTTTTGGTTGTATATGTGATATTTTGGAAAAACCAAATGTTTTTTTAGGAAACAGTTAAGTGTTTTTTTATGTTGTGTTAGTTTTTGAATTACCCGAAATTACATGAAATTACATGGTATTACGAGTGTCTGCTTCCTTTTTCTAATAGTGCAAACCTAAGTCTGTGCCAGCTTATATATCCATGTGTAGTATGGTATTACCAGTGTATGTGTCCCTACATAAATAATGTTCAAAAACACGTAATAACATGTAATTAACCAGCAAAGGTTTTACATTTTCACTTAACACTAATATTTTCCCATACTACACACTCCACATAATAAGATGAAATGAACCACTTTAACTTAACACTTATTAACGTGTTTTATTGTAAAACTATCATCTGTTTCATGTAATACCAAGGTGTGCAATACATGTAATTAGAAGAATAGTACATGTGTTTTTACAAACATAGTACATGTTTTTGCAATGTTTCATTAAAAGTTATATTACATCACGTCAGGCTATTAACGTCTTTTTTCATAAGCTTCATGTGGGTCCATTTTTATGTGTTTCATTACACAACATCACGTCAGGCTTATAATGTATATTCATACTACAACTTATGTCTAAGTCTTACATCCAGTTACATATTATATTAATACATAAATTTACTTTTTTTTTTGCAGCGTACATGTTAATTTTCTATCAATTCAAACATCCTTTAACCTAATATTACAATTTTTTACATCCTGCCATTATAACAAGAACATCCAACCCCACAATTTTTGTTGTCTAATACAGCCAAAATCTTTGAATCCTATCATTGCCCATTTGTCCCAAAATATTTGCACATCCCACTACAAGTCACGTTCTAACATTCTATGTCATTAAACAACAAATACATACCATTTTCATCATTTATCATCCAAACATTTGGTCCAACAAAACAACACTTTAACCTTTCGAGCGTTTTTCCTTGTGAACGTTTATATCCGATATCATTATTCGAGCGGCATATTTCTTCCTTAGGATTTTAATTTGTGACTTCAATGCTCTTTCATTACACGTGAACCCGCAGTCAAACTTCGTCCCTGTGTTGCCCATGAACATCTCAATATGTCCCTGTGTTGCCTATGAAGATATGTTTCTGCATACAACATAACAATTTTCTATTAGTCAACCGTTAATTTAACGAACACAAAATAAAACTTTTATCACTTCCAATCTATTGTTAAAAATGAGTACTAATTTGTAAAATTATTGATTTTACCACCCCTTCTTACATGTACTAGGTTGCTATCAGTTACATGTTATTACTTGTAATTATATGACCTTACTCAAACATACATGTGACTGCAGTAAAACAATTTTCTGGAAGCAGTTAAGCTTTATTTATTTTATTTCACATTTTTTTACACGTAGTTACATGTTCTTACATGAAGTTACATGTAGTTACATGAAGTTACATGTAATTACACCTGGTTACATGTTGAAAAATATGAAAAACGAACTCTGTGTAAGCTTATATAACCATGTGTAATAATATGTAATAATCAAAAACAGGTTTTAAGTTTTTACTTACCACTAACATTTTTCCACCAGTACACATCACATAATCAGATAAAATAAACCAAATCTAACATAACACTTAGTAACGTGATTTTTGTAAAACTTTCATGTGTTCCATTAATATTTTGTTTTGTTTTTTTATACAACTAACTCTATGTAACCAATTTTTTTTATTATTAAAGGATGTCCTTTTAACGGTACCATACATATATTGTCATCTACAATACATTTTTATTCTACAATATGCATGCCAGTACATCTTACAATAATAGCACAACTTTTATTCCGTACATCCATTTACATGTTATTACATTGTATTTTCAGTTTCCAGTATACATGATCCATTGTATTACATTTACATTGAAATTACAAGTAAATACATGAAAATTACATGTTATTTACATTATGTTACATGTAAGTTCAGTTTCCAGTACAACGTATATTCATACACTCAATTACATCACTTCTGGCTCATAATGTGACCTTTGCCTAAGTTTCATGTATTCCATTTATGTGTTTCATTCCACAAGATATGTTCATTAAGGCTTTCTGTTAAATTCCAAGAAAATACGTAACAGGAGATGAATCAGTACGTACTTACATGTTGTTAATCCTACAAAACATGTCCCCCCATCCCAATCCCAATCCAGCATCATTTTTTACATGTTCTTACCTATGAAGGAAGACAGTTGGATTGAGTCGTAAAATTGGTACATATTTTCTTTCATTCTAATACTAAGTTAACTATAATCATACATATAATAAAAGCTAAAATGCCTCTGTGCATAGATACACAGCTGAACGTATTATGGACGTTGACTAATCTTTCGCCTACATGTTCTTACATGTACTTACATATTCTTACATAATTATACCGAATATTGCAGTGAATTTCAGAAAACAAAAACTACCATGAATAATCCCTTTAAATAAAACCAGATTCTAATGTCAGTTAAACTAAATTTACTAAAACATAAATCTAAAACAACACATACTTTCAACTTATCAATCAAACCAAAAATGTCCCGCCCCCGATTTTTAACTACCTCAGTAACTTTTTTTTACATGGACCTGCAAGATACATTAAAAGAGTTCAACTTTGAGTTTTACAATGGCTAAACATTTCCTATATTCTAGTAGTACCTTAATTATACTTTATACTACAGTGATTCTTTTTTTTGACCAACGACACACTGACTACTACATAAGAATGACAAACGATTACACAACAGAACATTTTATATCTCAATTAACTGAATTTTTATTATTACACCTTTCTTACACTTAATTAAAATATACCCACTTTTTTAAGAAAACGTTTTGCTTATGAAAAATTTATAAGTACTTAAATACAAAGCTATACGTATGTACAAATAAACAAGCCCAAAATAAAACCCAAAATAAAACCCTCAACTTTACAACTATACAAGAACGTATATTTGCAGACCCCCAATTTGAATCTTCACTAATTAAACATTTTCCTCAGTTTCATTGAACAATAAACGCTTGCAAGAAGGAAGGTTGTGTTCTATTTCAAAAAGGAAAGTCAAGATGGAGCTGCACATTTTCCTCAGTTTCATTGAACAATAAACACATCGACAGTGCAAACAATTGCTTGCAAACACCACAATTTGTTACTTAATTTCATCAAATAAACGATCGTAAGAGAATTTCGAACGCCATTTCATTTTAAACGATCAGATTACTACTTAAAGTACTTACCCGATTGTCGTTTCCTCCATTTTCTTCACCATCCGGATGATTCTCCTTTCTTTTGAACGGTTACCGTCGATCTCACACAAAAAAACGATTAACAAACGCGGCGTCTGAACATTTACCGTCGACGATTTTGAATTTCTCGAACAAGGAACAAAAGAGGGAAAGAGAAATTTGGGGGTGGGGCTTTTTCTCTGAAATGTAAATTTTTGAAATGGGGTGGTTGTGAATTGGATTGATGTGATGGTTACTTTTTTATGAACCCATGTCTGTGTACGGTGAGTACTACAACACCGATGTAAAATTACATAGATACCCTTTAAAGGGATAGTCAAACCTGCCACCACTAATAGTTTAATAAAAAATACTCCTGACCCTTGGATCAAGATTTACTTTAGAGATCAATGGTTGAGATAGGGTTAAAGGGTTTTGACAAAAACCTTGGGTTCTCAAAATAACCTCTTCCTATATATATATATATATATATATATATATATATATATATACATACATACTTATTAATAAAACAATATCTTTAGTGTCACATGTCATTTTCTTAAGCATCTATTCCTTTAATTTCCCTCCTAAAATTATATCTATCCTTATTCTTAGTCATAATTCATTTGAATAAAATCTACTATTACTATAATTACAAAGTGAGTTTTTTCCTTATATAGTGTATATAGAAAATTTATTTACCAAAATAGGTATTTAAGAAAGTATTTTTTTCTCTCACTATAATGGTATTGGTTAAGTTTATTTCACTTTAAAATAATATTATTTAAAAATAGTCAAGTACAAAGGTTAATTAAATTGTAAAACCATTTGATTCGTATGTCGCAATTAAAAATAGAAAGTTTTTCTAAAACTTATTTTTGTTTTTCTAATTCATTCAGACTTTATTTTAATCGTCTTTTCATATAGAAAAGTTGAATTTTTTCCCTATAATTTTGCTTCAATTTCACACAAAAGTAGACACATTTATTTTTTTTATTATTAATGTTTTTAAGTGTCTTAAAAAATGTAAGACGAAAAAATATTTTTAACAAAAAAATACGTAATCTAAAAATATTTTATATAAATATCATGCCGAAACAAAAAGAAGTTAATGGTTTATCTTTATTTTATTTTACAAACTATAAATGTAATCCTCAATTACCGAGAGCATGCATATTGCTAATAGACTCCCAACAACAATTAAGGGAGAAAGAGTCACACCATCTCGTGAGCCACTCAGGACCAATCGCTAAAAACTCTAACTAAGCTGAGCTTAAACAAACTCGACGCAATTTACGACTCATTTAATAGATGGTTTTAAGTCCGAGCTTCATATGTCGAGATCAAGTCAACTCGCAAGACAAAACTAGCGTTGTATGTATATGATATTTATTTTATCTTTTGTGTATATACTTATATAAATGATTATTACTATATATAAATTTATGTTTAAAACTGTTGTATATTATATATCATTATTTTAACAAAATTAAATAAACCATTCAATTTCATAAAAAGATTGTTTCTATATACGAACATGTAATCTATATAAAAACACGCATTTTATAAAGAGATGTTAAAAAAATACTAATGAAAGAGTATTAATATTTTTGTATGAGAATACGTTATTGACAAGGTTTTAAGAAAACCTTCATAAAAAGAAATATAAAACAGTTTTCAAAATCATGACAGATGCTAAATTGATTTTTATTTTATTGAAATTTTAACCTTATAACTTTACTTAAATAAAATTATTAAAAAACAGAAATACTCTTATCCAATCATATTATGAATAAGAAAAATTAACTTTCCACTAAAAAACCATTTTGGTAAATATTTTTGAAAATACTCATTTTGTTAAATTACTTTTATACCAACCCTACTTTGAAGAAAAAACTTATTGCAAAACGCATTTGTGATGGTTTTAAAATAATACCCTGAATTAGATTGTAAGTTATAGTTGACTGTTTTTCCCACCCAAGAACAAGTTGACTTTATCCTTACCATACAGGTAATATACTGAGTTTTTACAAGTTGTATAACACTAAAATTATGAATTGAAATGTGTTGGATTCCTGCTTGTTCAAACAAGCAGTTAAAAGTTTCCTAATTCACTCGTCCTATGAAAAAGAGAATAAACAAAATACATGTCTTATATTCCAAAATGATTTTAGATATTTCATTAAATCAACGGTTTCAAATAATCAATTCAGGGTTTTGATTTCCCCAAATCATGATATCGATTTTCAAATGAAAAGATAAACCATTTCATATACTTTTCACTTTACACACATAGCATGGTTTTGATTTATCCCAAATCAAATTATGTTCAGGTTTAACTCACCAATCATTTTACACATTCTCATTAATCTATTTAATATTATTCACATCTTAAGTTTTAAATTACAACAACTCCTCTTCAAAGTCTTAATTCAATGCTTATATATAAAAATCTCGATTGCAATAGTAGAAGTGATCCATATGATTCAAGGATTTCGATTTTTTATTTCAAGATAAACTTTAGTATTTTGGTTTTTTTACATCAGTTTGCCTGATTTATGTTTTTGTTTATGAAAATATAAAACTTTGATTTAGTTTTAATTTATATAAGCATGAAATTGATTTATGTTTATCGGTCAACAAAAAGAGAAAATTACATAAATGGTCCCTGTAGTTTAATCAAATTGCATGTTTGGTCCCCAAACTTAAAAATTGCAAAGATAATTCAAACTTTTTTGTGTATTTATTGCATGCTTGGTCTCTGGCATCAATTCAATCTCTGTGTTGTATTATCTTGAGTTACAAGTAGACATAAATTAAAATTATTAATATTAGATAATGATGGTAAAATTACAAATAGGACATCAAATTTTGTATACAAAGAAGTTTCTGAATGTTTATGGATGTTCTGATGTTCAATAAATTTATTTATTACCTAAAGTTCTTATTTATAAGTTTACTTTATTTCATATCATACATTATTTAGTCTTATAAGCATTGATAAAGAAAGCTACTAATAATAGATTGAGATAATTTTAAAAAATTAAACATAAAAATCCATATACAAAGTATTAACAATAATATTATGAGTTACGAACCTTTTTAATCAAAAATTATTTTTAATGATTGAACCCGTGTATTACACAGGTCTTTAGTCTAGTACATATATATATATATATATATATATATATATATATATATATATATATATATATATATATATATAATCAGTTTATAAAAAACTAAAAGAACTAATAACAACCATAGATGATTTAGATCTATGATTGAAAATAAAAAAGATAAAAACGTAATCACCACTTTAATTTGGATGGCAAAACAGTTACAAGGGCATAATTGTAAAACCTTTTGAACATTACAACTATAACTCAGATTTTGTGGTGTCATGATTTACTTTCCCTCTTTTTGAACTACCCATGAAATCACAAATGCTACTTCACCTTCAAAAGAAAATTCGTAACAGTGATATTTGGAAGATAACTATCGAGGGTGGTATTTATATTTTCACATGCAATCGATTAACAACCCATGAAACAAACCAAAAGCATGAATCTTTCCTCCTACGTTATTAGTCCAAATCGCTGAAATCATAGATTTTTTTATTCTGTGGTTATTGCTTCATCTACAACCAGTGTTTCCAGGGATAGAAAATCAAAGGGCTTGAATAAGTAATCAAGTTGTTCATCATCTTCTATACTCAAATTCTCTAATCAACAACTTTTATGATGTCATAGGATAAAAACATAGTTGTATAGTTGATATACATGACACTCGTGTATGGCAAGAAATAGAGAGACTGAAGAGAATAAAAAAAGAGAAAAACACCAAATCTAAGGTGACAAGAAATACGAAGAAACGAACAGGGGAGATAAAGAAACTTGTTCGTGCAAAATGAATTTTCAAATCTCTTTGTTTGGTCGAGGGGTGTTTATGTTTTTTAAGCTGACTTAGTTAGAAACTCGAAACTATCTTGCTTTTCGGAAGACAACTAATACTTGCTACGTATATGCTTTTTATAATCATTTGGTGACCAGTTTAAATGCGTTAATGCATCTTCTTACATTGAATCAATACGATGTTGCTTAATTGAATTCATAAACTGCATTAACAAGTGCATTTCTCAATATGCTGATATGCACATGAGAAATTTGTTTTAAATAGGTTATTAGTTGTGAAATAAATGGTTATTATTTTACATTTGGTTGGATATTTTAATATTTTGTATTTTGGTGGAATCTAACTATAATATTGCCACGCATATGATTGATTGCCTTTATCATCATTTGGGAATGAGATTAATTGCCTTAATGCATCTATTTATATTAAATGAGCACATTAATGCCGAAGAGAATTCACGAACCATATAAATAATGATATTTTCTAGTGTATTATTCAAATGAGATTTTTGTTTTAGATTGGAATTAAATTAGATGTTGATAGAAAAAAGGACTCCTACTATTGAGTGAGTTAGCTAATTTCATATTGCACAGGATCAAACATTTTTTTTTAATACATGAGCAATCTCACAAGTGAATCTAAATCACTGATGTTATCAACTAAGGTTGACCTGATTGTTATTTATGCAATCTACTTTCCGCTATTTTTGTAAGAAAAATGAGAAAAAAAATTTAAAAAAAAGGCCATCACTGTACTAACTCATTTAGCTGCATTATTGCATATATTGACAATTGTTCATTAATGCATATATTGTCAATAGTGCATTACTGCATACATTATTAGTTTGCCGTTGATGCATCTAGTATTTGCTGTGCATTTAGGCATATATTCATATAAAAAGACATACATTCAGTACATGTTATTATACGTATCGTCATTACCTAGACTCAATAATACATCACCCAAATTAGAATAGTTTTCAAAATCTGCATATTTTTCGAAAAACAAATGATAAATTCCAAATGGATTGGATCTGTAATTTGCCGCATCAAATGTTTTCATTAGTTTCTTTCTATCTCATATAATGATGATTATAAAATGAAACCAATTTAAAAATATAAAAAAATCTCATTAAATAGGCCGCATGAGATAAATTCCAACATATTCGAACGTTAAAATTGTGTATAATTCAAAATTAATCGGGAGCAGTTATCTTATCCCCACTACCCGGCAATTAAATAATTGAAGTTACCAAATTACGCTCACACGTAAATAATGTTTAAAATAAATATAAAAAGACAAAAAAAATCTAATTGGATAATATTGGTTCTTTTGGTTTTTAATAAAAACTTGGTTTTCATTTGAAAGCCCCTCTATACATACATATATATATATATATAAACCACCTGGTACCAACCTGGTACTTAAGCCCTCAGTCTCGTAATATGAAGAAGAAGAGTAAATCACCAGTGATTTTAAATGTCGTTGCTGTGTTTTGGATTATTATTATTATTATATATGGTGATATTCAAGTAATGGTATTCTGACTTTTTAAGGGGACCCGTTACACAGCAGTGAAAAAGAAAAATAAAAAAAAGAAAGAAAAAAAGAAGTGAAAAGAAATCACAACAAATGAATATTAATGAGAATAATAATCTTCTTACTCTAATAAAACTCTAATAAAAGAGTAACTTGAGATGCCACGTGGCAGCACCATAATCATCGAGATGCCACGTGGCAGCACCACAATCATAATCATCAAAATTTTCCCGACTCTCTCTCCTCTTAAATAATTACCTTAATTACTAATAATATTATTTAACATTCTTTTACATTTAATAAATTAAAAAAAGAGATCTATTTATTAATATTATTTCTAAACAAACAAAATTTTTATAAAATAATTAATTTTTCTAAAGCATATAACTTTTTTAAAAATATTAAATATTTTAAAATTTGTATTTTTAAAAATTCAAGTTTTTAAAATAAAAAATAATTACATTTGGGAGTTATGATAAAAAAAATTTTAAAAATGACATTTTTATACGATTTGTTTTAGAACAAAATGTTTATTTTTTTGGAAAAAATTTAAAATTAAAATTTTAAAATGTTGATATCACTGTTTTATTAGTTATAGTCAGTCATATCGTATCTTATAATATCATTTATAAATAATAAATTTTATTATATTAATATATTATTTATTAAATCCGTGTAATACACGGGTTTACTAAACCTAGTAAATATATAATAAGTGACCGGCCACCTAAGCAAGTGTTGCTACAGAAATCCTAACCAAGTGGTTATGATAGGAGTCGGAGTGTTTCTGCTTGGGTGATTGTGTGCTCTTCCAGATAGCCCAGCCTGGTCCTCATCTGTGGTCAACCTTCTGGAGCTAATCTTTCCTGGGCAGAGAATCCATCCCTCTCTTTCTGGTGAAAGTTGAAAAGGGTTTCTGAATGCATGCCTTTTATCACTATAGTTGACTATTATCATTACTTCCCTACTCTGGAATGCACCAGAGCCTTGTCTTATTTGCTTTGTTGCTTATATTCTTTCTTGACTAATGATCGTACGTTCTCGCCATCTTTGACTATTATCCTTCGTGACATTCCTCGATCATTTGGATTATTACAAGTGAACATTGCTCTTGGCTTATTCAAGCGCTTTTGACAACACAGCTGATGTTGAATATAGGGCTGTAAAGGAGTTGACCCGACCCGACCCGACCCGACCCGAGCCACGATGGGTTCGAGCTCGAAGCTTATTGAGCCGGCTCGATTTAAAATTTGTTTTTTATTTTCTCACATTAATTTATATGAAAACACAAAAAATATATATTAAGGCTTTTACCTTTTGTTGGGTACTCCGTACTTAAGAAACAAAGATAATTATTTCGAGTATAAACAATTTACTATCAAGTTATATATTTTTTTAATAAAATACTTAAACAAACAAACAAACAAACAAACCCAGTATATCCCACTCAATAAGCAGGGTCTGAGGAGGGTAGGTGTAGGCGAGTCTTTCCTCTATCTTGTTAGGTAGAGAGACCGCTTCCAAAGAGACCCCCGACTCAATAGCAAAAGCAATAACGATAGCAAGACATCATAAAATAGATCATACAACACATAGCATACAGTATACAAAAATATAACAGCTAAAGAATTAGAGAAAGAAAAAGCATACATCAGAGGGGCAGCTAGAATTAGGGGTGTTCATTTTCGGATATCCGAAATTCGGATATCCGAATTTCGGATATTCGAAAATTTCGGATAGTGGATTTCACTATCCGAATCCGAATCCGAAATTTTGGATATCCGAAATTCGGATATCCGAAATTTCGGATTCGGATTCGGATATCCGTTCGGATATCCGAAATTCAAAAAAAAATTATATTTTCTAATAAATTTTATAAAAATATAATAAATTTTTATTGAAATTTATTTACATATCCAAAGTTTTTGTTAAAATATCCAAAATATCCGAAAATATCTAAAATATTTAATTAATATTTAATATTTTTAAATTTTTATATGGATATTTCGGATATTTCGGATATTTCGGATATCCGAAATATCCGAAAATTCTCAAAATCACTATCCGAATCCGAATCCGAAATTTCGGATATCCGAAGTTCGGATATCCGAATTTTCGGATATCCGAAATTTCGGATATCCGAATTTCGGATTTTCGGATATTTCGGATTCGGTTTCGGGTTCGGATATTTTTGAACACCCCTAGCTAGAATCACCGATAAAGAGCAGATGTGGACTACGTACACATCAGGCCCCGCAACAAGACTTCAAATGCCCTTCCTGCCTATAGGTCCCACTAAAAGTCCTTAATTTTAATTCTACGCCTCCACTCACTCCTATCCTCGATCATGTGCTCAGAGAGGTGCAGGTGTATCATATCTCGCCTAATTACCTCATCCCAAGTCAACCTAGGTTTTCCTCTACTCATCCTACCCTCTAAGATGATGTTCTCTACAACTCTAACTGGTGCCGCCATTGGTCTCCTCTTGACATGCCCAAACCATCTTAATCTTCCCTCTCGTATTTTATTTGTGATACAAGCCACTTCTAGCTTCTGTCGAAACACTTCGTTTCTTATCCGATCCAGTCTTGTGTGACCACACATCCACCTCAGCATTCTCATTTCCGCTACCTCTATTTGTTTCTCGTGCGATTTCTTTATGGCCCAGCCGTCTGTTCCATATAACATAGCTGGGCGTACTGTCACTCGGTATAGTTTTCCCTTTAGTTTTGCTGGAAACCTCTTATCACATAGGATCCCTGATACTGCTCTCCACTTGCACCATCCTGCTTGAACACGGTGCGCTACATCGCTGTGTATCTCTCCGTCCTCCTGCAGGTACGAGCCCAGGTATTTGAACCTAGACATTTGTGGGACCGCCATACCCTGAATACTGATTTGAGTGTCTTCTTCCGCCTCACCACTAAAGTTACAATGCATGTATTCTGTCTTAAAGCGACTTATCCTTAACCTTTATGTTCTAGTGCTGCTCTCCACTGTTCTAGCCTATCGTTAAGCACCATTTTAGATTCCGATATTAAGACAATATCATCTGCAAAGAGCATGCACCACGGAACTGTCTGTTGTATAGACTTGGTCATCTCATCCAACACTACTGTGAAGAGAAATGGGCTCAGTGCCGATCCTTGGTGTAGTCCCACTTCCACTGTGAATGAGTCTGTGTCTCCGATCGGTGCTCGCACACACGTTTTTGCCCCATCATATATATCCTTGATTATTTTGATATACCTCTCTGGTACCCTTCTAAGTCGTAGACTTTCCCAAATTAGTTGACGCGGAATACTGTCATAGGCCTTTTCTAGGTCGATGAATACCATATGGAGGTCCCTTTTCTTTTCTCTGTATTTCTCCATTATCCTCCTTATGGCGTGTATGGCTTCTGTTGTAGAGCGTCCTGGCATAAATCCAAATTGGTTTAACGCTGTCTGAGTTTCCCGTCTAATTCTCGTGTCAATAACTTTTTCCCATAATTTCATCGTGTGACTCAATAGCTTTATTCCCCTGTAGTTTTCGCAACTTTGAACATCTCCTTTTTTCTTATATATGGGGACTATGACACTGGTTCTCCACTGGTCTGGCATTTTCCTTGTCGTAAAGATAGTGTTGAATAAATCTGTTAGCCATTGGAGCCCCTCATCTCCCAGGCATTTTCACACTTCAATCGGTATGTTGTCTGGCCCCACCGCTTTAGCCATTCCCATTTTCTTCATAGCTCTCGTAACTTCGTCTACTATGATGCTTCTACAATAGCAATTGTTTTGTTGTTTTGTTTGGGTTGTGTTATCTATCTCAGTTTGTTGATTTGGGTTCCTTCTGTTGTAAAGGTTATCGAAGTAAGTTTTCCATCTCCCCTTGATGTCTTTCTCGTTCACCAAAACTTTTCCATCCGCAGCTTTTATAAACTTCACCATTCTCAAGTCTTGTCTTCTACTTTCTCTTGCCTTGGCTAACTTAAACATGTCATGCTCTCCTTCTTTCGTCTCTAGTCGTTTATACATCATCTCATACGCCGCGTTCTTTGCCTCTGACATCGATTTCTTCGCTTCTCTCTTAGCCTCCTTGTATTTATCTTTTAGCTCTGGGCGTTCTTCCTCATTGGTACAGCGTATAAGCTCTCTAAAACTTTGTTGTTTAATTCTTATCTTCTCCTGTACATTTTCGTTCCACCACCAAGATTCCTTATGGTCGACTGTCCTCTTTGTTGTAACTCCAAGCGTTTCTTTAGCTGCTTGGATAAACGTAGTTGCCATGGCCTCCCACTTTTGGTTTGCGTCTTCCTGTGGTCCAGTCCGGTTCATTGGTATGACCTTATCTCTAAAAATGGTAATGTTTCGTCTTTGAGCTGGCCCCATTTGATCGTATGTCTAACTCTCTTGTTTTGTTGGACAATTGGTCTCTTCACGCGTATATCCGCCACCAACATATGATGCTGTGTCACAACTGTCTCTCCCGGGATTGTCTTACAGTCCTTCCACGAGGTACGATCTTCTCTCCTCATCAATAAATAGTCTATCTGCGTGTGTCTCCCGCCGCTGCTAAACGTGATTAGATGCGAATCTCTTTTCTTAAAAAACGAATTTATGATTCCTAAGTCATGCGCTACTGCAAAGTCAAGAAGCTCCTTACCGCCTTCATTCCTAAGGCCATACCCGAAGCCTCCATGCACCAACTGGAAGTGGTCATTATCCTTACCGATATGCCCATTAAAATCTCCTCCTATGCATATTTTTTCGTCTCTAGGTATGTCACCCATAACGTGATCTAAACTCTCCCAGAACTTTTTTCTTTCCGTTTCTCCTAGTCCAACATATGGAGCATACGCACTAACTACAGCCACTACTTCATCCCCTATTACTATTCTTAACAGCATAATTCTATCATCGTATCTTCTTACCTCCACTACATTATCTTGAAGTTCCTTAGCAACTAGAAAACCTACTCCATTTTTTGTTCCATCAGACCCTGAATACCATAGTTTATAACTATTGCACTCTATTGCTCTCCACCCCGCCATCTAGTCTCCTGGAGACACGCTATCTGAACCCTACGTTTTCTCAGCACATCAATTAACTCTAGTAACTTACTAGTTAGGGTTCCTACATTCCACGATGCCACTCGTAATCTAAAATCATTTTTCCTTGTATTCGCACCTCTCGTCACCGAACATGATCTCGGGGTAGCATAATGGTACCTGCTATCTATATTACCTGACAGAGTCCACTAGAACAACCCCTTAAAAAAGGAATTGTAGCACAAGTAAAGCACAATCAAAAGCAATCCATCACACGAGGTCAACAGTACACAATGGACACCCAAACAGATCAAGACACAGATAAATATCAAATCACACGATAGTAGAGATAACCCAAAAAATAGAGGATGCCTCCTAAGCAAAACCAAGAAATGCTGGTACCCCTAACCCAGCCAAACAATCTAAACGACAAGATAATATTTAAAGATATAATTAAATGCGAGTAAAACAGATATTCAAACACAGATATTCAAACACGAGATAGAACGATCTCACCGAATGTACCTAATTTAGGGTTCCTCGACTATGCTGCTAGTATTTGGTGATCAGCGGCGGTGAAGGCGGTGACCGGAGGTGACCGGCTACCAAAGGTGGCTGTCGTTGAAGGTGAAAAACACAAAAGTCCAAGTTGAAACACAAAAGTCAAACTTTGAAATCTCTTTGTCGGTTAAAGGTATTTTAGAAACAATATCCCGATGGCTTTCTTTCTTTCACCCAAATCACAAACTCTCGAACACTCTTCTCGGTTTCTCGAAGCTCTCTCTGTCGGACTCACTCTCAATCTCTTTGCTGAAATCAATTGGTGTTCATGCCGACAGAAGCAATTGACGGTGGTTGATAGTCAATTTTGATGGTTCGACAGGTGTGGTTGCAGTCGGAGGTGGGGTGAGATGGTCGCTGCGGGCTCCAGTGGTCGCCGGCGGTGAGGTGGTCGCCGGAGGTGAGGTGACCGTTGGTGATGGTGGCTGCGGTACTAAGGTGGTACCGTGGTGGTAGAGAGAGGATGTACAGTTGCGAGCAGTAGAGAGAGAATGCCTTTAATAAAATACTTAATGTTTCTAAAAAGAATTCATTTTTATTTTTAAAAAACCTTTTTAAAATCCTAATATAAAAATAATAATCATAATAATAGTAGTAGTAATAATAATCATATTATACTATATAAATATATATATACATATATTATATGCACCGAGTCACGAGCCGAGCCAACGAACCGAGCTAACCCTGGCTCGAGTTCAGCTCGTTTAGAATTCGAGCCGAGCAGAGCCGGCTCGTTTAGATAAGAGCTTTTTTCGAGCCGAGCTTTTTTCGAGCAAACTTCGAGCCACAAACTTTTTGTATAGCCCTACTGATGTAACAAATCATGCATCAATGAAAATTTTCAAGTGAATACACAAAAATATACGTACCATGTCACCATGATCAACGAGTAGATACTTGGAGTACCAATTCACGAAAAAACTCCCATATGCGCTAGGGTAATCTTCACCATCACAAAAGAATTTGGTGTCCTGAGGTGGGGAATTATAAGAGCCTGCGTTATCGGGCGGCCTACCCCAACTTGAGTGTCCTCTTGCTTCTGCAGCTTTCTCAAGACACTTTCTTAGGTATTTATCATAGCATTGCATGCATGGTAAAACATGTATTGTAAATTAAAAGAAGCAGCAATTGGGCAGCACATTTCTTTATTATTGTAAGCACAGTTAAGTGGTAGCAAACCAGGCAAGGTCAGGTAAGGGGTCAAAACGGGTACAAGTCAAACAGGTAAATAACTTGGTGCGGACCAAACAGGTTTGTAGCTTTGACCCAAAACACTTTTTGTCTATTTTAAAAGAATAACTAGTCGTTTTCCCGCTCGCGCTTCGCGGCGAGACAGATCGGCCTAACAACCTGGTAATTTGGGTCAATGCATCTGTTTCCATCATCGCAACGATTATGTTTTAAAATGTATGAAAACGGCCTAAAATATAGGAACAAAATAAAAGGAAAAATACGTTATCAGACGGAATAAAGTTTTTGGTGGCTCAGAGCTCTTAAATATCATGGCTGCCAGGTGAGTTGCAGGTTAAAAACCTACCATCCACCATCCCTGCCACGCCATGTTCATCGTTTGATGGAAGAAATTTAAACGTCATCATAGTCGAGCGAAAAAAGCGACAATCATAGCCAAACGATAAAACCCAAAATCAATTGTCAAAAAGAAGAACTCAAAAGGCTCATACAAAAATCATAGCCTTACAGATGGTGTTTGGAGATTTTTTAAAACACCCAACTCTAGCAACAATTTACGCAGACATCACCGAATGCATTCAACCAGCGGCCGACACGGACAAGAGCGAACCGTCACGCACACACCAGCAAAGGTAGCCAACCGTCGGCCAACGAAGTTACAATCGACAGACCTCGGCCGGTACCGGCATAATCACAAACCAGATTAGGGCTCTTAGATGTGCCATGTGCCATCGTCATCGAGCAAATTTGAAAAGCACCGATGTCACGGTTGCGTGGACGCCACCAAAGGCGGTCAACGGACCACCGGCGGCGTCAAAATGGACAGATCTAGGCCTATCCCAACATGCACCACTGTCCATGGAGACGGCGATACATGGGTGCATCGGAGCCGCCAACGATACTCAAAACCACCAAACACTGGTGGCGTTGGCAATAACACCACATGGCTGCAGGTGCGCAGGTCGAGGCCCGCATTGGCGGAAACGAACGGTCAGCACCACCACCAGAACCAGAAAACCGACTGAAACGGACGGCGTTAGCGACGTTTAAAGGGCCACAACCACCACCGGTGCGGAAGTCGAGGCCCGCGTCGGCGGAGACGAACGGCCACAACCACCACCAAAACCAGAGAAGTCACTCCGGCGAACACCAACAAAGCCACACCGCCACCACCTACATCTGATAATGTTTAAAGGGCAGGCGCGGTTACTAAAGACGGGTGAAATACCCAAAAAGCCCTCATGTTACTGTTCATCGCGTTGTGTTTTTCATTATAGGGTAATTAGTTTGAATATTAGATAATTTAATTTCAAAAATTATACACTGTTCCGAGTAAAGATATAGGGTGCTTTATAATTTTGACGTTCCGAAAACATTGGGTGACTTTTGACCTGTTTGATCCATTTCCTTTAAAGCTAACCTTTTATACTTCACATGTTTGACCCATTAGATATTAAAGTCATTAAACACAGCCATGATTGACCAAATCATTAGCAAATGAGTTGAAAGTTCCATATGTAATTACTATACATAACCATGTCAAAACCATGCTATCTAGTGGTTATATATGATTTGTTTATACTGAGGTACCTGGAATTCACCATTACCAGTATATTCCAAACCATGTTTTGCAGGGAGGGACGGGTAACGCAATACTCCGCAAGCACCTTAACCAATTTCAATCTCGCGATGCTTCTATCCTGGAAGAATTCATCAAATTCAACCCGAAAGCTTCTCATATACTCAGAGTATACCTGCAAATATTATGAATAAAACAACATTTATCAATTTTAATCATTTATTTTAAATGTCACTCTAGAACACATATGCATACACCCTTTTGTGATTAGCAAAATCTAATACCTCAACAGCTGTACGACCTCTCAAAACAGGCTCCTCATCAATTCCCCAAGTAAGGCTTTCAGGGTTACGCCTTCCATCTCTGTCTGTGAAATAGATATCAGGGTTTTCTTGACCAATCTCTTTAATCCATTTAGGTAATGGAATATGAACAGCATCACCAAAATCACCTCCACATTCATGGAATGACATAACAACCTGAATTCAAATCATATTCATAGTTCCTTCGGTTTATAAAACAATTAAGAATGATACACACTATGAATAACAAACCTGCATCTTAAAATCCAACTCGCGCACCATCTGAAATAGTTGCTTGTAACCTTTCCGATTGTACTGTTGGGGATTGTTGGCCTCAACAATCCCCCACCACGTATTGATCGTTATACCATCAACATTAATAGTTCCTTAAGTGTTCTTAGTTGATTCAACAAATCATCAGGATCAACCAATTCAGATTCCATGTTGATCACCCCCTGTTGATCACCCCCAACTGACATTCAAATACAAAATGAAAACAAGATGCATCATTGATGTTACAAGTGTTTCAAGAGTAAAACCAATATAATAAACTGCATTGACATACTCACCGTAGCATAACATAAACAAGAACACATGGTGTGACTGAAAAATCCCGTTCACCTTCTGATGCCTCCTTACTGAAGTCCGCAAGATATCTTCGGACTGATGGACGAAGCATTCTGGCAAACGACTTGTCTAACTAAATAATAACATACAATTAAACTCCTGTTCTGATTCATTTTGCAAGAACCCAATCAAATTTTTGTAAATATAAGAAAAAAACACTAATTGAATTCTTATAAAGAGAGCATTAATCTGAAGAAAAAAATACATAAAAAGTCACAGGCTATAACAAACTACAGCAAAAAGTCAGTTGATACAAAATTTAACGTGATCATCACAAAAGTTTGAGTCTGGAATCCTTATTTAGTAAGTTATTGATGAGTTTTCACTTAAAAGTCACAATAACAACTTTCTGTTTCATCTATTGCAGAGGAAAGTGTTTTCTACTGTTTTTTGTGGTTAAAAAACATATCTGTGCTGGATGATTCGAAGTCAATAACCCTAATCTAGCCCAAATCAACAAATTAAGGCAACAGATATCGACGTATATGTATATATGATGTTTAAAACAAAACAAAATGATGATGAATTAAAGCTAATTGCATTGATGATAGTCGATCATGTTCTTACATCCGCACCCCATTTGGTCCCTTTAGCACAGAATAGGGATGCCGGATTTCTGTTCACAAAACAAAAGAAATCGATCACAATGTGTGCGAAATCAACGAATCAAACACAAGCTTGAGACGAATATGTTATAAGAATGTACCTGAACCACTTGCGATAAGAACGATTACCAACCATGACGAAGAAACCCTAACGCAAAGACGAAAGAAAGAGAAGGGTGTGTGGATTATAACATATAAGTATGATCGATTGATCAATCTTCTTTATTTGCCTTCGAGTTTTGTTGAAAGATGAAACTGATAGCGGAAGCCCGGGGTGCAGAAGATTAAAAAAGTAAAAGAAAATTGTATCTTTGTTTAAAAGAAATTGTCCTTTCAGTTCTCTTCTTTATGAAGACAAAAGAGCCCAAAAAGTTCTTTTGTGAAAAAAATAAACACCATCTAAATATTCTTAATTTTTTATATTTTTGATTATAAGACACTACAATGCAGAAGAATATTCCATAAAGATGATTTCTTAAGTTTAAGAAATTGTTAAATAAATATGGTTAAAGATTTGTATAAAAAAGGTTTTTAGATATATTGATACTAGCTATAGTAACCCGTGTGTTACACGGGTTGAATGAATAAAAAATTAATATAACAAAATTTATTAATTATAAAATAATATTTTAAGATATAATATCACTGAAATTATGTATTAGAAATAACTGTAAGTTATAAAATAGTGATATCAACTTTTTAAAACTTTATTTTTTTTCAAAAAAATAAACGTTTTGTTCTAAAACAAACCGTATAAAATTGTCATTTTTAAAAATTTTCTTATTATAACTCTTAAATTTAATTATTTTTGGTTTTAAAAAAATAACTTTTTAAAAATACCAATTTTAAATATTTCGTATTTTTAAAAAAAGTCTTATGCTTTAAATAAATTTATTATTTTATAAAAAAATTATTTGTTTAGAAATAACATTAATAAATAGATCTCTTTATTAATTTATTAAATCAAAAAAGTGTTAAATAGTATTATTAGTAATTAAGGTAATTATTTAATAGGAGAGAGAGGCGGAAAATTTTGGTGAGAGTGATTGTGGTGTTGACACGTGTCATCTCATATACCCTTTTATTAGAGTAGGAAGATTATTTATTTAGAAATAACATTAATAAATAGATCTCTTTATTATTTTATTAAATCAAAAAAGTGTTAATAGTATTATTAGTATTTAAGGTAATTATTTAATAAGAGAGAGAGGCGGGAAAATTTTGATAAGAGTGATTGTGGTGTTGACACGTGTCATCTCATATATCCTTTTATTAGAGTAGGAAGATTTTTATATGTACTTGATCCTTTCATTTAATTAACATATATGTACATTTATTTGATCGATCCACGTACTTATATATTTCACACTTGTTAATAAGCAGTGATAATTTGTATTTGTATTTATTTTAAATTTATTTTTTTCAACCGGTTATTATATGTATACACACATACATGTATATATTGTAATCGACACACCCTTTTGTTTCAGAAATTCAATCTCGTCCTTCCCTTTCTCTGGTGGAATTAGGGTTTCGCTTCGCAATGGGTCGTAGCGTGCGCAAGAACAGCAGGTACTCCATATAAACGAGCGTTTGTGTTCTATTGATCGATTGATTGATTTCGCCCCTGCTTGATTTTGATTTGTTTGTGTGCGAATCGCGATGAACAGTAAGAAGGGTCTATCGGCATCCGCTTCTCAGGTACTTTTATCATCGCTTCGTTTTAACATGTCGCTTATTAGGGTTTAATTTTCTACAAGATGAGAAATTCAATCTCCTCCTTCCCTTTCTCTGGTCGAATTAGGGTTCCGCAATGGGTCGTAGCGTGCGCAAGAACAGCAGGTACTCCATTCAAACGATCGAGCGTTTGTGTTCTTTTGATTGATTTCTTACATACTTAATTTTGATTTGTTTTGTTTTGTTTTGTGTGCGAATTGTGATGAACAGTAAGAAGGGCACATCGGCATCCGCTTCTCAGCCGAAGATTTCATCTCAGGAAGTAAGAACATGATTATCATCTATACAAGTTGTATATATCATCGTTTTGTTGTCAACATTTGCTGTCTGGGTTGATTTGGGCTAGGCTAGGGTTATTGATTTTCGAGATGTTTTTTTTTTCTTTGTCATGAAATGGGATGGGATCACTCTGTTTTGCAATAAAACAACATAAAGAAAGAGAGATTGTTAGAGTTTAAGGAAAGAAACTGGTAACAATCAAATAAAAAGGATTTCAAAAGATTTATAGCCCGTGTTGTGCATTCAATCGACTTAACTTGTTTAAGATAAACTAACGCAGATCAAAGGCAGTATGCTATACTATATACTACTATCTAGCTTAATTAGATATGTTTCTCTTTTTATTTGTTCGTTGGACATTGCATGCCTTTTGAACCATACAATTCAACACAGATATGTTTTTTCTTTCTGTCATGGTCGGATTAAAGAAACACCTGGTCTTTTGCAATAAAAGTTTTGCAAAAAGAGTTGTTACTGTGAGCTTTAAACATATAGATAAATGTAGGATGTTTTCATATTTTTTTTCCTTTGGATTTGCAAGTCATGTCTTTTGCACAATCCGTAGACTTGATTGATTGATTTGATTGATTGATTGATTGATTGATATCGTATCACTAGTTCTGCTCATTCAAATAGGCGCTCCACCCCCTACTGCTACTATTTATTTGTTTGCCAAATTAATTCTTGTTCAGCTAGGTGACAGGTTTGCCAAGATGAGTCTTAGACCTACATACCAAAATGATGCTAAGAAAAAGTAAATAAGAGGACGATGTATTTGTATAATAGTTGTTTGTGTTATTATTATTATTATTGTTATTGTTATTGGAGGAGTGGTTGATTCTATACAAATATTTAATGAATGTTATGTTTGCCCAATGACAGGACAAGTCTATTGCTAAGGCAAGTGGTTCTCATCAGGTGAAAATAATCGGAAGGTAATTTCAAATCTCTTGCTAAAAGTTGTATATAATGCGCCTGCTTGATGAGTTGCTGCAACATGATTATTAACTTCTCTAATCATTTGGGAAATATATACATACAGATGCAATTTTATTCACTCTGTACAAGTATGTCAAGGAGGCAGTTGAGGTCATGAAGCGTCCTGAGTGGCCCGATGGCGATGACTTAAATGGCCGAGAGGCTAAACTTGAGTTGAAAGCCGCCGAGTATAAATTGGTTTGGTTTGTAGAATCTTCGAGGATTATCTGCCACTTGGCTGGAAGTAGTATGTTCTGGTTCTCTTTACTATTATCGATCTTATGTTTGTATAAGTGGACTCAATTATTACCTGATCATAATAATAATAGTTCAAATTTTGTTGCAGCGAGCGGAAATGCCAGCTCTCTTATTGCAGGCTATCACAAGACTTTCATTGGTGAAGATGGGCTTAAATTCATCATGTAGTTTCATATCCAGCATTCATAGGTTTATGTTCTAGTTTGACAGTTACTTACTACAAGGAAGTAAATAAACATGTTATATTGGTCAATGGTATGAGGTGTTAGCCTCTCAAAAGTACATGAAATCAACCTTCTTTGTAGGGGTCAATCAGCAATAGCACGAGGCCATGGACTCGTGTGAAACATTTATAGGTGATAACTTGGTCAGAGTAGTTGAAGTAACCATATTATTTCAAAAGATAAAAGAACACCACTAACTATATACGTGATGTACAAAAAGGTAAAAACTATTCATTTGAAAGGAATGATGGGTTGTGGAGTGGAGTTGCATAAATGGTTTCTTGTAAGAAATTATGAATTCAAACCAACAAATGCAATTTCGTATATGTATACAACTCAGTTCATTGAGTTGTGTAATCACTGATATCAATTTGAAGTCATTGATCAGATTGTATCCCCCATTTGCAACTAGCCTTGTAAATGAACCGAACGTTCATGAACTGTTCGCGGAAAGTTCGTTTATTTTAGAAAATGAACGAACTGAACAAAAAACGTGTTCGTTTAATTAAACGAACAAACATGAACACATGCTTTGTTCCTTCGTTTACGTTCATGAACGTTCGCTTTCGTTCGTTCACATATTTTCGTTCTTTACGTTCATTTATTTTTGTTCATTTATGTTTGTTTATTTATATATTACAGTTTAATAAAAGGTATTAGGTGTTACATTTGAAACATAAGTGTATTAAATTATGCTTATTAAGGTTTTTCTTAACGAACATTTAAGTTCATTTGTTTGCTTATTATTGTTCATTTATTATTGTTCATTTGTGTTCGTTATGTTCGGGAACTGTTCATTTAGTTTTCTTAACGAACAACATGACGAACACAACATTTTTATTTCTTAATGAACGAACATAAACAAAAAACTGTTTGATAATGTGTTCGTGTTCGTGTTCGGTAAAAGTTAAATGAACTGCAACCAACATGCTGATGTTCGTGTTCGTTCGGTTCATTTACAGCACAGGCCTATTTGCAACTTATGAATTAGTACTTGAAGAACACTTGAATTGACAATCTTTTTGAAGCAATTTGCAATCCTTTTAATCATCTTATTGCAAATAGTTTGCATAAGCAGAAGTATAAATTCAATGGATTTCAAGCATATTAAGTTAGTTTAATGAAATAAGCTTAAGTGCTTTGGAGAAGCACACGTTACGGGTTCATTAACTTTGAGCAAAACACAACACTCTAAGAAGAAAAAAATCATGGAGACAATATTGTACGCAATGAACAAATCAAGACAAATGTTGCATGAACTCTAATCTAATTACATTATCATTGACTTCAAAACATGATCGTGGATGAAATTACATATTTTAATCAGGGGTAACTACACCCAATGATGATGAAAATTGTGGTGCTTCATAGCTTTCTGTAATGGTACTTCTTTTGAAACTACGAGCCACTGCCTCAATCCATGATGAATCTGGTAACCATCATGATGAACTCTGAAGACATTTCTTTAAATATAATACTCACCGTCATTCCTTGGCTCAAATGATCTGTAATGATTGCAAGTTTGAGGTTGGATGAGGGGTGAAGATGACGAGAGGAAAGGGTTGATGGTTGAGGAATTGAGAGATGTGATATGTAGAGTGAATTCTTATACGAGGATTCACTATATCTTCCATACCAATATGCGTTTAAGTAATGATTTGGGGATGTTGATGAAAGAAAATCCTCTTTTTACCTAACAGTTTGAGAAAAAGGTATGGTTTTGAAAACCGGACCGGACCGGCCGGTTTCGGTGCTTAAAACTGATTTAACATTGAGCCAATGGTCAGACCGTTTGAGCCGTCGAACCAGTGGTCGGAGGACCGGAGACCGGACCGGTTGAACCGGAACCGAACTGGTCGAACCGGTTTTTTTATATAATTTTTTTTTTTTTGTAATTTTTACGTATATTTATAAAAAATAATTATAATTTTATCCGGTTCTTATATGGGTCCGACCGGTTGAACTGGTCCGACCAGTGGACCGGTAAGGCGTCTGGTTCAATGTCCGTTCCGGTTTTAAAAACATTGGAAAAGGTGTGGTATAGAGATCATGATGGGATGCACTTCAATATCTTTAAAACGTAAGGGAAAGCAAAAAACTAAAGTTTAGAGAGGAAACATCATTCATAGTAATTAATTTTGTTATTATAGAAAATAAGACTTTCAAACTCGAATATGTGAGTATTGTTTACTTTATACTTGATTATGATATTATGATATCCCAAAGTTTTTTTTTAGTTTTTTTTTCGAATAAATTTGTTGAGTTTTGGTATGTTTTGTTATTTCCATCTAAAACTTTTTTTCCTTCTGCCCCCCTAACTATTCAAAAACTGTCATTCTCATCTAATTTTCGTTAGTCAAGTTCATTTGTAGATCTATGTCAATTTGTAGACATCATTACACTGCAGGTTAATTTTTCTTTATGTTCAAGCTAAAACGAAGTACCATCTTGGTGCATTAAAACATGCTTACTACTTGGTTTGCATTATTCTTCATAAATCATAAAATTTTATTATTCTTATTATGATCATCGGATTCACAACTTTATATGTAACGTATCAAATCCTATATAAGTCACCATGATCATATGGAGAAAGAAAAAATGAGAATGTGTTTCTTAGGTCCCGTTGTGACTTAATCGAGAAGAAAATAAAAACTCACTCGAGACCTAATTGAAGTACAAGAAGATCTTTGCGTCAGTATGTTGTTGTGAAGTGTCTCAGTGTTGAGCTAAAAGATCACAAGGATCTCCCTCAGAAAAGCATTTCCCGTCTTGAGACCGAAGGAGCATGGGTTTAGTCAAGCTTTTGAAATTAGAAGATAGATAATAGTGATGATTTATGGAAATGTTAGCTAGGATCAACACTCTTTCAGACAAGGTGGGTATAATGTTGCAACTATACTTTAAAGACCTATCTTTGAACATAAATACTCGTTCCCTAGTAGGTACCTCAAAAATCTAAGTTAAGATCAACAACGCCCTATAATACACTCTACGTGACTCTACATGACTGAGCATCTTCATTGCGTAAAAACTACACAACATTTTGAGACTAATTCTGACAATTCTGCCAAGCATGGTTATCTAATGATGCCAGAAAGCTCTCAGGAGTGCGTGTGCTAGAAGATTATTACTTCCTCAGACGACATATATATTAACTCATTTCAAATTCATGCGATTAAATGAAATAACTTATTCTTATTTAAACGTACATGCCATGAAACCATATGAAAGAGTCTCGAGTCGCTTCGGGCCAAACCTATGGCTTCAGTAAAACCCGCAATTCATAAAACAAAGAGTTAATTACACGAATGGTCCCTGTGGTATGCTCCTATTACAAGATTAGTCTCAACTTTTAGAAATTATATTATTGGTCCCAACTGTTTACCAAACCTTGACTAGGGCTGGACAAAAAGTTCGTGGCTCGAAGCTCGCTCGAAGTTCGCTTAAAAAAGCTCGAAAAAGCTCGGCCTAAAAAAGCTCGTATCCAAACGAGCCGGCTCGGCTCGGATCGAATTCTAACGAGCCGAACTCGAGCCAGGGTTAGCTCGGCTCGTGGCTCGCTCGTTGGCTCGGCTCGTGACTTGGTGCATAAATAATGATTATTATTTTATATATATATATATATATATATTTATATAGTATAATAAAAAATATTATATTACTACTACTTTATTATGATTATTATTTTTATATTAGATTTTAGAAAGGTTTTCTTAAATAAAATAAATGGATTCTTTTAGAAACAATTAATATTTTGTTTAAAAATATATAACTTGATAGCAAATTATTTATATTTAAAATAATGACCTTTGTTATATAAGTACGGAGTACCCAATAAAAGGTAAGCTCCTAATATATATTTTTTTATGTTTTCATATAAATTAATGTAAAAAAAGATTTTCAAATCGATCCGACTCGAACGAGCCACGAGCTGGCTCGAGCTTTTCACGAGCCGAACTCGAGCCATGTTTTTGAGTTCGTTAAAATTTTCGAGCCGCTCGATAAGTTTCGAGCTCGACCCCATCCTGCTCGGCTAGGCTCGTTTACAGCCCTAACCGTGACACAATTGATCCTAGAGGGATGACGGTTAGTTTTTTGAGTTAATTTTTTTCAAAATGACAACCACCCCCCCCTGTTTTTAGAAAATTAAAAACAATTTGAGCATAATCAACACAGTACCATCACTACCAATCACCAATCAGCCATCACCATACCCAATACACCAAACCACCACATCACTAACCATCACCATACTAGTACACCACCACCACCACTAACCATCACCATACCACCATTATCCACTGAAACCACTGCCATACCACTACCTGAATCATTGCCATACCACCATATCATTACTAGAACCACCAGCATAATCACCACCCCAACCCTCTTTTCCCTAACCAGACCATCCCCAACCTGTCATTTCCCATACACCAACCCACATCCGAACCACCACCATTGTTTGGGGTCGTGATTGCAAACGCCGTCCGAAACCACCACATTCCCTTGAATCAAACGTCGTCGGAACCACCATAATTTCTCAAATAACAAAAACCCCTCCTAAACCCAAATTCCTAAAATAAACAAAAAACCCACTCACACACACACTAGCTGCGTGAAGGGTTTAACGCAAGATGGGATTTGAAATCGGGAAGAGGCATTTGAAATCAAATGTGAAATCGGCACAAGGAATTTGAAAAAACCTAACGCGTTAAGGGATTTGCAGCAAGCATCTTCATCAGCTTCAATTACCAGGCTCTATTCTTCGTCTGGTTCATATCTTTTGTTCTTATCAACTGTGTGTAACCCTTTCCGATATCAACATTGTCGTTAGAAATGCATAGATCATACAATCCTTCTGATATCAAGTTCTTGGCTATATATGTGCTTTTTTTTGTGTTTCTTGATGAAACCGATTGCCTGATGTTCATCTGTATCTAACTAAATCATGAAATTATCATCATCTTCATGATTAGTTCATCGTTCTTTGAAGCTTTCTTCACTGTCTTCTTTGTCTTTAAAATATTCTTCAGCATGGACTTATGGATAGAAAAATAAAAATAAATATAATTTCTTGTGTATGATTAAAAGAGATTTTATTTTTAAAAAGAATCTCTTTATGGAAGGGAAAATCACAAACCATTTCACATATAATGTCAAATAAAAATAAGTTGAATGACCATCATTTGAATTCATCTATCCATTTATTATTATAGATTAAATAATAATTATTAATAGTTACTCACATCTGCTATATGCTTTTGTGTTTCTTGACAAATTGGTATGTGTTTCATATGTATCTAAACAATATCTTGAAATCACATCATCTTCATGATCCTTTCATCATTCTTTGAAATTTTCTTTATCGTATCATGTGTTACTGATGATTTAGTTCGAATAATGATTTGTTTTTGTTTATTTCAATTATAAAAATAAAGACAATTCACATCAATATAGGCTTTAAGTGAGTTTTGAATTGCATGTTTTTGGTGTCAAATGAGGACTCATGAAACCATGAAGTAACCTTTGACTTCTCTTGAAATGTTCGCAATGGGTAATGGGCTAGAATTGGTTTGGGCCACGGTCAATTCTAAATATTACTCACATCCATGGGTGAATTTCTAGTTTTCAAATGATTATAATGACATTTTAATAAAAAGATTACTAAAAACATGCTTAAATAGTGAATTTGTAAATTGAATGATCTTTTGAATTTGATCCAAACTGAGAATTATCCGATTTATTTTACTATATTATTCATTATTTTAATTTTATACACAAGACAATATACCTACAGCCTAAACATTTTGTTTATAGCTAGTATGCTTAATTGGTGAATTTGTAAAAATTAGTGATCTTTTGACTAATTTGACCCAAATTAAGAATTATTCGATTTATTTTACTATATTATTCATTATTTTAATTAACAAAAAGATATAACAGCCTAAACTTTTTTATAGTTATTACTTTTTTTTTCCTTTTATGATCTTCTTTTACTAACTATGATATCTTATGTTTCCTTTATAAATGCTTTGACATTGTTGTCTTTTTTTAATGTTTCAAACAAATGACGAGTTATCAGATTTCAAAGGAGTATATCTCAAATGTTATCAATCAAAAAGACGAAGATTGTTGCATGGCTATAGTTATAGCTGATTTAATGGAATCATCTTGAGAGTTACCGGAGAGGAAAGTCCATCGATTATAGTTTCACCACAACCATAGTTGAAGCCAAGGTTAACTCTGTTCATGAATTTGGGCACTTTTGAGTCAAATCGGACTCGAATGCATCCAGACATGGCATTTACATGTATAAGAAGGGAGATTGGGATGAAGAAAGCTACATCAAAAAGAGAGCTTTTCCAAATGTACTAACAATTACATTGGAGGGTTTAACTATTTAAGGATTCTCTTTTAATAAAAATGGAAATTGAAAACAATTTAGCAATGGGATGAAATTTCCCATACTTGGCGCAATGCACATGGGCGATTTTATAAACGATAAGACAGCGCGTGAGGCAGAAGAAGAAGCAACACAAAATCCTTTTCGACATAAAAATACCGGAAAAGGAAAAATAGGAGAAAGGTAAAAGAGTACAAACATGCATTATACTAGTTGGATGTGACACGATGACAATGACCCCAAAAACATTTTTGCATAGTCAAAAAACAGCCATGGAACAAAATAGGGAAACAATGGATTCTTAATCATTGGATTTGAGGTTTACGTTACATACTTGTCCCCGATTATGTAATTGCTGATGTTAGTCACAATGCAGATGTAAGTTTCTTGTAAACTTATGTTTGCACATTTCTAATAAAAATTATTCCTATTTCACAGTGTGCTTTTTTTTCTGTTACAGGTGGGCAATGCAAATTGGGACCTTCCACTTGATAAGGTCAATGATGAGAACATCTTACAAAGATGTATATTTTAGAGAAATAATGCCTTTCTTTGCGGACACTACTGGTATGAGATTCCTTTATCCATCTGGATATTAAAGTTGAAGACGTGTGTATCGTAAGTCGTAAAGACTTTCATACACAAGAAGTGCTATAGTTAAATTGCGATCAAGTGAAGAAGTTGAAAAAGTTCTAAATCAACGAAAAAATATCTGGATACATACTTTCACAGCCCAATTTCCAGGTACCGGGGAATGACATCTCATTCTCACATGTACGAAAGAGGAGAGTTTAAATTTATGGTGACCTTTGATTCGATTACTACCGTCAAAGGGGAGAGAGAGGTTTATGAGCTTTGGAGGCTGATTGTCAACCCTACTGGCATTATACGATTATATAAACATAACTACAAACTTCAGGGAAAACTGAAAGTAAGTTTCCGCACCGACAAACAAAGGAAGGATGCACTACCAAAATTTTACAAACTTCACGCCATGTGCTAAATATCATATGCCTTCCGGATATAAAAAACACCAAATCAAGAATTCACCAAAAGTACACTCGGAGCAGGTATAGAAGTACAGATACTTAGGAAGGGATGTTCTTTTGATTGATTTCTTACCTACTTAATTTTGATTGTTTTTGTGTGCGAATTGTGATGAACAGTAGAAGGGTACATTGGCATCCGCTTCTCAGCCGAAGATTTCATCTCAGGAGGTAAGAAAATGATTATCATCTATAGAAGTTGTATATATCATCGTTTTGTCGTGAACATTTGCTGTTTTTCTTTGTCATGAAATGGGATGGGATCGCTCTGTTTGCAATAAAACAACATAAAGAAAGAGAGAGTTGTATTGTGAGGTTCAAGGAAAGAAACTAATTAACAATCAAATAAAAATGATTTCAAAAGATTTATAGCCCGTGTTGTGTATTCAGTCGACTTAACTTGTTTAAATAAGCTAACGCAGATCAAAGGCAGTATGCTATACTATATACTAGCTTAATGAGATATGTTTTCTCTTTTGATTTGTTCGCTGGACATTGCATGCCTTTTGAACCATACAATTCAAACACAGATGTGTTTTCTCTCTGTCATGGTCGGATTAAAGAAAACACGTGGTCTTTTGCAATCAAAGTTTTGAAAAAAAGAGTTGTTACTGTGAGCTTTAACACATATAGATGGATGTATGGATGTTTCTATTTTTTTTTCCTTTGGATGGTTGCAAGTCATGTCTTTTGAACCATCTGTGATTGATTGATTGATTGACATCGTATCACTAGTTCTGCTCATTCAAATAGGCGTTCCACCCCTTACTGACTATTTATTTGTTTGCCAAATAATTCTTGTTCAGCTAGGTGACAGGTTTGCCAAGATGAGTCTTAGACCTACATCCCAAAATGATGCTAAGAAGAAGGTAAATAAGAGGACGACGTACTATATAATAGTTGTTTGTGTTAATATTAATTGTTATTGTTATTATTATTATTATTAGAGGAGTGGTTGATTCTATACAAATATTTAAGAATGTTATGTTTGCCCAATTACAGGACAAGTCTATTGCTAAGGCAAGTGGTTCTCATCAGGTGAAAATAATCGGGAAGGGTATTTCAATTCTCTTGCTAAAAGTTGTATATAATGCCTGCCTGCCTGCTTGCTGAGTGGCGCAACCTGATTATAACTTCTCTAATCATTTGGGAAATATATACATACAGATGCAATTTATTCATTCTGTACAGGATCTCAGCTCTCGGTTGATCAATTAGATTTGTTTGCAGCGGATTAGCACATTAATAGCAATTAAAGCAAGAACATAAAAGATATTTCAATTAAAAGCATAAACATAGAGAGAGAGAAGAGTTCTGCGAAACAATAAATGTTCTATTGGTCGCACGTTTCGGCAATTAAAACAGTATGGTTACCATCCTTTTATAGGCGGTAAAAGGATGGTTGATGTCCTTTTTCTGACATCACTGAATATTCAAATTACAACTGACAAAAACATAACAAATACTGAAGATGTCAACAACTGACATCTTCTTACAAAAGTTCCTAAGTACTGACAAAATAAAACTACTGACACTATAACAACTGAAGAACATGCTCTTCAGTTGTTGTACAATTAATGAAACAAAATAAACTACTGAAAAAGGAAAACCCACCACAACAACTGAAGAAGACTTCTCAGTTGTTGTGACAAACTCTGAGTCTTCAGTATTGGTCTTCAGACTTGGCTTCGGAAGATGTAACAGCTTCGGAAGATATAACAACTTAGACTTCAGTAGATATCATCAGTTGTTGTCCTCAGTCTTTTCTTCAGACTTTGCTTCGGAAGGTTAGAACAAGCTTCGGAAGATTGAACAACTGATGACTTCAATTAGATATCATCAGTTGTCTTCAGTCTTTGTCTTCAGACTGGTGCTTCGGAAGAAGATCTTCAGTTCTTTAGTTCTTCAGCTTTTGATACTTCAGTACTTGGTCTTCAGTACTTGAAGTCTTCAGCTGTTGTTCTTCAGTTCTTTGATCTTCAATCTTTGTTCTTCAGACTTGTCATAACAGCTGAGGCTGGGGCTAAGATGCTCTCGAGTCTGACATTCAAGCAAGAGACACTGTAACTGATGGGAGTCTTAGCAGTTGTTGCAGTGGCATGTGGGACTTAGATGTTTTCCTGATCTTGGCTCATGGTTCTTTTGGTCCAACAAACTCCCCTGAACCAATGCAGCCAAACCTCTAATTATTGGATGTCCCACTTATTGATGGCATAAAGGTTGGTCTATTTCTTCTAGATCAGATTAGAAGTTGACCCAGATAAGCACTGGCCTGAGAGGTAGTCTCAAGTGTTTGTTGGCTAAGTATGGATGGGAGCTCTGTTTGGGGAATTGGACACAGAGCTGTTGTCCATCCATGAGATCTACCTCCCATGTACAAGCCGGTAGGATTCTCGGGTGTAGGCATGAAGAAAGATCATTGCTCTTCTTTGGATAGATCTTCAGGCTCACCATCAAACAATCCCTCCCGACCGTACAGCTCTGAGATGTACTTGACCTATCTTCCATTTTTGAGCTCAAGTGTTGTGATTTGCCTATATGCAAACTCATCAGGATGTTTACCCTCCAACAACAGGTTGAGCTCATTCCTTTAGAAATTCTCAAGCCTCTTATAGACCAGACCCTTCCTAACCACCCTATTATCTAGCATTGAAAAGTTGATTGGCCGGCTCTATGGCTTTTCTCGAATTCCTCTACTATTTCCCAGGGTGTTATTACAAAAGCCACAGAGATCACTTCATCTACGATTCTCTTTAGTTGGCTTTGTATCTCACAGGCATGTCCTTTTTGACTATCCTGTGAGACACCTTGGGTCAGGCCAAGTTCTCACCTCTCCTTTTCATATTGAAAGGTTTTCTTGAGGGAATAATCTCAGAGCTTCCTTTTGCATATTCATTATAGAGGTGGAAGCAGCATAGCATTGTCATGCTTTTCAGCACTTCTCATCATGTCGCTTTTGCTGCTCCTCCTCTTCTAATTTTACCCTCACAGGTCCTGCTGTGAGGTGGGAGTGATGGTTTGTGATTTGGCTTTGGTAAAGGTATAACTGCTGAAATAGGGAGGCTATCCTTCTTCTTCATCTTGCAGCCCAGCACCCTTCTCTTCTTCTTCAAGGGTGGATCATTGGCTGCGGGTTTTGGTGGTAAGGAGTTGGTTTATGGGTTGTGGTTGGGTTGTTGGTGTGGGAATGTTGGCAGGCACTGCTAGCAATCTAGATATTAGAGAAGGCTTAGTCTGTTTTGCTAGAAGTGTCCTATTCCCAGCACCGGCTTCAGAAAGGGCCTCTGCGACCAGTCCTTAGTGAAATCACCAGCCGAACAGATCTTGGTGGTATAGCCAAGATCCTATCCCTGGTCCATGCTTTTACATCAAGGACTGGCCTGCCCAGATACTTCGAAATGAATCTACTCATAGCTCGAGTTCTTTTGATCCTCTTGGCTATAAGTAGACATCGGTAGTTTATCTCCCTAGTTTCCATTTCCTGATCTCCTGATCTAGCAAGCAGTGTCCTTGTCAAAGCCTTGCTTGAACAGTTGAGCAATGGCAGAATCCATTGATTTGCTGTGTTCAGCATCAGCCTCCTTGACAAGGGCTGCTAGATCAGAGTCAGCCACCATCTTCCCTCCTCTCCCTTTTTCTTATCAGTGAAACTGAAATCCTTTTGGATGTCAGCCACTTCTATTTGCTCAACCTCCCTCTCTTCCTCTTCCCTTTCTCCCTCACCTTCCTAGTCTCCTCAACCAACTCCCTCTCAACCACCACCTCTTTTCTG
Source organism: Flaveria linearis (assembly GCA_024085815.1). NCBI lineage: Eukaryota > Viridiplantae > Streptophyta > Magnoliopsida > Asterales > Asteraceae > Flaveria > Flaveria linearis. The sequence goes on from CM044001.1 coordinate 120,638,077, forward strand.
CCTCCCCCTACCTCTCCTCACCCCTCTTCCTCTTGACTTGCACTGATGTCTCCCCTTTTTGGGTGCATTGGTTGGGGTTTGACTATCAGCAAGTGCCTTAGAAATGGCAACCTCCACCATGGGTTGGATGTATGTGGGAAGCCTCTCATCAAGGGTTTGAATGACTAAGTCTTTAAGCATGGGTGTGATGAGAGGGTAGGATTTTTGGAGGATAGCATCCAACTGCTCAGGGGGGTTCTGACCCTGAGAGCTAGTGCCAGAAGCAGGGGCTGGTGGCCGAGTTTGTGGGAGTGGCTCAGTGTTTTTGAGACCTTCGGGTGAAGGTGCCATCTGTGGGGTAGTGGGGATGGACTTCTATCCTGAGTCATTTGAGCAAGCAGCTCTTTGAGTCTGCTTATCTCATCCTCTAGGATAGTGTTTTGAGCTACTACATCATAGAAGAAGCTCAGGTCATCATCAGCATGAGCTGAATCACCTGACCTCCTGACATTGTCAGGATGAACATGTCCTGAGTGTGGCTCAATAATGACAATGCCCTTGTTCATGGTACTGGGGAATTCTGGCCTCCAGATTGGATCCATCATCGGCATGCCTCTGGTGAGGTCTTAGTGATGTTACCAGCTGCACCCTGCTCAGATGTTGATGCAGGGGAAGTGGCAGCCTCACCAGATTGTTCTATCTCCCTAGCCACACTGGGAGATTGAACTGATTCTTGTGCTGTGGGCTCCCATCGGCACTTGTACCCACCCCCCTTCGGTTGGAGTCTCCCAGGTGTAATAGGTTTCTGGGGAGAGGGTGGAGTGCTCAGATCGGTCAGCACTTTGGCTATTGCCAATGTTGGGCTTAGTGGGGCGGTCTCATTAGTAGATGGGCTAGAAGCAGTGTGCACATGGGGAGGACTGTGCTCTTCAATGGTAGTCTTCTCAAGTGAGATAGACCCCAGTATGTGGTTGCCCCAATGTTGGCTACATCAGGTTCCTGTTGAGAGGAAGCCTGTGCGGTTGTGGTGGGTGGAGTCGTGGTAGAATCGAACCAGCAGGCACATCCTGCCTTTGTGTTGCAGGGGCATCCTCAGGGACTCATCTCCCTGAGTAGCCTTTTGGGCTTCTTTTGGCTTTTTGGTTTGGTGGGGACTTTGTTTGGAGGTGGAGGCTGTGGTTTCCTGCTGCGTGGGTTTTCGCAGCCGGCCAGCCTGTTTGAGTGTGTGGTCGTGTTGTGCCTGGAGTATACCTCGGCTTGAACAGCCATGGCAGGACCCCAGTGCCAACTAGTCCCTCAGCCTGAAGCTGGTTTTCGATCATGACTATTATGAACCGTGGATACAAGTTCCAACGATTAGAAAAAGGTTTTGTGGCCATGTCCTTGAGTTCCAAAAATAAATATCAGTAAAATTTAGAGGTTGTTTCTCAAGGATAGAATACAATACCTGTTGCCACCTTGTGGACATCTGGTCCCACGAAGAGGTTTTAGGAGCCAGACACACGTTCACACATGTGGAAGATCATCGTTGAGGGTCAGGGAAGTGTTTCTTCAACAAGGTGGAGGCGGAAAGGTTACCCTGGTAGTCGTGGATGTGAATGAGAGATCCAGGTACCTTTGGGGTAGGAAGTGGTGAGTGGCATCCTCCAGCTCTAGGGTTTGGCGTAGGGTAGCTGGAGTGATAACCACGGGTTGGCCGTTGACGGAGGACCGAGGGAGACCTCGCCATCCTGCTCTCCGGTTTGGACGGTTACATTTGTCCAAAACTCCGCCAAAGAGTCGGTGTATATAGTGGGGTTCAGGAGAAAAAGCCGTTTTGTAGGGTGAGTCGTTCATAAGATCTACGGCTTGGTGGAACTTAGGCCATAATGGCGATTTTGTAAGATGGGCGACACAGTTGTGTCGAGGTTTCAGTTGCATGGTCCGCCATTAATGGTGTATGGGAAGTTCAGAGGGTTTTTTTGTAAATTAGGGCAAGTGGAGTAATGCTCTGAAGGTGGGGTATTTATAGGGTAGGCCAAAGGTTAAAAGGAAACTACTGAAGGTTTTGGTGTCAGTTATCAGTTGTTGTAACGACTGATGACGTGGTTTTAACCTTCAGTGGTTGTAACATCTGAGGACTTGGTATTAGTCTTCAGTAGTTGAAACTACTGAGACCTTGGTTTTGTCCTTCAGATGTTGTAAACGTCTGAAGAGTTACTGTCAGTCGTCAGTAGTTATGAACTACTGATGATCTAGTATTCTTCTTCAGACGTTGGAACACTGAAGACTTGGTGTTAGCCTTCAGTAGTTGTAAACTACTGAGATCAGTAGTTTGAACTACTGAAGACATGGTATTGCTTCAGTTGTAAACAACTACGACTTGGTGTTAGCCTTCAGTAGTTGTGAACTACTGATGTCAGTAGTTGTGAACTACTGAAGACATGGTTTTGTCCTTCAGTTGTTTGTGTATGAAACAGCAGCTGTTGTTATCAGCTGATGAGAAATACTCATCAGCTGTTTCTCGTCAAATCAGTTGTTTCATACTAGCCTCCACACTTACTCATCAGCTCTTTGGCTGACTTTCAGATGTTTCATCGACCCTTCAGCTCTTGTGAATATTTATGCCTTCAGCTATTGTGATCAGATGTTCACAAGTGCTGATGAAATATTCTCAGAGCTGGTGAACAATTTTTGTCTTCAGTATTTGTGTAGATTACACATCAGTACTTATGAGCAAAATTTGTTCCTCTACTTATTTATTTGAAAATCATACATCAGTAGTTGTAATCCACCTTACTACATCAGTTGTTTTTCAATAAATAATGTACATCAGTACTTTGAGTCATTTTAGTCTTCAGTAGTTGTGAAAGAGCTGAAGACTATTACTCATCAGTACTTGCATTTGACCTTTGCTCTTCAGTAGTTGTGAACTAAGAGTACCAGCATAGGTCAAATCCTTAGTACCAAATTTTGGAATGTGGCACTATCTAGAGGCTTAGTAAAAATGTCTGCAAGCTCATCAGCACTAGGCACAAACTTAGGATCAATCAGACCTTTCTCATAGCAATCCCTGATAAAATGATGTCTGATCTCAATATGTTTGGTCCTTGAGTGCTGGACTGGATTCTTAACAATACAGAGAGCTGAAGCACTATCCATTAGTAATGGAGTTTTAGTCTTAGTAATGCCATAATCCAGAAGTTGGTTCTGAAGCCAGAGTATCTGAGAGGTACAACTTGCAGCAGCAATATACTCAGCTTCAGCAGTAGATGTAGCAATTGATGTTTGTTTCTTACTCTGCCAAGAAACTAAACAATTGCCTAGGAATGGCAACCACCAGAAGTGGATTTTCTGGTGACTTTGCATCCTGCATAGTCACTATCAGAGAAAGCAACTAATTTGCAAGAATGCCCAGCTGAATACCAAAGACCTAGTGATTGGGTACTTGCAGATATCTAAAGATCCTTTTGACTGCAATCAAATGGAATTCTTTAGGTGCAGCCTGAAATCTAGCACAAGCACATGTTGAAAACATGATGTCTGGTCTAGAAGCTGTAAGGTACATCAAGGACCCAATCATACATCTGTAAAGGGTTTCATCAACCGCTTTACCTTCTGATCTACATCTAGTTGTGTGATGCTGCTCATGGGAGTAGAACAGGGCTTACAGGATTGTAAATCAAACTTATTTAACAACTCTTTGGTATACTTGGACTGATGGATGAAGATTCCATCATCCAGTTGTTTTGATTTGCAAACCCAGAAAATACTGTAATTCTCCCATAGCACTCATTTCAAATCTCAGCTTCATAAGCTTTGTAAATTCATCACACAACTTTGGATCAGAGGATGCAAAGATGATGTCATCAATTAAATCTGAACAAGGAGCTTATGTTGTCCCACCAGTCTTGATGAATAAGGTTTTATCAATGGTGCCTCTAGTGAATTTATTCTCTAGAAAGAAAGGTTGAGAGTGTCTCATACCAGGCTCTAGGTGCTTGCTTCAGCCCATAAAGAGCCTTATCAAGCTTGTACACCCAATGTAAGGCCCCGCTCACCGGGCACCTTACTGTTGGTTCTTCATCGCACATATAACGTACATAATGTATATAATCATAAAATACGCAGCGGAAATGATAAATTATATACATTCTCATTCATTCGTAAAAGTCATTACATCATTGACTCGATTACAAAATGCAGCTTTCTCTACTTTGTTTCTCCTCATAGGATCATACAGCGACCTCTAGAGGAGATATTAAGTTCAAAAACATAAAAATTATATTTTTATACCAAAGAATATTCCTTAGGTAATTCCGTACATCGGAACCCTGACGGAATATTCTTGACACTCTCATGCAACATATTTCGTTGCATGTGCTACGCGCACGCTTCCAATGCGTGGCGAAACTTATCAAAATCTAAAGAAGATTCCTTAAATAATCCCTTTAGGGGAATACTCAAGAAATCTCGTAATGGCATGCAACGTGATGAGTTGCGTGCGTTATGGGCCCGCAACACATGACGTTGCAGCATAATCAAAAAGCGAATGCCATCCCAAAAGAGCTGAGTAGTCGCCTCGTGCCATCCTCAGCAACACTACCTGCGAACTGGAAACACATAAAAGTCAGCGTTGCTGAGTGAGTTCTAGTTTTATAATAAAACATACTTTCATTCTCATTAGCTGCTCTTTCATACATGTGTTCACACATCATACGTACACGTAGATAATATTATTATTATCTCATCATTCATTACTTACTTTCATTCGTGTACACTTCATCATTCTCGTTTACTTTCATACATACATACTTCACGTACTTTCGTACGTACTTTACTTTCATTCTTTACATTCATTACTTACGTTCGAACATTCATTACATTCATTCATACTTTCTTTACTTTCGTTCGAACGTTCAATACATTCGGTGACATGTACAATACCCCACTTTCATCATACATACTACTGGTGCTGGACCTGTGGTGGTTAGCCACGAACGTTGTGCACAAAGCTGATCCAGTCACCTGGGGTAAGCACATGCACCACTTATCTTTCACTTCACTACTAACATACGTTAGCCGAGTCTCTTGCAGTGCGCGACTGCTCACCTCAGTGACAATCTTATGATTGCCTGCTAACCGAGTCTCTTGCAACACGAAGTTGCTCACCTCATTGTCAATCTCAATGATTGACCCGATGTACATCCTTCGGGGTAGCTAACCGTACACCGTTGAGCTAACACCTGCCAGGGGTGTGCACCTCCTTCATTTTGCTTGCAAGCCTTTCTACTTTCTTTCATTAATGCATGCATTCATTCATCATGTTCCTTCTTTCATTATCTTTCACTTTACGTTTTTAATACATTCGTTTCTTTCGTTCATTCATTCACGTAAAGTTATTAAAGATAAGACACATATACATAAGGAACATACATACTTACATATCATCAGTATTCACCATTTATCATGGCAACATCATACTAACATACATACATCATACTAACATACATACATCATACATACACTTCTACATTCACTCACATCAGCCCTGTCCGGGCGACTGAACTACCACCAGTCGCATGTCCTCCATGCGACTGGGTCATGCGATTGGGCTACTCATGCGAATGGGTACTCAAACGTGCGATTGAACTTCCTTCCGTAGACTAGACACTATGCGACTGGGTTATATGCGACTAACTCTTAACCGTGCGATTGAACTACTCTGCGATTGAGCTTATGCGACCGAAACCCTCTGTCGCATCACCTATCGTGCGATTGAGACTCAATCGGGCGTCTGAGTCTCAGTCGGGCGATTGGACATCAACTATTACTCATTCGGCCGAATGGCCCTTCAGTCGCATAACCCTAACTGGGCAGCGACTGGAGTTCTTCATAAACAGCAGTCGCGACACCCCGTACCCCCAGTCACCATAAACCCATTTTCAGCCCAATGCAACCTCCCAAGCCTTAGGGATTCCTACTAGGACCTCATACAAGCATATACTAGTCCTAATTCATACCATAAACACAATACTCAAGATTTACCCAAATGGGTCAAACTTTCACTATTTCAAAACTAGGGTTTTAATGTGTTTCCAGCCCCAAAATCGTTAGAAAACATGTAAATGAGGGGCTCTAGAACTCACATTATCAGGTAGGAGTTGATGAGCTTCGAATTAGCTTGCTTCTCGACAATCGGGCAGCACTTTCCCCTCTTTCTTTCTCTTCTCGGTCTCTTTCTGCTCTCTTCCCGACTGAAAATGGGAGGAGAGTGGAACTGCTCCCCTTTTATACCCACTTCTCAGTCGCATCTGGTCCAGGGGCGACTGGACCTTCAGTCGCATCAACACTATGCGATCGGACCCCAATCGCACATGTTCCATGCGGCTCGTACTCCATTCGGGCGGTTGAACTCCAATCGTGCGGTTGAGCTTCAATCGGCCGAATAGCCATGCGGATGACCTCCAGTCGCATAAATCACAGGCGACTGAGGCTCAGTCGCATAGCCTACCAAAAGGTCAAACTTTCGGGTGTTACAAGTCCACCCCCTTATTTTAGGTTTCGTCCCCGAAACCTGTCACTCTCGAACAATCGTGGGTAATGCTGCCTCATTTCTTCTTCAGTTTCCCACGTCGACTCGGATCCCTTCCTGTGTTGCCACTGTACACGCACAAGGGGAACCACTTTCTTCCTCAACCTCTTCTCCTTGCGATCGATAATCGCCACTGGTTGCTCTACATAATTGAGCTTTTCGTCTACTTCGATATCATCCAGTGGAACAACCATGTCTTCGTCCGCCAAACACTTCCTCAGATGAGACACGTGGAAAGTCGGGTGGATCCCACTTAGTTCATCTGGCAAATCTAACCTATAGGCCACCTCTCCTACTCGAGCAATGATTCGGAAAGGGCCTATATATCGCGGACTCAACTTACCCCGCTTCCGGAATCGAATGATCCCTTTCCAAGGTGAGACCTTCAACATAACACGATCTCCCACCTGGAACTCAATCGGTCTGCGTCGTTTGTCGGCATACGATTTCTGTCGGTCTTTGGCAGCTTTCATATACGCTTTAATTCTTTCAAGCTTTTCAGTCGTAGCCTCTACTACCTCGACGCTTCCCAATTCTTTCTGACCAATTTCACCCCAACAGACGGGTGTCCTACATCTTCTACCGTATAGCATTTCATAGGGTGGCATGCCGATACTGGCATGATAACTGTTGTTGTATGAGAACTCAGCTAACGGTAGATGGTCATCCCAACTTCCCCCGAAGTCAATAACACATGCTCGGAGCATGTCCTCTAAAGTCTGAATGGTCCTTTCTGACTGACCATCAGTTTGAGGATGATAAGCCGTGCTAATATGCAACCTCGTCCCCATAGCATCGTGGAATTTCTTCCAGAATTTGGATGTAAACCGTGTGTCGCGATCAGATACAATCGACACCGGTACACCATGACGAGTCACAATCTCTTTGATGAAAAGATCAGCCAACTTCTCGGACGAATATGTCTCCCGCATCGGTAAGAAGTGAGCACTCTTCGTCAATCGATCCACAATCACCCAGATCGTATCATACCCTTTCGGGGTACGTGGCAGCTTTGTGATAAAATCCATGGTGATGTGCTCCCACTTCCATTCCGGTATGTCCAACGGCTGAATCTTTCCATACGGCTTCTGGTGCTCTGCCTTTACTTGCAAACACGTGAGGCATTTGCTCACATACTCCACCACATCGCGTTTCATACCCGACCACCAGTAATCTTTCTTCATATCTTGGTACATTTTGGTAGCACCGGGATGAATGGAGTATCGAGACTTATGAGCTTCATCCAAAATCTTCATTCGTAGATACCCAAGACGAGGAATCCACATACGCCCAAACCGAGTTCTAACACCCGTTGTGTTTTCTCCCAACTCCGCGACCACACCTCTCATTCGTTCAGAGTTAAGATGTTCGTCTTTCAAAGCCTCATCTTGGAACCCTTTGACCTGTTTCATTACGTCGGAGGTCATAATTAGCTGGTACGCCTTCACCCGAATTGGCTCGGGCCTCTCCTTTCGGCTAAGGGCATCCGCCACCACGTTGGCTTTGCCCGGATGGTAATGGATCTCACAATCATAGTCTTTTATAAGCTCCAACCATCGCCGTTGCCTCATATTCAGATCTCTTTGCTCGAAGAAGTACTTCAAGCTTTTGTGGTCCGTAAAGATAGTGCACTTCGTCCCGTACAAATAGTGCCGCCAAATCTTCAACGCGAAAACCACAGCTGCTAGCTCCAGGTCATGAGTAGGGTAATTAACCTCATGAACTTTCAGCTGTCGGGATGCATAGGCTATCACTTTCCTCTCTGCATTAATACACACCCCAACCCCGAGTAGGAGGCATCAGAATAAACTACCAAATCTTCACTTCCCTCGGGTAACGCCAATACTGGAGCTTGGGTCAATCTCGTCTTCAGTTCTCAAACGCCTTCTCTTGAGCTTGACCCCACACAAATTTCACATCCTTCCGGGTCAACTTTGTCAGTGGAGAAGCAATTTGGAAAAGTCTTGGATGAACCTTCGGTAGTAACCCGCCAAACCCAAGAAACTACGGATCTCAGTCGGCGTCTTCGGAGGTTTCCATTGCATAACTGCTTCCACTTTCGCCGGATCGACCATAATCCCGTCCGGATTTACTACATGACCCAAGAATTGAACTTCACGCAACCAGAATGCGCACTTGGAGAATTTAGCATACAACTTCTCCCTTCTCAACGTCTCCAGAACTTCGCGAATGTGACCGGCATGCTCAGTCTCACTCTTTGAATAAATCAAGATGTCATCAATGAATACAATCACTGATTTATCCAACATCGGCCGGCACACCCTATTCATCAGGTCCATAAAAGCAGCTGGCGCGTTGGTCAGACCAAATGACATAACGAGGAACTCATAATGACCGTAGCGCGTACGAAAAGCTGTTTTAGGGATATCCTGCTCCTTCACCTTCAGTTGATGGTAGCCTGATCGAAGATCTATGCGTGAAAACCAGCTAGCACCCTGAAGTTGATCAAACAAGTCGTCGATCCTCGGCAAGGGGTATCTGTTCTTTACTGTCAGCTTATTCAGCTCGCGGTAGTCAATGCACATCCTCATACTACCGTCCTTCTTCTTTACAAACAGGACCGGAGCACCCCAAGGTGAGATACTCGGTCGAATAAACCCCTTATCCAACAGCTCTTGTAACTGCTCCATCAACTCTTTCATCTCCGTCGGGGCCAATCGGTATGGTGCTTTGGCAACAGGTTGGGCGCCTGGTACTAAATCAATCTGGAACTCGATCTCTCTGTCAGGTGGCAATCCCGATAAGTCTTCGGGAACACGTCTGGGAACTCACACACAACCGGAACGTCAGACAGTTGTGGTGCTGGCTTCTCTACATCTTTCACATAACATAAATAGGCGTTACATCCACGCCTCATACATTTCCCCGCCACTGCCATTGAGATCACTTTCGGAATCGTAGTAACCCGATCCCCATAAACTGTCACTGGACTACCGTCAGGCGCTGTCAAACTGATCATCTTCTTGCGACACACAATGTTCGCCTCGAAATCTGCCAACCAGTCCATCCCAAGCACCAAATCGAAACCACCTAACGTCATTGCAAAGGGTTTAACTGGGAATTTGTGACCCTCCAGTTCTACATCGCAACCCTCAATTACCTCTGAAATCCTGGTGGTTTTACCTATCGCATTCTCTACATCAAACGGCACATCCACACGCCTACTACTAACGGGCAATTTGGCACAAAAAGCAGCAGAAATGAAACTCCTACTGGCACCCGAATCAAATAATACAGAGGCTAAGGTTTGTTCACCAGAAACGTACCGGACACTACATCAGGGTCCGTCCTCGCCTCTTCCTGCGTCATCGTGAATGCTCTGGCGCTCGCTTTCGACCCTTCACCCCCTGTCTTCTTCACGCCGGAACCCTCAGATCTCGGCTTCTTGCAGTCTTTATTCATATGACCACTTTCCCCACAGTTATAGCACCTCATCGCTTTACACTCTTTGGCCATATGTCCGGACTTTCCACACTTGAAACATACATTCAGCCCCCATCTGCACTCACCACCGTGCTCTCGCCCACACTTCCCACACTTTCTCGATCCTGCACTTGTCACGACCACACGGCGTTCATCAACCCGTGCCTTCTTACTACTTGTCGAAGTATCACCCCGACCAAACCTCTTTCCCTGCCACTTCCTCTCATCACTTCCCTTCTTACTGCCCTCAGATTTCACCATCGTAGCCCGTTCATCGTACAACCTCCCAGCTAAATCCACCGCCGACCTGAAAGTACTGGGTCGGGCGGAAATCAAATGCCAACGAATTTCGGCTGGCAACCCCTGAATATACCGGTTAATCTTGCGAGACACCGGCGTCACTTGCTCTGGCACCAACCGTGCCATGTCGTTGAATTTGGTCGTGTATTGTTGGTGGGTCATCGTTCCCGCTTCCAACTGCAGGAACTCTCTCTCAACTCTGTCCATCTCTCGACGAGGACTAAACTCCTCGATCACCATTCTCTTCAACTCAGACCACTTCATTTTTCCAATGGCCCTGCTACCCTCGGCCTGGACAATATTGTCCCACCAGCACAATGCCGTCCCCGTAAACGAGTGGGTTGCAAACTTACCTTCTTATCCTCCTGGCAGTCACTGATATCAAGGACCGCCTCCATCTCTCTCACCATTGGTGAGCATCAGCAGCCGTACCTGAACCATCAAAAGTCGGAGGCTTGCATCTCATAAATTTCCCGTAATCACAACCCCGGGCTGTCCCCCTAACCTGCTCTTCCTCCTCTCCTCTTCATCATCAGACAATACCGTTTCTGCCTCTGTCTGTTGCTGTCTACCGGAGGACCGTCTCCTCCCTCGTCTATCCTCCTCTCGTACTGCCTTTATCGCTTCGGTCATTACAGTCGGTAATATCGTCTGCATAACCTGGTGTACTTCCTCAATCACTGCCTCTTTTACCGAGGCTCTCAACTTGGCGCTTTCGTCCGTCTCTTCCTGGTGAGGAATCTCGTTCTCCTCACGAACTACTTTCTCTTTCCTAGATCTTCCTCGCGTGATACGCGGCTCATCACCACGTTCACCATCACGGGAAGCATCAGATGATCTATCACGACCATCTTCTATCACACTGAAAGATTAAAACACCAACACGGTCATTCAAGGAAATAGCTCAGTTATGTTAAGTACAGTAAGTCCCTAATTACAGTGGCCAGTTGTGATTAGCCACTTACTCTACTCTTCGTACCCCGAGCATCCCCTATCCTGACTACATTAGTATCTCAGTCTAACAGTACACATAATCACATCACATGTGCACATAATAACCAGTTAATCTTTAAGAAAATACCTAATGGCACGCGACTACTCAGATGGCATTCTCATTCTCTCTGTCCCATTCTCAGTTTAAGTTTAGGTTTATTATGAAAATTTACCCATTTTACTTAAACTTTTGCTCTGATACCAACTTGTAAGGCCCCGCTCACCGGGCACCTTACTGTTGGTTCTTCATCGCACATATAACGTACATAATGTATATAATCATAAAATACGCAGCGGAAATGATAAATTATATACATTCTCATTCATTCGTAAAAGTCATTACATCATTGACTCGATTACAAAATGCAGCTTTCTCTACTTTGTTTCTCCTTATAGGATCATACAGCGACCTCTAGAGGAGATATTAAGTTCAAAAACATAAAAATTATATTTTTATACCAAAGAATATTCCTTAGGTAATTCCGTACATCGGAACCCTGACGGAATATTCTTGACACTCTCATGCAACATATTTCGTTGCATGTGCTACGCGCACGCTTCCAATGCGTGGCGAACTTATCAAAATCTAAAGAAGATTCCTTAAATAATCCCTTTTAGGGAATACTCAAGAAATCTCGTAATGGCATGCAACGTGATGAGTTGCGTGCGTTATGGGCCCGCAACACATGACGTTGCAGCATAATCAAAAAGCGAATGCCATCCCAAAAGAGCTGAGTAGTCGCCTCGTACCATCCTCAGCAACACTACCTGCGAACTGGAAAACACATAAAAGTCAGCGTTGCTGAGTGAGTTCTAGTTTTATAATAAAACATACTTTCATTCTCATTAGCTGCTCTTTCATACATGTGTTCACACATCATACGTACACGTAGATAATATTATTATTATCTCATCATTCATTACTTACTTTCATTCGTGTACACTTCATCATTCTCGTTTACTTTCATACATACATACTTCACGTACTTTCGTACGTACTTTACTTTCATTCTTTACATTCATTACTTACGTTCGAACATTCATTACATTCATTCATACTTTCTTTACTTTCGTTCGAACGTTCAATACATTCGGTGACATGTACAATACCCCACTTTCATCATACATACTACTGGTGCTGGACCTGTGGTGGTTAGCCACGAACGTTGTGCACAAAGCTGATCCAGTCACCTGGGGTAAGCACATGCACCACTTATCTTTCACTTCACTACTAACATACGTTAGCCGAGTCTCTTGCAGTGCGCGACTGCTCACCTCAGTGACAATCTTATGATTGCCTGCTAACCGAGTCTCTTGCAACACGAAGTTGCTCACCTCATTGTCAATCTCAATGATTGACCCGATGTACATCCTTCGGGGTAGCTAACCCGTACACCGTTGAGCTAACACCTGCCAGGGGTGTGCACCTCCTTCATTTGCTTGCAAGCCTTTCTTACTTTCTTTCATTAATGCATGCATTCATTCATCATGTTCCTTCTTTCATTATCTTTCACTTTACGTTTTTAATACATTCGTTTCTTTCGTTCATTCATTCACGTAAAGTTATTAAAGATAAGACACATATACATAAGGAACATACATACTTACATATCATCAGTATTCACCATTTATCATGGCAACATCATACTAACATACATACATCATACTAACATACATACATCATACATACACTTCTACATTCACTCACATCAGCCCTGTCCGGGCGACTGAACTACCACCAGTCGCATGTCCTCCATGCGACTGGGTCATGCGATTGGGCTACTCATGCGAATGGGTACTCAAACGTGCGATTGAACTTCCTTCCGTACGACTAGACACTATGCGACTGGGTTATATGCGACTAACTCTTAACCGTGCGATTGAACTACTCTGCGATTGAGCTTATGCGACCGAAACCCTCTGTCGCATCACCTATCGTGCGATTGAGACTCAATCGGGCGTCTAAGTCTCAGTCGGGCGATTGGACATCAACTATTACTCATTCGGCCGAATGGCCCTTCAGTCGCATAACCCTAACTGGGCAGCGACTGGAGTTCTTCATAAACAGCAGTCGCGACACCCCATACCCCCAGTCACCATAAACCCATTTTCAGCCCAATGCAACCCTCCCAAGCCTTAGGGATTCCTACTAGGACCTCATACAAGCATATACTAGTCCTAATTCATACCATAAACACAATACTCAAGATTTACCCAAATGGGTCAAACTTTCACTATTTCAAAACTAGGGTTTTAATGTGTTTCCAGCCCCAAAATCGTTAGAAAACATGTAAATGAGGGGCTCTAGAACTCACATTATCAGGTAGGAGTTGATGAGCTTCGAATTAGCTTGCTTCTCGACAATCGGGCAGCACTTTCCCTCTTTCTTTCTCTTCTCGGTCTCTTTCTGCTCTCTTCCCGACTGAAAATGGGAGGAGAGTGGAACTGCTCCCCTTTTATACCCACTTCTCAGTCGCATCTGGTCCAGGGGCGACTGGACCTTCAGTCGCATCAACACTATGCGATCGGACCCCAATCGCACATGTTCCATGCGGCTCGTACTCCATTCGGGCGGTTGAACTCCAATCGTGCGGTTGAGCTTCAATCGGCCGAATAGCCATGCGGATGACCTCCAGTCGCATAAATCACAGGCGACTGAGGCTCAGTCGCATAGCCTACCAAAAGGTCAAATTTCGGGTGTTACACCAAATCAGGATGTTTATTGTCCTTAAAGCCTGGTGGTTGACACACATAAACCTCTTCTTTTATTTTCCCATATAGGAAGGCACTTTTGACATCCATTTGATAAACCTTAAGACTGTGAAAAGCAGCATAAGCTAAGAAGAGTCTGATTGCTTCCAGTCTGGCCACAGGTGCAAAGGTCTCATCATAATCGATGCCTTCTTCCTGTGCGAATCCTTGAACAACCAGTCTTGCCTTGTTCTTGACAATTTGGCCCTTCTCATCTGTTTTGTTCCTAAATACCCACTTGGTGCCTATAGCACACTTATCTTTGGGTAATGGAACAAGCTCCCACACTTGTTGTTTCTTGAATTGAAGAAGCTCAAGCTGCATAGCTTCCACCCATCCATTGTCTCTTAAAGCAATATGATAGTTCTTTGGCTCTTGCTGACTGATGAAGAGAGCATAGAAGCAGAAGTTAGACAATTGATTCCTGGTTGAAACTCCAGCATGGATATCACCAATGATCTGTGATGTGGGGTGATTCTTGAGCTCTTGATAAACTATGATATCTGTGCAAGTGTTTGTAGACCCATCAGCAGCAACAGATGGTGATGGAGATTCCTGAAACCATGTAGAGGATGGCAGCTCAAACGAAGTAGAGCAGGCAGAAATCTCATCAGCATTTGTAGTGGATGGAGCTGCTGAGGCTACAGGAACATCAGGTTCAGTGAACTTAGGCAGGTTGTCACTGATCCTGAAGAGGTGAGTACTGACTACATCATAGTACCACCAGGTGGAGATCTGTTAACAGGCTCAACAGATGGAGGTTGATAAGGAACATATTGCAGTATGTCCAGATCAAACAACTCCACAGGGTTTTGTGGAATCTTGTCCTTTGGAGATTCATTGAACTTAACATGCAGAGTTTCTTCAACCCCCTTGGTTCTACAGTTGAAGACTCTGTATGCTTTGCAAGTTGATGAATAACCAACAAAGTACCCTGCATCCACCTTACTAGCAAACTTATGGAGTGGGTTGCTAGTGTTGAGAATAAAACATGGACACCCAAAGGCTCTAAAGAATGAAATAAGAGGGGCCAAGTGATGAAGAACTTCATAAGGTGTCTTCATCAACCTCTTATTTACTAAAGCTCTATTTTGTACATAGCAAGCTGTATTGACAGCTTCAGCCCAAAAAGTCAGTGGCAACCCAGAGTCAGCCAACATTGACCTTGCTGCTTCAATGAGGGTCCTGTTCTTTCTCTCCACCACTCCATTCTGCTCAGGAGTTCTAGGAATGCTAAACTGCCTTCTAATTCCCTTGGACAGGTAGAAGTCATCAAGTGTGTGGTTTCTAAATTCTGTTCCATTGTCACTCCTCACACACTTGACCTGTAGGGAATACTGCTTTTCTACTTGTAACACAAAGTTCATTATTGTCTTTGCTGCTTCATCCTTGGAGTGCAAGAAGAAAGTCCATACAAACCTGGAGTAATCATCCACAATTACCAGGTAGTATTTCTCTTTGCCATGCTCATTACTCTGACAGGACCAAAGAGATCCATGTGCAGAAGTTGTAAGCAAGCAGTGGACTTTGGTTCTTCTATTGAAGGGAATGAAACTTTGTGTTGTTTTCCTTTCAAGCAAGCAGTGCAGTCATCTTCACACTTGAACTCCTTCAGAGGCAATCCTCTTACTAAACCATGGCTTATAAGCTGATTCATGTTCTTGAAATTAACATGACCCAGCCTTCTATGCCATAGTGTAGACTCTTGAGGAGATGCCTTGGAGAATAGGCAAGGATGGCCTTTTAGATCCATCTTTTTGGAAAGATCTAAGGCATACACTCTTTCTGTCCTGTTGGCCTTCAGGAGAGTGTGTTCATCCAATGCCTTGTCAATCAAACTCAGAACTTTGGATGACAGAATCCGACAGTTCTGGCTTGTGAAAAGGGCAACATGGCCTTTGTCACACATTTGACTGACACTCAAGAGGTTGTACTGAGATTCTCCACATGGTTAACATCATCAAACCTTATTTCCCCATTGGAAACAAAGCCTTTTCCGACGATGTAACCCTTTGCATCATTGCCAAAAGAAACAAATCCCTTCTTTCCTTGAGAGTAGTCATTAAGAAGGGAGCTGCTTCCTGTCATGTGCATGGATCCTCCACTGTCTACATACCAGATGCTTCTATGGCATGTTGAAGAACCCTGCAAACACAGCCATGTGTTAGTTAGTCTTGGAGACCCAAACCTGCTTGGTTTTGGGTCTGTTCTCAGCTACAGGTGCAGCACTAACAGGTGTGTTTGTGTGACAGCTTGAGGTGAAAAAGATGGTACAGAAGAGGAACCCTTTGGCTTGGGCTTCCTTTTCTGTGGTTTCAACACAGGTGCATCTAAGTGGTTGACTCTTCCCACTAGCTGCTGAACCATCATCACCAACTGTGTCTGATTCTGTGATAAAGCTTTCAGCTCTTCAGACACATTGGAGTTTGCTGATGATGAGTTCCTATGTTGTACCATCTTTTTCTGAGCAACCTCAGCTGTTGCCTGAGTTATCCCTACCTTCTTTTTAGATTTTGCTTTGGGCTTAGGGATTTCAGGCTTGGATGTTGCTAATACAAACTTGGTTTCAAACTCATTCTTCATTTTATTGATGCTCTCAGTAATTTTCTCCTTCTGTTTGAGTTTGGAACCCCTTTTGTACCAGCAATCATCAGTAAGATGATTGAACAAGCCACATATCTCACATGGCTTTTTCTTCATCTTATGCTGATCATCAGCTGAAGAGGATTTAACTGCTAAAGACTTGTTCTTTAGCTGTTTGTCTCAGTACTAGCAGTTTTCTTCCTAGTGCCTGCTTTCCTGGTATCCTCTCTAGCTGCCTTCAAACCTTTCCTACTGTTAGTTTTCTTCTCTTTAGTGCTAACAGTATTTGAGGTTTGAACTTCAGATGTTGTCACTTGCTCTCTAGTACCTTCAGTACTTCTAGTGATAACACCTGAGTTGATCAGCCTTTTGGTCATGTGACAGTCTCTCTCTGATGATGCTGATTCAGAGGATAGTAAGTCACATGATGAGAAGGATTGGTTATTGCTCTCCCCATCAGATTCAACTTCTGCTCTTGAAATGAAATCTGTGGGAGGAGCAGTGTGATTATAACCAATGCCAAACTTCACATTGGAAGCTGATTGCTTGCTAAGAAGCATTTCAAAACCCTTGCATGAATGCACCCATCGATCACACTCAACTTGGGTGGTTGCAAGAGTTTCCTTGAGGTCTTTGTACTTCTCTAGAAGTACATCTTCCCTAGCTTTATCATCTTTGATTTGGCATTTAAGCTTGTAAATCTTGTCATTTTTATCTTTTAGAACAACCTCAAAATCAGCTTTTCTTTTGGAAATAGTGTGCTCAAGCTCAAGATTTTTATCTATTAAAGCTACATTTGCTTCTCTAATAGAAGCAAATGCTGCTATGCATGACTCTGAACAAAGCTTGGCTTTTGCCTCAGTGGATACCTGAGATGAGGCATTTGATGATGACCCTTCAGCAGAATCAAGGGCCATCAGAGCAAGATTTCCAAAAGGTTGATCACCACCATGTTGACCAGCACCTTGGAGTAGTGGTTCCTGACCAGATAGCTCTTCTGGTAGACTACTCCAGTCAACAGCAGTTGGGGTGAAAAAGCTTGTTGTTGAGGTTGTGTGTGATGATGAGATTGGGAAGATTGGGGCTCTGGAAGAGCATGAGGTGGTTGAGCGAGGGTGCTTGAGTTTGACCAGACTAAGGCATGTAGTAACAGGGGTAAGGATATGGCATATGACCCTGTGGCACAAAATAAGCAGGTGGTGCTTGTGCCTGAGATGGATGGGAAGAACTGTAGGAAGGTTGCCCTTTGTGCTGTGAGCTATTGCTGGGAAAAGTCACAAAGGGTGCAGATGAGTTAGATCCAGATGATCTACACTCTCTTGCAAAGTGTCCAAGCCTTTGGCACTTGTGACACCTCAACTTGCTCTTGTCAAAACCAACTTTGGTTTTGCCAGAGAGTCCTGGGAATTTCCTACCAGTTCTTTTGTAGAACTTCTGAGAGCGGATATTTATCATTGCCATTTGGTTCAAAATATCCATCTCTTCCAGATCATCATCTGGAATGCCCTTCAAATCCTCCATCAGAAAACACAAGTTGTCACCACCACCTCCTGAACTACTAACACCAACAAAAGCTTGTTCTGAGTTGGTAGAGAAATCAATATGCTCATCATAAGAACTTTCTGATGAAGCATATTCTGACTCATGACTTATCAAGGCAGCATTACCTTGGACAAAGTCATCAGCGAGCTTGCCAGAAGAGGACAACTTCCTCTTTTGCTCTATCTCTCTCTCAAAAGTGAGCAACTTCCCATGAGGTTGGGTGAGAGTTAGAGTTTCCAGATCAGCACTGGAGCGTAGGACAATGGTATATGTGTCCCATCTCTCAGGCAATGACCTGAGGAACCTGTTGTTCATCTGGCTTTTGGAGTACTCTTGTTTAACCATCTTTAGCTCAGAGATCAAACAAGAGAACCGCTCATATTGCTGGGTCAGAGTCTCACCCTTTCTATATGAGAATGTCTCATATTGTTGGGTGAGGATTTCCCTATTGTTTGCTAAGACCGAATCAGTTCCTCCAAATTGTTCCTTTAGAGCAACCCATAGGTCATGAGCAGACTCATGATGCAAGAGCCCTGAATATATCTCGTTTGGAATGGCCATGGCTAAAATTCCATGGGCTCTAGCATCAATTTCGAACAGCTTTAGATCTTCGTCCGAATATTGTTCAGGTTTCTTCGCAACCTGTTCATTAGATTCCGGGACGCTCACTATAGGCTTATATGGCCCATGCACCACTGACTTCCAACAACCAGCACTGTTGACAGCCAAGTGGTGTAGCATACGTCTTTGCCATATGTTATACTCGTTCCTAACCAGCATCGGAGGCTTGGTTGCGGAACCAGTATTGTGAGGATCATTGGTTGGTGTTGTCATCTCAGGTTTTAGTCAAAAACAAGTTTAAACACGACAAACGTAACTCAAAACCACCAAAAGACCTCAAGATTTTGGCCGAAAACAGCAGAAACTCACTCTCTATGGCTAATTCTTGCAAATTGCTAATTCGATTAAACTGAGAGATCAAAAGAGCAGTTTCAAATGATCAATAGTGAAATCGATCAATGATTAACCTGCTCTGATACCATTTGACAGGATCTCAGCCTCTCGGTTGATCAATTAGATTATGTTTGCAGCAGATTTAGCACATTAATTAGCAATTAAAGCAAGAACATAAAAGATATTTCAATTAAAAGCATAAACATAGAGAGAGAGAAGAGTTCTACGAAATAATAAATGTTCTATTGGTCGCACGTTTCGGCAATTAAAACAGTATGGTTACCCATCCTTTTATAGGCGGTAAAAGGATGGGTTGATGTCCTTTTTCTGACATCACTGAATATTCAAATTACAACTGACAAAAACATAAAACTACTGAAGATGTCAACAACTGACATCTTCTTACAAAAGTTCCTAAGTACTGACAAAAATAAACTACTGACACTATAACAACTGAAGAACATGCTCTTTAGTTGTTGTACAATTACTGAAACAAAATAAACTACTGAAAAAGAAAAACCACCACAACAACTGAAGAAGACTTCTTCAGTGTTGTGACAAACTCTGAGTCTTCAGTACTTGGTCTTCAGACTTGGCTTCGGAAGATGTAACAGCTTCGGATAATATAACAACTGATGACTTCAGTAGATATCATCAGTTGTTGTCCTCGGTCTTTTTCTTCAGACTTTCCTTCGGAAGATAGAACAGCTTCGGAAGATGTAACAACTGATGACTTCAGTAGATATCATCAGTTGTCTTCAGTCTTTGTCTTCAGACTTTGTGCTTCGGAAGAAGATCTTCAGTTCTTTAGTTTTTCAGCTTTTGGTACTTCAGTACTTGGCCTTCAGTACTGAAGTCTTCAGCTGTTGTTCTTCAGTTCTTTGATCTTCAATCTTTGTTCTTCAGACTTTGTCATAACAGCTGAGGCTGGGGCTAAGATGCTCTCGAGTCTGACATTCAAGCAAGAGAACACTGTAACTGATGGGAGTCTTCAGCAGTTGTTGCAGTGGCATGTGGGACTTAGAGGTTTTCCTGATCTTGGCTCATTGGTTCTTTTGGTCCAACACTCCCGTTGTAGTTCCAAACGGGGAGGCAATGCCGGCGTTCGGTAAGGGAGAACACACCTTACCGGGAGGACTTAAGATAAAAGGAGTCTTGCATATACCAAACTTCAATTACAACCTCTTATCAGTTTAAAAACTTACAATGGATCTTAATTGTGCAATAACATTCTTTCCATATTTCTTTGTTATGCAGGGGTTGGTGACGAGGGACTTGATTGGCACGGGTAGTTGCTCGGGTGGTCTATACCATATGGGGGCAATGGAGAAGGAATGCAAGGCCTTGATGGCGTCACAGGGTACGTATTTTATTTTGGTAACTCGCCTATCGCATGGTGTTCTCAAAAGCAAACCACCGTTGCATAGATTATCTTCGTGTGAGGCGGAATTCATGGCCGCCACATCTACCCCTTGTCAAGCAATTTGGCTACGTGGATCGCTAAGTGAGTTAACTGGTGAAGATCTAAAACACATTGAGTTACAAGTTGATAATGTATCCGTCATAGCTTTAATGAAAAATCATGTATTTCATGGTAGGAGTAGACACATCAATACTTATTTTATCCGAGAATTCGTTGAAAGGAACCAAGTTAAAGTTGAACATGTGTCAGGTGATCAACAACGAGCCGACATTTTGACAAAGGCATTTGCAAGGATCAAGTTTAAAGAGATGCGAAGCATTCTAGGTGTGGAAGACCTTACTAATTCGATTCGAAATTACTAATAAAATTTTATTTATTATCTTTATATTAATCGAGTTGACCCGAATCTCATAAAATCAACCCAAATACCAAACCATTATAACATTCTTTCCATATTTCTTTGTTATGCAGGGGTTGGTGACGAGGGACTTGATTGGCACGGGTAGTTGCTCGGGTGGTCTATACCATATGGGGGCAATGGAGAAGGAATGCAAGGCCTTGATGGCGTCACAGGGTACGTATTTTATTTTGGTAACTCGCCTATCGCATGGTGTTCTCAAAAGCAAACCACCGTTGCATAGATTATCTTCGTGTGAGGCGGAATTCATGGCCGCCACATCTACCCCTTGTCAAGCAATTTGGCTACGTGGATCGCTAAGTGAGTTAACCGGTGAAGATCTAAAAACACATTGAGTTACAAGTTGATAATGTATCCGTCATAGCTTTAATGAAAAATCATGTATTTCATGGTAGGAGTAGACACATCAATACTTATTTTATCCGAGAATTCGTTGAAAGGAACCAAGTTAAAGTTGAACATGTGTCAGGTGATTAACAACGAGCCGACATTTTGACAAAGGCATTTGCAAGGATCAAGTTTAAAGAGATGCGAAGCATTCTAGGTGTGGAAGACCTTACTAATTTCGATTCGAAATTACTAATAAAATTTTATTTATTATCTTTATATTAATCGAGTTGACCCGAATCTCATAAAATCAACCCAAATACCAAACCATTATAAATCGGCTTCAGAATGATTGTAAGTTTGATGTTGGATGAGGGGTGAAGATGACGAGAGGAAAGGGTTGATGGTTGAGGAATTGAGAGATGTGATATGTAGAGTGAATTCTTATATGCGGATTTACTATAGCTTCCATACCAATATGCATTTAAGTAATGATTTGAGGATGCTAATGGAGAACACAAATGGAAGAAAATACTCTTTTACTTTACAATTTGAGAAAAAGATGTGGTATAGAGATCATGATGGAATGCACTTTAATATCATTAAAACGTTAGTAAAAACAAAATTACTAAAGTTAGTGGCTCCACGTGAGGAGAACATCATTCAATAGTAATTAAATTTTGTTATTGTAGAAAATAAGACTTTCGAACTCGAAACTGTGTGTGTTGTTTATCTTTATAGTTTGATTATGATATTAATCATATTATGATATCCCAAAAGTTTTTTTTCTTTCCGAGTAAAATTGCCATTTTAATTCTTGAGTTTTGGTGCCATCCAAAACTTTTTTCATTCTGCCCCCTAACTATTTAAAAACTTGTCATTCTCATCTAATTTTGTTAGTAAAGTTAATTTGGGTGTTAAATAGAGGGATAATTATGTCTTTTTGCAAGATCCATGTTAAATAAATTTAACTAATATTGTAACAAAATAATAAAAAAAGATAAAACATCTGTTCATCTCGCCGCTTCACACTCCTGTCTATCATGTTCTCTTCGGTGTCTGTCAATCATGTTCTCTCCGTTGACCACCGTCGACTTCTCTCCGGCAACCGCTCCTTGACTTCATAATATTTCTGACAAAAAAGTCACAAGTGTCGCTTTGACCACCAAGAAGCGGTTTTTTGTTCGCCGTGCCTTGAATTAGTGCTTAGGCGAGCGCTTTTTGACAACACAGCTGATAACTGATCATGCATCCATGAATAATTTTAAGTGAGTACACAAAAAATGTAAGAAATTTTACCTTTGCAGAAATGGGAGTACCTTTAAAGGCCAACTTGGCCATGCCTAGTACCCTGTCCATGATCAATGAGATACTTGGAGTACCAATTTAGCAAAAAACTGTCATATGCGCTAGCGTAATCTCCACCATCACAAAAGAATTTGGTGTCCTGAGGTTGGAATTATAAAAGCCCGCGTTATCGGGCGGTCTATCCCAACTTGAGTGTCCTCTTGCTTCTGTAGCTTTCTCAAGACACTTTCTGAGGTATTTATCATAGCACTGCATGCATGATAAAACATGTTTTGTAAATTAAAAGAAGCAGCAACTGGGCACCATATTTCTTTATTAGTGTAAGCATAGCTAAGAGGTAGCAAACCAGGCAAAGTGAGGTAAGGGGTCAAAACGGGTACAAGTCAAACAGGTATATAACTTGTGCGGACCAAACAAGTTTGTAGCTTTGACCTAAAACACCTTTTGTCTATTTTTAAAGAAGAATTAGTCTGAATATTAGCTAATATTTAATTTCAAAAATTATATACTGTTCCGAGTAAAGATATAGGGTGCTTTATAATTTTGATGTTCCGAAAACATTTGGGTGACTTTTGACATGTTTGATCCATTTCCTTTAAGCTAACCTTTTATACTTCACATGTTTGACCCATTAGAGATTAAAGTCATTAAACACAGCCATGATTGATCAAATCATTAGCAAATGAGTTGAAAGTTCCATATGTACTTACTATACATAACCATGTCAAAACCAAGCTATCAAGTGGTTATATATAACCTATATCTATACTACTATATAATACATATTAGAAGGAAAAGATGATAATTTTAATCAAAGTGTAAGGCACATATACAACATATTAAGCATAGAGTACAAGTGCTTTACACAATAATTCTATTTTTGCCCCTATTTAATTAACTTATTCTAATTATTGTATTATTTAATACACATTATTAATACATTATTTAATAATATGATATTATTTAATTCACTTTATTAAATTATATTTTATTTATAATATCAAAAATTGATATTTAAATTTATCTTTACTACCTTATAATACATGAAAGGTGGGTAAAATGGTAATTTACTATTTTTCATAAGACGCGCCTTTTGATATGCATACATCCCCTCCACTTCCTTCGAACTCCGGCACGTTCAATTACACCGGTGCCTTCTCCCTTTCCCCTCCCCCTCCCCCTTCCCCCTCCCCCTCCCCCTCACCCTCCACCCTCCCCCTCACCCTCCCCCTCACCTCCCCCTCCCTCACCCTCCCCCTCACCCTCCCCTCTCACCCTCCCCCCCCCCCCCCTCCCCCCCCCCCCCCCTCCCCCCCCCCCCTCCCCCCCCCCCTCCCCCCCCTCCCCCTCCCCCCCCTCCCCCTCCCCCTCCCCCTCCCCTTCCTTGCACCGGTTCCCATCAATGCCAATTGACTGCTCAATCACCCTCGGTTTCATCTTCAAGGTCAGATTATAAAAACTATAAATTGATGATTGAAAGCAAAAACCACAACATAAACGCATAAAGATTCAAGAATGTGTTGCAAGAAACAACTAGAAATGAAAACAAGAAAGAAATTCAAGAACTTACAGAGGATGTTCTTGTAGCATCCATGGCTGCACAACCATTTCTTAAACCATCATCATCATCTTCATTTCATGTTATGTGTATCTATCATGTATGTATGATGCATGAGATACCCTTTACTTCAAGAAAGCATCAGCCCCTTTTTATCTTCTTATTCATGTCATATATCTGATTCTCATTTGGCAATTCTTGTGATTCTGGTTTCGAATTGTTAATCAGGGGCACACACATCATCAGGTTTTAACCAACCGGTCGGCTTCATCAGCTACGATGTGCTTACTTTTCTTCACGTGCGATTTGAGCATCAATATCCACATAACCAAGAAGGTATGTTATTTTGGCTTGCTTTGCTTGAGTGATGGTCTTATTCGTTAATTAGAATCCTATTTATGCATCTGCACTCTTTAATGGTTTGTGATTTTAGGGTTGGGACTTTTGTTGAAACATACGATTTACAGTGGATGTGATTTACAGGTACCATTTCATTTCCCTTTTTTAATTGTTTATAAAGGCCACTCTTCCATTGCTTCTTCAAACACTGATATGTGTGTATGTTAAGTTTTCACTCCAGTTCAATTTTAGTTGTTCAATTTACTTTCACGGTGACTGAAACCCATACAATTTGAGTACGCATAAATGAGTTATCATAATAATTTTCATTCATGGAGCTGTTGCTTTGGTTTGGTTTCATAGTAGTTTTAATTATCAATTTCATACGAGAAAATGCATAATTTGTTCCACATGTGTTTGGAAAATTAAGATTTCTTTTCCTGGTGTAAACAGTGTGCAGGTTGGCATCTCGTAAATGCATAAACACTAATCTAAATTGATATGTATATGTGTAAAGTTATTATTTGAGTATCTTATTGAGGCATTACTGCTAGATATACAATGTTACTATTGTTGGGTAATGATGAGCTGAGAGGATCTGGTTTTATGTTTTTAAATGACTCGGAGATGCTACACTACTATTCATATACTCCCTACATTCCATATATGCCATCTATTTTGAGGTTGAAACGGCTTTTTGTTTCAATGTTATAATTTCTTGAGTGTTCAATACTTCAATGGTTTGTCAGTCCTAAATATAAACATAACTTTTAAATTCAAGTTGTTGAAAGTTAAACAATCAGTATATTTTATAATTTGTGTTACTTATATACTAATTTATATGCCCTTTTAACGAGCACGTGATCCTCATCTGTAAGGGCACTAAATTATGTGTAGCTATTGATGAGATTAGATGTGTGATTCAAATCATTAACTTGGTATACTTGATTTTGCTTATGTGTACAGTGTACATGTGTCGATGTAAAGTTATATTACGTTGTCTGTTACTCATTAGTGTTCCCTCATCTTTCTTTCCTTAATGGAGTGAAATAGATTTAGAGTTGATATAAACTAAATATCAAATGTAGCTAAGCTTACAGAACTGCTTATGATCATCTCAATCTCCAAGTGTCATAAAACTGACTTGTAGCCTTTTCTCACAAATAAACATGCAATTTCATATACATCATTGAATGCAATCTGTTATATAAACCATTATATCTTTTTATGTTTACCCAATGATTTCGAAACCGGACCGGACGGCCGGTCCGACCGGTTCGACCGGGAACCGGTGCCGGAGCCGGTTCGGTTCGGTGCTTTTGGACCGTTTTCCGGTTAACGGCCGGTTCACGCGGTCGACCGGTCCGACCGGAACCGGTGAACCGGGTTGAACCGGTTTTGGTATTTTTTTTTTTAATTTTAATAGAAAAATATTATTGGATATGAATTAAGAAACACCGGTTCATTAATTTGGACTATATTTACTTGAATGGTATGTATTTTGGATGTTGTTTTGGATTAAG
Source organism: Flaveria linearis (assembly GCA_024085815.1). NCBI lineage: Eukaryota > Viridiplantae > Streptophyta > Magnoliopsida > Asterales > Asteraceae > Flaveria > Flaveria linearis. The sequence goes on from CM044001.1 coordinate 120,664,093, forward strand.
GAACACCGTTTAAACATGATATATTGTTTAAAATTGTTAATTTTGGTATGTATATGATATATTGTGTTAATTTGGACTATATTTACTTGAATGATATGTGTTTGTAGTTTATAAATATTTAGAATTTTTTTATATTTTTTAAATATTTATGACGTCATCCGGTTCGTAATCCGGTCCGACCGGTCCGACCAGTGAACCTCTAAGCCGTCCGGTTCGCTTTCCGGTCCGGTTTTGAAAACATTGTGTTTACCTATTCATTTCATCAATCTGATCTTGAAAATGAGCTGTTCACCTAAGTTTTGTTTACATGGTGACATTAAAAATATTTTTTTAATGTTTGTAGTTGCATACTCTATCTCATTTGATTGTAGTCTTTGTCGTTGTATATATGTGTGTCTTTTTAGTATATATATGTGTAATTTGTCACATCTGATTATGGCCTCTCACAACAGAACCAGGGGCGCTCATGCTTGTTTCAAACAGTGGACTTTTGCCAACAATAATCTAATTTATGCACGTATAAAAACACAGTTTGATCGACTTTCGATTTGTTTCTCTTTTATTATATAACATAACACGAAGTGCAACCCATTGGTAAGTAAATGAGTTGAAATTATACACATTTTATACTGACCATGTGTTGTACAGTCTGCAGATGGTGTTCTTGTTCCTGGAATTACACATCCTTCAAAGAAACTATAATAATTAATATTGTATGTGTGTGATTTGCATCAGCTTTAGACTCTGAAGGCTATAGGAGTTACTGAAGTGGTTCTTGATATCAATTATCAGCCAGAGGTAAAATTTGAAGCTTTTGTTCTTTTCTTCTGTTATTATACTATAATTCCTCTGTTAATTTAAATTAAATTTTGATAATCTTTTGTTTATGCGCTCAACTTTTAAAGGATTTTGAGACGAAGCTTGGCATAATAATCTCATGTTCACACGAGACAACCGAGACGCTTGGAACTGCAGGCTCTGGGCTTGGTTAGAGACAAGCTAATAAAGAATTTTGGAGAACCATTTTTGTTCTTAACAGTGACGTTATCGGTTAATATTCATTGAATCAGATGGTTGCATTCCATTATTCCACAAGTCCCATGGTGGTCAAGCTTCTATAATGATGACTAAAGTAAATTCGAGTTACTTTTGTAATGTGTAATGGATATCATTCTTGTGACTTTCATTGATTCTGATGGTTTTGAATGAAATTAAACGAGTAGGTGGATGAACCTTCAAAATATTGTGTGGTGGTTTTGGTAGAATCAACAGGGCAAGTTGAAACTGAGAAACCAAAAGTGTTTATGGGTAACAAGATTAATACTTGTATTTATCTATTGAACCCGTTTGTTTTTTATAGAGTCAAACTGAAACCCACTTCAATCGAAAAAGAAACTTCCAAAAATCACGTCTGAGATACTACTGTATGCAATGGTTCTACCCGGGTTCTGGACGGACATTGGACAACCCAATGATTACATCACATGGTTAAGGCTCTACTTAGCCTCTTTAGGAAGGAATGAGCAATCTAAACTGCCTTATACTATTAACATTAGCATGCATTTAACTTATTACATTTGTATATGTTAAGTTGAGATATGAAAGTAAGATTTCACTTTATATGGTTTTTCATTATCATCAAGAGGTCCCATTCAGCTTTAATGGAGGAAATCCTGCAAGTTCTTTGTTCCAGTAGTTCATTTGAAAGACTATGTTTCTTATGCATGATTTAATAATGTAATGAACTGAAATTGCACTATTTTGCTATGCCTTTACTCATGCTAAATTATTTTCGCCCAGGTCAGCTTTGGAACTATTAAGGATTGATTAGGACCTTCATTGTGTAGAAGGCTTCATTCAATAGCTTGGTTGGTTTCGTAAATGGCTATGAAGCGAGGTAAGTCCTTTCTAGCATTTAAAATAGATTTATCAACTTATTTCACTCTTTTAAAAACACAATAATATACTATTTATATGGTGGACACATAAAAGTTGTTTCATATTGTTTTGTTTAGTGAATGTTCATTTCTCCGATTTAGAAGTAATAATCAATGCATATATGATAATAATAATAATAATAATAATAATAATAATAATAATAATAATAATATTAATATTAATATAAAACTGTAACATCTCGTATACCCATGATATGCTTTGATACGATTGACATGAAAGAAAACATAAACAAAGCGGATGTCAAACGAGATTAAATAGATAAACATAATAAAACTACACAATACCCATGATATGCTTTGATTACATAATCCGTGAATTTCATTACTGATACTTACTGTTCTCTGATAAACCTGTGAACTCACCAGTCTTGTACTGACTTTTGCATGTTTTCTCTCAGGACAATGATATGGCACGTTTAGGAGCACAACATCCACTGCATGTCATTCCACGTTCATCCTAAACTGTTTTCGGGATTTAATTTCATGTACTTTACGTAAATTGGATTGGACGCTTGTTTGAGTGTTCCAAAAACCGTTGCTAAATGTTTTCCTGATTTCGCTTCCGCAATACTTAAATATATTTGGTTTGTTTCATTAAAATTAATCAACTTATATGATTTGTGATTATCGAGTCGTTTGGTGTAACTGATGCTTATCTGAGATCCTGGTTATGTCACACGCCTGACGGTAAAACCCCGTACGTGGAAAATGAGGGTGTGACATTTATATTATTTTGTCTTACGACCATAGCCTTCACTTTGTTCATGTATTATATTTTAATACATGAAAGGTGGGTAAAGTGGTAATTTCCACATATTTGTAAGACGCGCCTGTACATCTCCTTTGAAACCCTTGCATTCAATCATCGGATCTCTTCAAGCTCCTCCATTACTATACCCTCGCCTCTGTTACTTTCCCTTCCTGCTTCACATCACTGGTCGAAGAAGATAGGAAGACCTTCATTCAATCTCCTCCATTACCCTCGTCGACCTTTTACACCTTCCCAATCGATGGTTTATATATCTAACTTTCTATAAATTCTCTTTTTTCATCAACTTATACTCACACATCGAACAACCAGTGGCATCTACAAGTTTCGTGAATCTATTTCACCGTGGATCGGTCACCAATCCTTCAATTAACATCCGGGATCTTCCTTCTCCGTCGATGTAACTGCAGTCTGGCGTCCGAATTTGGGTAACCGTTTCATTTCATCTGTGTATTCATGTTTGGTGTTATGTTCTCCCCCAATTTATACTCACACATCGAATAACCACTGGCATCTACAAGTTTCGTGAAGCTATTTCACCGTGGATCGATCACCAATCCTTCAATCAACATCCGGATCTTCCTTCTCTGTCGATGTAACTGCAGTCTGGCGTCCGAATTCGGGTAACCGTTTCACTTCATCTGTGTATTCATGTTTGGTGTTATGTTCTCCCCTTATATGTGTGTTATTTTTTCCCCAAACCAAGTAACCACAACAATATCCTTGCCCTCTGTTGTGATCTATGGTTCACAGATACTATTTTTTCTCATTTATTGAATCTGTAACCATACTATGTTCGAATTTCTTGAATTGGTAGCCAGAGTAGGTAATTAGTCTGTTAATAGTTGCAATTGAGGTCCTCGCTTTCGAAATTTTAAACCTTGTTTTCTTGATTTCGTATCATTACTACCTGATTGGGTAATTCAGCTATGTGCTTGATCAGCTTTCCATCCATTTAGGGTTATGTACACAAGGTGAGTTTCTCCTTCTGTTAATGTTTTCATGGTGTTGAAATTGAGAATTTGGGTTTAAAGGGAGAGGGGTTGTTTTTATGCTGCTAATGTTCTTTTTTTCCTATTCTTTTGGACTGTTAAAATGAAATATGGATTTGAAATCAGTATTATTTCACTCTTATGAGGTATATCAAAAATTGCATGGAAAAAGAAACAGTATGTTAGCTTCATTCATAATGAAATGCATGACAAAATACAGCAAGGTAGATTACTAAATGTAATTTAATATTGATCCATCCTTTTCATCGTCTTGTGCTTTTAGCAAGTTATTGATTCTTTTATTTACTCGATTCATGGCGTGTTAGTTTGGCTGTTTGGTTGACGAGTAGCACGGATATATTGTCTTGATGGGTAGTGTATTTAAATTTCTAACAGAAGTTAAGTATGTTTATAGTTTATTTTAGCTTTTTGTTGTTTTCTAACTTTTCAGTTAAGTGGAAGTTTGTTGTTAGATTTAGGGAGCAACTTTGGACGACTATCTATTTACTTGTGTAGTCATGCAGGTATTCTTTTATTCTAATTTTGCCCATATTACAATTATGATATTTCAATTTAGACCTACTAGCTATAGAAAAGAAAGCAATCTTGGTAACAATATGAAATTTATGAAGTCAAATAATGCTCACTTAGTACAGTTAAGAGGATATGTAGTTTTGTGGTTTTGAATTAAATCATTAATTTATAGACATATTGGTTATGAAATAGCTATTTGCAAGCAAAAGTGATTTTTCATGACTTTAATACCATTGTTGTCATCTTTGGGGATCGGAGAAAGACCACGATGTTGGTCCAAAGCATTTTATTTTTATAGGTCATATTGGTTATGAAACAGCTATTGCAAAAGACATTTAGGACTCAATCTATTGGGTTAGTGATTTTAGTAGTATATAAAGCTCAATTACAAAAAAGAGCACGTTTATTATTTCATTAGTTTCAGATTATTGATCATATACTCACAAGTGCGTGTTGATTTTGTTGCATTAATGCATCTTTACTTGGTGTTTTTACATTGAATGAATGTTAAGTTAATAAGAAATCATATAATGCTAGCAATGTCAAGTTATTTTCAAGGTACATATTGACCACCTTCCAAAATTTGATTTAGAAATAAATTTATTATTTTTTCCCTAGGGTGTCCTTCTCTATGCACCTTTAGTACTGGCAAGCTTTGCTAGCTGGAGCAGTTGGTTTAGATACGGTAATCTTCCTAAGAAACTTTTAGAAGCTGGGAATTGCAGTTGTTGTTTAGCTTGACTCATGTATGGCCCTCGAGTTGCATGAATTGATAACCGATGATCTATGAGTTTAAATAGCTTTAGATGCAGTTAGGGGATTAAAATATCTCCAAGATGGAGTAAGCTCAAATATGTATTTTTTAAGAGCACTTCCATTTTGGGATATTCTTTGAAACCATCAAATTTATTCATGTTTCTTGTAATTTCAGGTTGTTCCTCCGGTGATATGGTCATAATCAAGTACATCAAATCTTCTAACATCCTGTTGGGTCAAGCATTGGGAGCTAGGTTAGTTTTTAGTATCTTCAACTAATTTAGAAATTTATTTAGCTCCATTTGGGTATTGAATTTTTTATTGATGTCTACCTAATTTTAATTTAGATATCATACTTGTTTCAAGTTATTCAAAATCTATTAGAAAAGTGATTCCATGTATGGCCCTCGAGTTGCATGAATTGATAATCTGCGATCTATGAGTTCAAATAGCTTTCGATGCAATTAAGGGATTGAAATATCTCCATGATGGAGTAAGCTCAAATATGTAATTTTAAGAGTACTTCCATTTTGGCGTATTTCTTTGAAACCACCAAATTTATTCATTGTTTTCTTGTAAACCTCGGGTGATATGGTCATAATCAAGGACATCAAATCTTCTAACATTCTGTTGGGTCAAACATTAGGAGCTAGGTTAGTTTTTAGTATCTTAAACTAATGTAGAAATTGATTTAGCTCCCTTTGGGCATTGATTTTTTTTATGTCTACCCAAATTTAATTTTAGATATCATACTTGTTTCAAGCTATTCAAAATATATTAGAAAAGTGATTGATCTTTATTTTAAAGAATTTGCAGTTTGATAATTATAAAATAATCACAATGCATTTTGCACCCAAGAATAATTCATTTTCGTTGTGGATTACATACAAAAGCTTTTAACATCTTTCTACCTATTGGGAACTAACAAAAAGCTTTTGCTATCTTTTCATTTCCTCTAACCCCCATGTCACTATATCACAGCTTCATGTATCATTAAAATTTTCAAGTTGTTTTTCATATGTCAAAGTTGATGTTGTAATTATATTCCATTCCATTTATTCATAGCCTCAACCTCCAGTTTTGGATACTTTGTATTTTAATGATTTCCTTTATGATATGTTTTAAAAGTTCTTGAATGATATTTTCTACTTTTGAATAATGCTACCATTTGATACTTAGTTTCATTTTGACTTTATATGCTATATTTAAATTTTATCAATTAAACTTATTCTTGCTACCATTGTATAATTTCTCTTGCTTTCTCCTCTTCTTAGTTGCTTTTCACGTGTATAAAGAAATTATTAAAATATTTTTGAGTATTATGTAGAATTGTGATATAAATATCTTGATATCTTTAACCTTTTCATATTATTAAATAATATATTTATAATGTTCATTAAATATATGAAAGAGACAAGGACAACAATATATGATCTACTAATAATAAGTTTATTTTGGACGGCTTTTATTTTGTCTAATCTCTAGACAATTTGATCTCTTTAAGATAAAACACAACCTAAATTGAATTTTTCACAAATTGTTGTTGCCGCAACATCGCGCGGGTTTCCAGCTAGATAAACATAATAAATAGCAAAACATAAACAAAGCGGATGTCAAACGAGATTAAATAGATAAACATAATAAAACTACACAATACCCATGATATGCTTTGATTACATAATCCGGGAATTTCATTACTGATACTTACTGTTCTCTGATAAACCTGTGAACTCACCAGTCTTGTACTGACTTTTGCATGTTTTCTCTCAGGACATTGATATGGCACGTTTAGGAGCACAGCATCCACTGCATGTCATTCCACGTTCATCCTAAACTGTTTTCGGGATTTAATTTCATGTACTTAACGTAAATTGGATTGGACGCTTGTTTGCGTGTTCCAAAAACCGTTGCTAAATGTTTTCCTGATTTCGCTTCCGCAATACTTAAATATATTTGGTTTGTTTCATTAAAATTAATCAACTTATATGATTTGTGATTATCGAGTCGTTTGGTGTAACTGATGCTTATCTGAGATCTTGGTTATGTCACACGCCTGACGGTAAAACCCCGTACGTGAAAAATGAGGGTGTGACATTTATATTATTTTGTCTTACGACCATAGCCTTCACTTTGTTCATTTTTTTATATATGTATATTGGTTTATACGTTATTGATAAACTATATTGCTAAGCAGGACATTACCAGCATCAGAAACAACTTTCTTAGGATCTCAACATATCATGTTGCGATTCACTTATGAAGGCAGACAATATACCTATTATAAAAAAGAGTATCTTGGTATGATATGTGTGAGCATCACAATTCTCCTTATTAAAATCTTCTCGCCTCTCTCTCTTAGGGGTGTTGATCGGGTTAGTTAATCGGGTTTCGGGTTAATCGGTTCGGGTTATTCGGGTTTTTCAACATTGAAAGTCTACCCGAAACCCGACCCGAATAACAAACGGGTTAATCGGTTTTGAATTGTTCGGGTAACGAGTTGTTCGGATTGGGTTTCGGGTATTAAACAATAGTTTACTTAATTATAATATGGGTTGATCGGGTTATTTGAATTTCGAGTTAATCGGTTCGGGTTATTCTAGTTTTTGAGGTTTGAAAGTTGATCCGAAACCAACCCGAATAAGAATCGGTTTTTGGGTTGTTCGGGTAACGGGTTGTTCGGGTCGGGTTTCTTCGGGTACGGGTGAGATCGGGCCGGACGGGTTAATCGATTACGGATAAAATCGACGGTCCTACTCTCTCCTATTAAATAATTACCTTAATTACTAATAATATTATTTAACATTTTTTTAGATTAAAATATTTTTTTATAATATAAGAAAAAGATTTTTTTATTAATGTTATTTATAAATAAACAATTTTTTATAAATAATACTTATTTCTAAAATATCAAACTTTTTTAAAAATATGATATCTTTTTTAAAGTAAATTATCTAAAAACTAAAAATAATTTAATTTAGGAGTTATGACAATGAAATATTTTAAAAAATGATATTTTTATACTTACTTTATAAAATAAAATGTTATTCTTTGAAAAAAAATTAAAAACAAAATTCTAAAAAGTTGATATCAATGTTTTATTACTTAAAGTACTTACTCATACGTAATTTCAGTAATATCACATATTGGAATATCGTTTCATTTTTCATAAATTTTATTATATTAATATTTTATTTATTCAACCCGTGTAATACACGGGTTTTTCTAAAACTAGTGTATAATAATGCGGTGGAAACTTACTATGTCGAGTTTATTGTGGTTGAGAAGGAGATATTGTTCAAGTAACGGAATTGTTATCTTTTTATTATTATATTTTAATATTTATCTCATCAAATAAATATGCTAAATATCCTTAGTTTTTTATATTTTTAATTATAGGACACTAGAATACAGATGAATATTCTATAAAGATGATTTCTTAAGTTTGATAAGATGTTGACTGAATCTTGTTAAAGATTTGTATAAAAAAAGTATTTAGATATATTAATATTTTTATATGTACTTGATCCTTTCATTTAATTTAGATGTATGCACATTTATTTGATATATTAATTTTTTATTTGATCGGTCTTCACATGCGTGTATATATATATATTACAAACTTATTAACATGACACTGATAATTTACATTTCTATTTATCTTAGATTTATATTTTTAAACCCGTACACAAGGTGGTTAGACTAGTTATTATATGTATACACACATACATGTATATATTCAATCTAAATTTCTAATCGACACACCCTTTTGTTTCAGAAATTCAATCTCGTCCTTCCCTTTCTCTGGTGGAATTAGGGTTTCGCTTCGCAATGGGTCGTAGCGTGCGCAAGAACAGCAGGTACTCCATATAAACGAGCGTTTGTGTTCTATTGATCGATTGATTGATTTCGCCCCTGCTTGATTTTGATTTGTTTTGTGTGCGAATCGCGATGAACAGTAAGAAGGGTCTATCGGCATCCGCTTCTCAGGTACTTTTATCATCGCTTCGTTTTAACATGTCGCTTATTAGGGTTTAATTTTCTACAAGATGAGAAATTCAATCTCCTCCTTCCCTTTCTCTGGTCGAATTAGGGTTCCGCAATGGGTCGTAGCGTGCGCAAGAACAGCAGGTACTCCATTCAAACGATCGAGCGTTTGTGTTCTTTTGATTGATTTCTTACATACTTAATTTTGATTTCTTTTGTTTTGTTTTGTTTTGTGTGCGAATTGTGATGAACAGTAAGAAGGGCACATCGGCATCCGCTTCTCAGCCGAAGATTTCATCTCAGGAAGTAAGAACATGATTATCATCTATACAAGTTGTATATATCATCGTTTTGTTGTCAACATTTGCTGTCTGGGTTGATTTGGGCTAGGCTAGGGTTATTGATTTTCGAGATGTTTTTTTTTTCTTTGTCATGAAATGGGATGGGATCACTCTGTTTGCAATAAAACAACATAAAGAAAGAGCAGTGTTGTAAAAATCGCTAGGCGCTAGTCGGGCGGTGAGGTGGGGACTAGGGACTAACAGGGACTAACAGGGACTAACAGGGACTAACAGGGACTAACAGGGACTAACAGGACTAACAGGGACTAACAGGGACTAACAGGGACTAACAGGGACTAACAGGGACTAACAGGGACTAACAGGGATTAATCGGTTTGAAGATTTTATATGTATTTTTTATAAATTATATATATAGTTAGGATTATTATACTTCAAACATAATTAACTAAACATAAAAATAACAATCAAATGTTTTAAAGTTTAGAGATCAAATATTTCATATATATATATATATACATACATATATATATATATATATATATATATATACATACATATATATATATATATACATACATATATATATATACATACATATATATATATACATACATATATATATACATACATATATATATACATACATACATATATATACGTACATGTACATATACATACGTACATATACATACGTACATATAGATACGTACATATACATACGTACATATACATACGTACATATAGATACGTACATATACATACGTACATATACATACGTACATATACATACGTACATATACATACGTACATATACATACGTACATATACATACGTACACACGTATAAATACGTACACGTGTATACATACGTACACGTGTATACATACGTACACGTGTATACATACGTACACGTGTATACATACGTACACGTGTATACATACGTACACGTGTATACATACGTACACGTGTATACATACGTACACGTGTATACATACGTACACGTGTATACATACGTACACGCGCACACACGTACACATACGGACACACGCGTACACAGACGGACACACGCGTACACAGACGGACACACGCGTACACATACGGACACACGCGTACACATACGGACACACGCGTACACATACGGACACACGCGTACACATACGTACACACGCGTACACATACGTACACATACGTACACACGCGTACACACGCGTACACACGCGTACACATACGTACACACGCGTACACACGCGTACACACGCGTACACATACGTACACACGCGTACACATACGTACACACGCGTACACATACGTACACACGCGTACACATACGTACACACGCGTACACATACGTACACACGCGTACACATACGTACACACGCGTACACATACGTACACACGCGTACACATACGTACACACGCGTACACATACGTACACACGCGTACACATACGTACACACGCGTACACATACGTACACACGCGTACACATACGTACACACGCGTACACATACGTACACACGCGTACACATACGTACACACGCGTACACATGCGTACACACGCGTACACATGCGTACACACGCGTACACATGCGTACACACGCGTACACATGCGTACACACGCGTACACATGCGTACACACGCGTACACATGCGTACACACGCGTACACATGCGTACACACGCGTACACATGCGTACACACGCGTACACATGCGTACACACGCGTACACATGCGTACACACGCGTACACATACGTACACACGCGTACACATACGTACGCACGCGTACACATACGTACGTACGCGTACACATACGTACACACGTGTACACATATACATATATATGTATATATATGTACATACATACATATATGTACATACATACATATGTGTACGTATGTGTACACATATACATATATATGTATATATGTACATACATACATATATGTACATACATACATATATACATATGTACATACATACATATATACATATGTACATACATATATACATATGTATATACATATATACATATGTATATATATATATACATATGTATATATATATGTATATACATATATATATATATGTCAAATAGGCGCAATCTAGTGACTATTTATTGACTATTTATTGACTATTTGCACAATCTAGTGACCTGATTGATTGATTGATATCGTATCACTAGTTCTGCTCATTCAAATAGGCGCTCCACCCCCTACTGACTATTTATTTGTTTGCCAAATTAATTCTTGTTCAGCTAGGTGACAGGTTTGCCAAGATGAGTCTTAGACCTACATACCAAAATGATGCTAAGAAGAAGGTAAATAAGAGGACGACGTATTTGTATAATAGTTGTTTGTGTTATTATTATTATTATTGTTATTGTTATTGGAGGAGTGGTTGATTCTATACAAATATTTAATGAATGTTATGTTTACCCAATTACAGGACAAGTCTATTGCTAAGGCAAGTGGTTCTCATCAGGTGAAAAATAACCGGGAAGGTAATTTCAATTCTCTTGCTAAAAGTTTGTATATAATGCCTGCCTGCCTGCTTGCTGAGTGGCTGCAACATGATTATTAACTTCTCTAATCATTTGGGAAATATATACATACAGATGCAATTTTATTCACTCTGTACAAGTATGTTAAGGAGGCAGTTGAGGTCATGAACCGTCCTGAGTGGCCCGATGGCGACGACTTAAATGGCCTCGAGACTAAAGATGAGTTGAAAGCCGCCGAGTATAAAATTGGTTTGGTTTGTAGCATCTTCGAGGATTATCTGCCACTTGGCTGGAAGTAGTATGTTCTGGTTTCTCTTTACTATTATCGATCTTATGTTTGTATAAGTGGACATCAATTATTACCTGATCATAATAATAATAGTTCAAATTTTGTTGCAGCGAGCGGGAGAATGCCAGCTCTCTTATTGCAGGCTATCACAAGACTTTCATTGGTGAAGATGGGCTTAAATTCATCATGTAGTTTCATATCCAGCATTCAGAGGTTTTATGTTCTAGTTTGACAGTTACTAGCAAGGAAGTAAATAAACATGTTATATTGGTCAATGGTAATGAGGTGTTAGCCTCTCAAAAGTACATGAGTATCAACCTTCTTTGTAGGGGTCAATCAGCAATAGCATAGTAGGTGATAACTTGGTCAAGAGTAGTTTAGGGTATTTGAAGTAACCATATTATTTCAAAATATAAAAGAACACCACTAACTGTACGTGATGTACAAAAAGGTAAAAACATATTCATTTGAAAGGAATGATGTGTTGTGGGAGTGGAGTTGCATAAATGGTTTCTTGTAAGAAATTATGAATTCAAACCCATCAAATGCAACTTTGTATATGTATACAACTCAAGTTCATTGAGTTGTGTATATCACTGATATCAATTTGAAGTCATTGATCAGATTGTATCCCCCATTTGCAACTTATGAATTTGTACTTGAAGGAACACTTGAATCGACAATCTTTTTTTTGAAGTAAATTTGCAATCCTTTTGATCATCTTATTGCAAATAGTTTGCATAAGCAGAAGTATAAATTTCAATGGATTTCAAGCATATTAAGTGAGTTTAATGAAATAAGCTTCAGTGCTTTGGAGAAGCACACATTACGGGTTCATTAAACTATGAGCAAAACACGCACTCTAAAGAAAGAAAAAATCATGGAGACAATATTGTACGCAATGAACAAATCAAGACAAATGTTGCATGAACTCTAATCTAATTACATTATCATTGACTTCAAAACAATGATCGTGGATGAAATTACATAATTTTAATCAGGGGGTGACTACACCCAAATGATGATGAAAATTGTGGTGCTTCATAGCTTTTTGTAATGGTGCTTCTTTTCAAACTACAGAGCCATTGCCTCAATCCATGATGAATCTGGTAACCATCATGATGGACACTGAAGGCATTTCTTTAAATACAATACTCGCAGCTATTCCTTGGCTCAAATGATCTGTAATGATTGCAAGTTTGAGGTTGGATGAGGGGGTGAAGATGACGAGAGGAAAGGGTTGATGGTTGAGGAATTGAGACATGTGATATGTAGAGTGAATTCTTATACGAGGATTCACTATATTTTCCATACCAATATGCGTTTAAGTAATGATTTGGGCTGTTGATGGAAGAAAATCCTCTTTTACCTAACAGTTTGAAAAAAAGGCATGGTTTTGAAAACCGAACTGGACCGCCGGTCCGACCGCTTGGACCGGGAACCGGACTCCAATCCAAGAGATAGAAAAATAAAAACCTCACCCCGGACCTAAGTGAAATACAAGAGGATATTTGCATTCAGTCTGGTTTTATGAAGTGTCTCAATGTTGAGCAAAAGATCACAAGGATCTTACAGGAGCAACCTCCTTGACAACAAAGTCACAAACACAGGAGATGCTCCGTTGTAGTTCCAAACGGGGAGGCAATGCCGGCGTTCGGTAAGGGAGAACACACCTTACCGGGAGGACTTAAGATAAAAGGAGTCTTGCATATACCAAATTTCAATTACAACCTCTTATCAGTTTAAAAACTTACAATGGATCTTAATTGTGCAATAACATTCTTTCCATATTTCTTTGTTATGCAGGGGTTGGTGACGAGGGACTTGATTGGCACGGGTAGTTGCTCGGGTGGTCTATACCATATGGGGGCAATGGAGAAGGAATGCAAGGCCTTGATGGCGTCACGGGGTACGTATTTTATTTTGGTAACTCGCCTATCGCATGGTGTTCTCAAAAGCAAACCACCGTTGCATAGATATCTTCGTGTGAGGCGGAATTCATGGCCGCCACATCTACCCCTTGTCAAGCAATTTGGCTACGTGGATCGCTAAGTGAGTTAACCGGTGAAGATCTAAAACACATTGAGTTACAAGTTGATAATGTATCCGTCATAGCTTTAATGAAAAATCATGTATTTCATGGTAGGAGTAGACACATCAATACTTATTTTATCCAAGAATTCGTTGAAAGGAACCAAGTTAAAGTTGAACATGTGTCAGGTGATCAACAACGAGCCGACATTTTGACAAAGGCATTTGCAAAATAATATGACAGTCGGTTCTTCTAATAAATAATTACTGCAAAATAATATTACTGCAAATACATATATAGATGGTAAGCGCAAGAGCTTAAAAAGATTTCAACTTAATTATATATATACGGCATACCAGTATATGATCATGACCGGTGTGTTTTACCGAGCTCCAAACTTCATTTAAGGTTTGGTAGAAAGCATATATATATATAGCTTAACGGCCAATTTGGATTCAATTTTGAAGATCGATCCTCCACAACGTACTTCACCTGTTTAAGGGAATTGAACAAACTAATTAATTGTACGTTATACAAGACACGTCAACATATATATCAGGGATTTAAGTGAAATTTGAGTTAATTAAGGCGTCCGATTCTTTGCTCCAGCTCGATCTACTGCTATTATATATACTCATTTTGCTCCATATCATCGTTATCATCCTGCCTGCCTCGTTGTTTATAAAAACATTGACACATATCTTAATTTGGCTATCCTGCTTCCTGTACGTACGTAGAATCTATTACATATAATAAAGGAAGCTTTTTATATGCCACATGCCAACATATTAAGCATTCTCATTTTCATTTTCTCGCCCCTCTCTCCTAATAAATGATAATAGTATATATAGTAATATATTATTTAAAACATTTTCAAATAAAAAAATAGATATTGTAAAAAATAAAAAACTTGATATTATAATGAAAAATACACTTTAAAACTATATGACACAATTTTTTTTAAAATAGAAGTATTTTAATACTAGTTTTTCTAAGTTTCATAACATAATTATTTTTTCAAAATAAAACTAAAAAAAGTCCAGAATGTTTAAGAAAACAATTAAAAAACACAATATCTTATAAAATAAAATTTTAAAATAATATTATTGTTGTTTTTACTTGAACTATTTATTTATTTCTGACTCAATCATATCTTATTTACAAACATCATTTATAATTTTTAAAATTTTTACTACAAATTATTTCATATATATTTAATCAACCCGTGTATTACACGGGATACTACACTAGTATTATATATATCAAAGGGTAAGCTATATATAGAAACATTAATTGGCATATATATTAAACAGAAGCTTACGTACTATATATACGATCAGTGGAGATCTTCCTACTCTAATAAAAGGGTATCTGGGATGACACGTGTCAACACCACAATCATTCTCACCAAAATTTTCCCGCCTCTCTCTCCTATTAAATAATTACCTTAATTACTAATAATACTATTTAACACTTTTTTAGATTTAATAAATTAATAAAGAGATATATTTATTAATGTTATTTCTATATAAACAATTTTTATAAAATAATAAATTTGTTTAAAGCATAAGACTTTTTTTTAAAATACGAAATATTTAAAATTGGTATTTTTAAAAAGTTATTTTTTTAAAACAAAAAATAATTAAATTTAAGAGTTATAATAAGAATTTTTAAAAATGACATTTTTATACGGTTTGTTTTAGAACAAAACATTTTTTTGAAAAAAAGTAAAGTTTTAAAAAGTTGATATCACTATTTTATAACTTATAGTCATTTCTAATACATAATTTCAATGATTATATCTTAAAATATTATTTTATAATTAATAAATTTTATTATATTAATTTTTTAAATATTCAACCCGTGTAACACACGGGTTACTATAGCTAGTTATGAATATATTAAAGGATTAGTTATAATATATATTAACCCAAAAGATCGAATAACAATTGAATTTACAACCGGTGATTAAAGAAAGTAGAAATTAATTCCCTAAAGAGAAACTAATTACAATCAACACAAAAAGCTTTGGTAGTGAATTTCTATCTAATTAAGTTACTTATGTTTGTGTTTATATACGTACGTGTGATGTCTATTAACGGAAAAGCCTAATAAACACTCACACTTCTAAAAGCTTTTCTTGTATCAACAAGTTTATAGAATGCATAATCTTGATTTATAGAATACAAAACTTTCTTATATCAACTATGAAGACCTTCATTTATAGAATGTAAAATCTTGATTAAGTAGATGCAGATAGAAGATATAGTACTTAAGGTTAGAGTAAACTTCATGGAATTTTACAACTCGTTAGTAGGCAAGGAATTTCTCCCCTTTTCTAGCTCTTTTCACCCAAATGGTCTCAATTGAAGATCGAGCTTTGTATCTGTACATTTTTTTAGCTACTGTTGCAGTTTTTATGATGCCACAAAATAAAATATTATAATATTTGGTTGGAAGTATCATGCAGGCACTATAAGTATTTTTGCTTTGTATAAAATTAAGCAGAGTGAGTTTGTTTCGATTGATAATTATATAATTGGCTTTCTAGCATTTAAAGTTTGTATAATATAATGTTCCCACATTAATTTGTTTCATTCCTTTATATATTCCCTTATAAATTAAACATGCATTAGCTAGTAATGCTTTGCGGAATTGAAGCCACAACATCACATCCTTCTAATTCAGTAGATTATAATTATTTGTTTTGATTCTTGATGGCCAATTTCAAAACAGTGATTGGAGTATTTCCAGCTTAGTTTGGGATGAATTGAAGTCATTATGATATGAATTTGTGATTTAATTTAGAATTATGCTAACTTGTATCTTCCCTAAAGGCCGGTCATAAAATTTTACTCCAGGGAAGGTGTACGTTTAACATGATATCAATATCAAATCTCAAGCCATATTGAATTGACAAAGCAATGTATCATGTATATATAATTGCAATGAGATTCAAGTTACGAAACCCATCCTACCATTTTGCAATGAAATGAAAGACTTACTTAATTGTCTTCATTCCTGCATGTTGATAATATATTAATAAACTGTTCACTCGCATAACATATAGCTTTAAAGATATAATATAATTGCCAACAACACAACTATTTAGAAATGATTAATTCTAGACTTGCTATCAGGTAGTGGATTTCTTTGAAAAAATTAGTTTCTTTAAAGTGTTGCATCCTCTGTTGGATACTATCTTTTTGAAACAGTTTGGAACTAAACAAATTCTTACATCAACTTCTTTTTATTTGGTCTGTGTTTGTGTTAATTAACTTAATTGGTTTTATAATGAGCAATTTTTGTCATCGCCCAATTGAAGAATGAAATTATATCTCAAGAGGTATGAATATTAACAATACTTTTGTACTTTTCATATTTTTCATCCTTTTAATAAATTTGTGTATATAGGATAAATATTGCCTTCAACACATAGAGATGATCAAACAACTGTTTTGAATGATGATGATAAACTTGGTGATGGAGCAATTTCTCCACATAATAGGGATATCATCAAAAGGAAGTAAGTCTAAACCCTCACCTAAACATTTTTTATTTACACTAATTTTGTTTGACCCATTTAAGATAAAAACGTAACTTAAATTGACCACAAGAGAACATGACGAATTGGCATGTAACTTTTAACTATTCTAGAATACAGATTTGCCCAAACTAAGATTGCATTGTCAGTTAAAAGATCATTGTTTGACCCGTTTAACATAACACATAGCTCAGATTAACTCATTCGCAAGAACACATGATGAAATTTTGCATCTAACTCTCACCTTTTCGCCAAAACAGATCTGTCCCAACTAGAATTACATTGTCAGTTATAAGGCCATTAATCTGTAGGTCAACAGTTTTAGAAATAAGATTGTTGCGCGAATAAGCTAAGGATATAAATTCTCATGTGGTTTGAAAAAGCAAAATTATGCTGCATGAAATAGGTTCTTTTGTAAAGACTAAAAGTAAACATAATTTGACATTTTGTTACAATAATGAGAATAAGAAGTATAGATGACGATCCAGTAATTTGTTTTATAAAAAAAAATTTAGGTATTATAAAAACTTTATTCTACAAAAATATGCTTACCTTTATAAATTTACCCCAGAAATTAAATATCTTTTTTGAAGTTGTTACTTACTAAAAAACATTGAAAAATAAATTTCCATCATTCTTCATTTATTTAATTATGCTATATTAATTTATTTATTACCTAATTGAATCTTCTGCATGAGTTATCTTTTGTTGCATAACTTTAATGTAGATATTTTATTAGAGTTGCTTCCAAATGACAGTGCAGCCATTGATCGCCCACAGTAATCTTGTCAAAGTTGGAATGTGTATTTGTTAGTGTTGTATTACAAGGATTAAAAATTAGGAGAAGAATACATTTCTTCACATTGAGTTGGATATTTCAAGTAGACAACCAAATCCCAAGTGGAGAGCTTAAAGCTTTAAAAAAACATATGGTACGCTTCATAACATGGTGCATATGATAAGTATGCGTATGTATGATTAGCATGGTATTTTTTTTAATTGTATGTTTCTAGACATGCCAAGTGTCAAACATAGTTTCCAAATTGCTTACCATTGTTTGGTTATTTGGTTTGTTAGTATCGGTTACAGGTTGTTAATTAGTCAGTCGAATATTTGTATGTCAATTGTATTGGCAAATAGGTTTAAAAGTTCCCCAATGATTACACTACTCCCGCAGGGAAAAGCGGGAGAAACACTTGTCATATATAATAAGGATAATAAATTAAACGGTTAATCTTATATCTATAGATAAAATCTCTAAAAGCTGAACATGTGTAAATAATTTAATTTTGAATTCTATTAGACGGTTTTAAATATAATAAAATACTTAATAATTTAAGAATATGTGTTGTTATTTCAGTCAATACTTTATCAAGTTGTGTGCAATGCCGCCGCAACGCGCGACGGGTCAAAAAACTATATTATATTATATAATTTTAAATTTGCAATGGGAATGAATAGTCATATGGTGCTTTGATGTTTGACCACATAAGATATCTTTTTTACATTTTGGTCCCTCCAACTGATGTATATATAAACACAGACACATGTTGCATTGCAGAGAGAGAGGGCTTGTGTTGGGGGTAGGGGTGTTCATTTTCGATATCCGAAATTCGGACATCCGAATTTCGGATATCCGAAAATTTCGGATAGTGGATTTCACTATCCGAATCCAAATCCGAAATTTTGGATATCCGAAATTCGGATATTCGAAATTTCGGATTCGGATTCGGATATCCGTTCGAATATCCGAATTTCAAAAAAAGTTATATTTTTTAATAAATGTAAGGCCCGTTCCCGGGCACCTCACAGTTGGTCGTCATTACCCATAAAACATACATTTAATACAACTTAATAAAACCATGCAGCGGAAACTTTAAATTTACTATAAATGCTTTTGCAAAGTAATACAACACCCGTTACAAAATATCGTTTGTTGCATTACAATACAAAACATTGACAAAAGAATGCCATCCCAAAAGAGCTGAGTAGCCGCCTCGCGCCATCCTCAGCAACCCTACCTGCCAACTGGAAAATACATAAAAGTCAGCGTTGCTGAGTGAGTTCTAGTTTTGTAATAAAACATACTTTTACTTATTTAAAAGTATCCTTTCGTTCATGCGTTCATACATCATACGTACACATAGATAATAATTATTATTATCTTCATCATTCGTTATTCATCATTGTCTTTAACTTCTCGTATGGATTCTGTCAGGCTTTACCCACTTCATAGCACTCGGCTATGATTACTGTGGTCGAATGACAAGAATCCCGTTCATACTTACTTGCACGCATTGAAAGGTTAATTGTACCAATACCATATGCTACACCCCAATCAGTCTTAGCTACCGGGCCGTAGTCAACATATGACGGAAAGCGTATGCCCGGTACTAGAGGTAAGCGGTAGAGGTACCATGACCATGGTCAATCACATAGAAGGACCAATCGCGTTATTCAATGCTTGCAAGACATAATTCATTCGTTCATTAATGCATGTATTCATCATCATTCTTCATTTCGTTCATTCGTTAATACATGCATTCGTCATCATGTTCCTCTTTCATTATCTTTCACTTTACGATACATAATACTTCATTAATTCATTTCTCGTTATTCGTAAAGTTTCAGAAAGATAAGCATACACAATCACAAGGAACATACACACATCATACTTATTCATCATGCATTCATCATCATACCTTCATCATCATACGTACATCATCATGCATAACATCATACCTTACTCAACAATATTTTAATAATATGTTAACAATAATATACTAATAATAATATTAGTAACGATTAGGGTTAATCATTCTCATCATTATATGCATGAGACATCATCATTTTAACCCTAGTCAACCCTGGTCAAACCTCGAACTTCGGACTTACTGGAAATTCCTGAAAATTTCTAAGTGTTTAGGCGTTTTAGCACTATTGGGCGTATAAGCCCTCTGGGCGTATGAGCACTATTAGCCGTATGAGTACTGCTGGACTTTTCATTTAACACTTAGATTTATCAACTGGTCATACGACCACACTGTTGGTCGTATGACCACTGATGGTCGTACCACCCCTGGACTTAGGAACATATTTGGATCATACGACCACTGTTGGTCGTATGAGTCTATACTTAGAAAATTTCCACATGATCATACGACCACTGTTGGTCGTATGAGTCCTATTGGGCTCAACACTTAGAAACATAAATTTGTCATACGACACCCTGCTGGTCGTATGAGTCCTATTGGACCCAACACTTAGAAAAATATTCTGGTCATACGACCACACTGTTGGTCGTATGACCACTAGTGGACTTACCAACTTTTGCTTATTTATTCTAAGTCCCATTTTCAGTCACATTAGCATCCTACTCATGTGTCTAATTCATAATCCGAATCCAAAACATCAAAATGCCTATTTCTAAACATATGCACATAATTCTAAGCATAAATCTAACATAAACATAAACATACATACAATTAATTCATACGGGTATCAACCCACAATTTTATAAAAATATATTTACATGCATTTCCAGCCCCAAAACATTTAAAAACAGTAAAACGGGGTCTAGAACTCACCTTTGTTGCCTTCTTCGAATGTCACTCTCTCCACCCGAACCTTCTCAACTTGTTCTAACACCTAGAACACACACCACACCACCCGAACACACAAGACACACTTATAAGCACACATACGGTTCTAGAATCATCTAAAACTTCAAAAACTCAAGAATTCTTACCAAAAGCTTCCAAGTTTACAGATTCTTCTTCAAAAATCCGAGGGTTTTCTGCTCCTTCTACTTTCTCTCTCTAAAGATATCGAATGCAGTGAAAATGCAGACAACGTGGGTGCCATACCACCTTTTGTACAAAGAATTAATAGAAAGTTTGCCCATTTGACACTTTTGGCCCTTAAACAAAAGTAACTTTTGTTTTTCTTTCCTTTCTCTTTCTATTTTATTCTTTTAAATTCTTTACTAAAAATTTACGGGTGTTACAAGTCCACCCCCCTTATATAGGTTTCGTCCCCGAAACCTGTTATTCCTCAAACAGATGTGGGTAGTGTTGTCTCATCTCTTCTTCAGTCTCCCACGTAGACTCGGATCCCTTCCTGTGCTTCCACTGTACACGCACAAGAGGAACCACTTTATTCCTCAACCTCTTTTCTTTACGATCAATGATTGCCACTGGTTGCTCCACGTAGTTGAGCCTCTCATCCACCTCAATATCCTCCAGTGGTACAACCATGTCTTCATCAGCTAAGCACTTCCTCAGATGAGATACATGGAATGTGGGATGAATTCCACTTAACTCATCTGGCAATTCAAGTCGATAGGCCACCTCTCCTACTCGTGCGATAATTCGGAAAGGTCCTATGTACCTCGGGCTTAGCTTACCTCTTTTCCTGAATCTAATGATTCCTTTCCAAGGTGAGACCTTCAACATAACTCGGTCACCAACCTTGAACTCTATCGGCTTCCGCCTCTTGTCAGCATACGACTTTTGCCTATCTTTCGCCGCCTTCATGAAGGCTTTGATCTTTTCTAATTTCTCAGTCGTTGCTTCGATCACCTCAACACCTCCCAGTTCTTTCTGCCCAATGTCTCCCTAACATACGGGCGTCCTACACCTCCTCCCGTATAGCATCTCGTAAGGTGGCATGCCAATGCTGGCGTGATAACTATTGTTGTACGAGAATTCTGCTAACGGCAGGTGATTGTCCCAACTCCCTCCAAAGTCAATCACGCACGCCCGAAGCATGTCTTCGAGTGTTTGGATTGTCCTCTCAGACTGACCGTCTGTCTGAGGGTGATATGCTGTACTAATGTGTAGTCTCGTCCCCATCGCATCATGAAATCTCTTCCAAAACTTGGAGGTAAACCGGGTGTCACGATCGGACACAATAGACACCGGCACACCATGACGAGCTACAATCTCCTTAATGAACAGATCCGCCAATCTCTCCGATGAGTACGTTTCGCGGATCGGTAGGAAGTGGGCACTCTTTGTCAAGCGGTCCACAATCACCCATATGGCATCATACCCTTTAGGGGTACGTGGTAACTTCGTGATGAAATCCATGGTGATGTGTTCCCACTTCCACTCGGGTATATCCAACGGTTGGATCTTCCCGTAGGGCTTCTGGTGTTCCGCCTTCACTTGTAAGCAAGTTAAGCACTTACTTACGTACTCCACTACGTCGCGTTTCATGCCCGGCCACCAATAGTCTTTCTTCATATCGTGGTACATTTTGGTAGCACCGGGGTGAATGGAGTATCGTGTCTTATGGGCCTCATCCATAATTCTACTACGTAGATCCCCGTATCGAGGAATCCACATTCGCCCAAATCGGGTCTTAACACCTAGAGTGTTCTCACCCAACTCCGTCACTAGACCTCTCATCCTTTCGGAGTTAAGACGATCTTCTTTCAAAGCCTCATCTTGAAACTCCTTAACCTGTGTCATCACGTCGGAGGTCATGATCAATTGATAAGCCTTCACCCGGATCGGCTCAGGCCTTTCTTTTCGGCTAAGGGCATCAGCCACCACATTGGCTTTGCCCGGGTGGTAATGGATCTCACAATCATAATCTTTTATCAGCTCCAACCACCGCCTCTGCCTCATGTTTAGATCCTTCTGCTCGAAGAAGTACTTCAAGCTTTTGTGGTCTGTGAAGATAGTGCACTTCGTCCCGTATAGATAGTGCCGCCATATCTTCAATGCAAAAACCACCGCGGCTAATTCTAGATCGTGCGTGGGATAGTTGACTTCGTGGGTCTTCAGCTGTCGAGATGCGTAGGCTATCACCTTTCCACGTTGCATCAACACACAACCTAGCCCAGAATAAGATGCATCCGAATAGACCACTAAGTCTTCACTCCCTCAGGCAAAGTCAAGACAGGAGCTTGTGTTAGTCTTGCCTTCAACTCCTCAAAAGCCATCTCCTGCTCTCGACCCCACACGAATTTTACGTCCTTACGAGTCAATTTTGTCAAAGGTGAGGCGATCTTTGAAAAGTCTTGAATGAATCTTCTATAATAGCCTGCCAATCCCAAGAAGCTACGAATCTCGGATGGCGTCCTTGGTGATTTCCATTGCATCACCGCCTCAACCTTTGCTGGGTCCACCATTATTCCTTCTGCATTCACTACGTGACCCAGAAATTGCACCTCGCGTAACCAAAAGGCGCACTTGGAGAACTTGGCGTACAATTTCTCCCTTCTCAACGTTTCCAACACTTCCCGAATATGCCCGGCATGCTCTTTTTCACTTCTTGAATAAATCAAAATATCATCGATGAATACGATTACTGATTTATCCAACATTGGTCGACACACTCGGTTCATCAAATCCATAAAAGCAGCCGGCGCATTGGTCAACCCAAAAGACATGACAAGAAACTCGTAGTGACCATAGCGCGTACGAAAGGCTGTTTTAGGGATATCTTGTTCTTTTACCTTTAGTTGATGGTAACCCGATCGAAGATCTATCCTTGAAAACCAACTAGCACCCTGAAGTTGATCAAACAAGTCATCGATCCTTGGTAAGGGGTATCTGTTCTTCACCGTCAGCTTATTCAGTTCGTGGTAGTCGATGCACATCCTCATGCTACCATCCTTCTTCTTTACGAACAGAACCGGAGCACCCCAAGGTGAGATACTCGGTCGGATAAACCCCTTATCCAGCAGCTCCTGCAACTGCTCCATCAACTCTTTCATCTCCGTCGGAGCCAAGCGATACGGTGCTTTTGCGACAGGTTGGGCACCCGGTATCAGGTCGATCTGGAATTCGATCTCTCGGTCAGGTGGCAAACCCGATAAGTCTTCGGGAAACACATCTGGAAAGTCACACACCACTGGCACATCGCATAGCTGTGGTGTTGGCGTCTCTACGTTCTTTACATAACATAAGTAGGCGCTACATCCGCGCCTCATACACTTTCCCGCCACCGCCATCGAGATCACCTTCGGAATCGTCGTAACTCGATCGCCATAAATCGTCACCGGACTTCCGTCGGTCGCCGTCAGTCTAATCATCTTCTTTCGGCACACGATATTCGCTTCGTAGGTTGCTAACCAGTCCATTCCTAACACTACATCGAATCCTCCTAGAGGCATCACATGTAATATGGCAGCAAACCTATGGCCCTCTAATTCTATGGTACAGTCCTCTATCATATCCGTAACTCTAGTGGACTTACCAATAGCAGTTTCTACATAAAAAGGCTCACTAATGCATTTACTACAAACAGGCAATTTAGCACAGAAAGTAGCAGAAATGAAACTCCTACTAGCACCAGAGTCAAATAACACAGAAGCAAGAGTTTGGTTTACTAGAAACGTACCTGACACCACATCGGGGTCCGTCCTAGCCTCTTCCTGCGTCATAGTGAAAGCCCTGGCACTTGCTCTCGGACCTTCACTTCCCGTCTTCTTTACCCTGAAGCCTCAGCCCTCGGCTTCTTACAGTCCCTGCTCATATGGCCACTTTCTCCACAGTTAAAGCACTTGCCCATCCGGCAATCTTTTGATATGTGCCCTGTCCTCCCGCATTTAAAGCAGAGGTTGGATCCCCACTTGCACTCCCCTGAGTGTTCCTTTCCACACTTACCACACTTCCTCACCCCAGCTCCAGACACGACCACTCGGCGGTCATCCACCCTTGCTTTCTTGTTGTTTGTCGAAGTATCACCCCGACCAAATCTCTTCCCCTGCCAATTCTTCTCTCCACTTCCTTTCTTGCTTCCCTCAGCCTTCACCAAAGCAGCACGTTCATCGAATAACCTTCCCGCC
This sequence comes from Flaveria linearis, assembly GCA_024085815.1. Classification (NCBI taxonomy): domain Eukaryota; kingdom Viridiplantae; phylum Streptophyta; class Magnoliopsida; order Asterales; family Asteraceae; genus Flaveria; species Flaveria linearis. The sequence goes on from CM044001.1 coordinate 120,689,550, forward strand.
AAATCCACTGCCGACCTGAAAGTGCTTGGTCGGGCAGAAATCAAGTGCCAACGAATTTCAGCCGGCAGTCCTTGAATATACCGGTTGATCTTTCGAGACACCGGCGTCACCTGCTCTGGCACCAACAGCGCCAATTCGTTAAACTTGGTGGTATATTGTTGGTGGTCATCGTCCCCGCCTCCAACTGTAGGAACTCTCTCTCTATTCTATCCATTTCCCGACGAGGACTGAATTCCTCGATCACCAGCCTTTTCAACTCAGCCCACTTCATCCTCCCTATAGCCCTGCTACCCTCGGCTTGGACTATATTTTTCCACCAGCATAAAGCCGACCCTGTGAAAGAGTGGGTAGCAAACTTCACCTTCTTGTCCTCCTGGCAATCACTAATATCGAGGACAGCTTCCATTTCCATCACCCATTGGTGAGCATCAGTAGCAGTACCAGACCCATCAAAAGTTGGGGGTTTGCACCTCATGAATGCCCCATAGTTACAACCCCGGGCGGTCTCCCGTAACTGTTCTTCTTCCTCTTCCTCTTCATCATCAGATAGTACCGTCTCTGCTTCCGTCCGTTGTTGTCTATTTGAGGACCGATTCCTCCCTCGTCTATCGTCTTCACGTACTGCCTTTATCACTTCAGTCACTACAGACGGTAAGATCGTCTGCATGACTTGGTGCACCTCCTCGATCACCGTCTCTTTCACCGAGGCTCTCACATTATCGCTCTCATCCACTCCCCCCGAGGGAGTAGTATTAGGTCCTTCGGGAACCTTCTTCTCTTGTCTAGGCCTACCTCTTGTGGCTCGTGGTTCCACACCACTTCCGCCACTGCCTCCACCAATTGGGGCTTTAGATGATCTACCACCGACCATCTTCTATCACACTGAAAGATTTAAACACCAACACGGTCATTCAAGGAAATAGCTCAGTTTATGTCAAGTATAGTAAGTCCCTAATTACAGTGGCCAGTTATGATTAGCCACTTACTCTACTCTTCACACCCCGAGCATTACCTGTCCTGACTACATTAGTATCTAAGTCTAACAGTACACATAAACACATAACATGCGCACGTAACACTGGTTAACTTTCAAGAAAATACCTGATGGCACGCAGCTACTCAGATGGCATTCCCATTTCCCCTGTCCCATTCTCAGTTTAAGTCTTAGGTTTATTCTAAAAATTTTACCCATTTCACTTAAACTTTGGCTCTGATACCAACTTGTAAGGCCCCGTTCCCGGGCACCTCACAGTTGGTCGTCATTACCCATAAAACATACATTTAATACAACTTAATAAAAACCATGCAGCGGAAACTTTAAATTTACTATAAATGCTTTTGCAAAGTAATACAACACCCGTTACAAAATATCGTTTGTTTGCATTACAATACAAAAACATTGACAAAAGAATGCCATCCCAAAAGAGCTGAGTAGCCGCCTCGCGCCATCCTCAGCAACCCTACCTGCCAACTGGAAAATACATAAAAGTCAGCGTTGCTGAGTGAGTTCTAGTTTTGTAATAAAACATACTTTACTTATTTAAAAGTATCCTTTCGTTCATGCGTTCATACATCATACGTACACATAGATAAATTATTATTATCTTCATCATTCGTTATTCATCATTGTCTTTAACTTCTCGTATGGATTCTGTCAGGCTTTACCCACTTCATAGCACTCGGCTATGATTACTGTGGTCGAATGACAAGAATCCCGTTCATACTTACTTGCACGCATTGAAAGGTTAATTGTACCAATACCATATGCTACACCCCAATCAGTCTTAGCTACCGGGCCGTAGTCAACATATGACGGAAAGCGTATGCCCGGTACTAGAGGTAAGCGGTAGAGGTACCATGACCATGGTCAATCACATAGAAGGACCAATCGCGTTATTCAATGCTTGCAAGACATAATTCATTCGTTCATTAATGCATGTATTCATCATCATTCTTCATTTCGTTCATTCGTTAATACATGCATTCGTCATCATGTTCCTCTTTCATTATCTTTCACTTTACGATACATAATACTTCATTAATTCATTTCTCGTTATTCGTAAAGTTTCAGAAAGATAAGCATACACAATCACAAGGAACATACACACATCATACTTATTCATCATGCATTCATCATCATACCTTCATCATCATACGTACATCATCATGCATAACATCATACCTTACTCAACAATATTTTAATAATATTGTTAACAATAATATACTAATAATAATATTAGTAACGATTAGGGTTAATCATTCTCATCATTATATGCATGAGACATCATCATTTATTAACCCTAGTCAACCCTGGTCAAACCTCGAACTTCGGACTTACTGGAAATTCCTGAAAATTTCTAAGTGTTTAGGCGTTTTAGCACTATTGGGCGTATAAGCCCTCTGGGCGTATGAGCACTATTAGCCGTATGAGTACTGCTGGACTTTTCATTTAACACTTAGATTTATCAACTGGTCATACGACCACACTGTTGGTCGTATGACCACTGATGGTCGTACCACCCCTGGACTTAGGAACATATTTGGATCATACGACCACTGTTGGTCGTATGAGTCTATACTTAGAAAATTTCCACATGATCATACGACCACTGTTGGTCGTATGAGTCCTATTGGGCTCAACACTTAGAAACATAAATTTGTCATACGACCACCCTGCTGGTCGTATGAGTCCTATTGGACCCAACACTTAGAAAAATATTCTGGTCATACGACCACACTGTTGGTCGTATGACCACTAGTGGACTTACCAACTTTTGCTTATTTATTCTAAGTCCCATTTTCAGTCACATTAGCATCCTACTCATGTGTCTAATTCATAATCCGAATCCAAAACATCAAAATGCCTATTTCTAAACATATGCACATAATTCTAAGCATAAATCTAACATAAACATAAACATACATACAATTAATTCATACGGGTATCAACCCACAATTTTATAAAAATATATTTACATGCATTTCCAGCCCCAAAACATTTAAAAACAGTAAAACGGGGTCTAGAACTCACCTTTGTTGCCTTCTTCGAATGTCACTCTCTCCACCCGAACCTTCTCACTTGTTCTAACACCTAGAACACACACACCACACCACCCGAACACACAAGACACACTTATAAGCACACATACGGTTCTAGAATCATCTAAAACTTCAAAAACTCAAGAATTCTTACCAAAAGCTTCCAAGTTTACAGATTCTTCTTCAAAAATCCGAGGGTTTTCTGCTCCTTCTACTTTCTCTCTCTAAAGATATCGAATGCAGTGAAAATGCAGACAACGTGGGTGCCATACCACCTTTTGTACAAAGAATTAATAGAAAGTTTGCCCATTTGACACTTTTGGCCCTTAAACAAAAGTAACTTTTGTTTTTCTTTCCTTTCTCTTTCTATTTTATTCTTTTAAATTCTTTACTAAAAATTTACGGGTGTTACAATAAATTTTATAAAAATATAATAAATTTTTATTGAAATTTATTTATATATCCAAAGTTTTTGTTAAAACATCCGAAAATATTTAATTAATATTTAATATTTTTAAATTTTTATATGGATATTTCGGATATTTCGGATATTTCGGATATCCGAAAATTCTCAAAATCACTATCTGAATCCGAATCCGAAATTTTGGATATCCGAATTTCGGATTTTCGGATATTTCAGATTCGGTTTCGGATTCGGATATTTTTGAACACCCCTAGTTGGGGGATGGTGCCGTGGCGGAAGAGGCGGTGGCCGCTGCGGTTTGGCCGCTGTTTCCCGCTTCCATGTGCCTTCTTCCCTCTGGCTTTTCTTTTAAAAAACCAACCCCCAAGTACATGTTATTACATCCACTGCTTTTACTTTTAAAAGTTTTCAGTCCATTATTAAGGAAAAAACTTCATAAAAAATGAACTCTCCCACGATTGAGTGTTAAAAAAGGAAACGTACCTATATTATTAAAAAATAATAATACACATTTAATCACATGAAAATTTAATGCAGCATGTTTTTTCTTACATGTACTTACATGTAATTAAGTGAAATTACATGTTCTTACATGTTGTTGCATATAATGTCAAAAGTCAAAAAAAACTTACATATAATTAGTGTGTATAACTAAACAAAATGAAACATTTAGACGTTCATTTTAGTACAGCAGGTTTTTTCTTACATGACCTTACATGTATTTATCTAAAATTACAAAGTATTACATGTTGTTTCTGAAAAGTCATATAGTGTGAAAAGTCATTACTACCATAAACAACACCAAAATACATGTTACAGGCGTTTCTTAAACAGGGTTACATACAGTTACACATATTTACTGTGAATAAGTCAAAAAAAAATGTAAAAACTAAAGAGTAACACATACTCACAGTTACACATACTCACACTAATTATGTGTAACACATGTATTGCATTTTATTACATGTTATTTCATGAGGTTTGGTGGGTGTTGCAACAAAAAGTCCTAACACCATAAATAACACCCCAAAAAAAAAACACATGTGTCGCAGATACTTACACATTGTTATAAAAACACTTACATTTAATTAGTGTGTGTAACTAAAAACTGACACACTTTGAATCCAAAAAAGGGAATGTACCAATATTATAAAAATTTAATACGCATTTAATACAAAAATGATTATGAGTCTTGCCCCACGAAAATAAAAAAAAAATCATAAAAATAACCTATTACACATTTAATACAAATGATTAATGTGGTTCAAACTTCTTTAACAAGAAAAAGAATAACAAAAATACACATTGACATGAAAAAACAAAAAAAATAAGTAACAATAACAAAAACAAAAAATAACCCCGAAAAAAAAGAACAACAAAATAAAAGCTAACCACGACGATCATAACCGACGTATCGGAGAGGAGAAATTGAATAAACAGGGTCAGGTGGAGGAGTTTCAGTTGCAGGAGATTCTTCATCATGAACGGGAGCCCCTATATCCGAATTTTCGACTGGCGCAGGTGGTGATGGCGGAACGGGGTTGAGTACGGGTGGATGCACACAAACGTTGACTACATGCAATGGTTGTGAAGTGGGTGGAGGGGTAACTTCACCGCCACCCATGAAGAAAGTAACCGGTAGATAATGGAAAAATATTAACAAGGAAAGCGATGAACAATATTTGAAGATGGATGAAATGTGCAAAGTGGTGAATCAAAAAATATGGTTATGAAGAAAGTGGATGGATATAGTACATAAGGTATGGAACTCGAGATGTGGAAAAAAGATGGATGTGATGAGTTGGTGAAAGGGAGTTGACATGGTACATAAAGTACTGACACAAAAGCACTCATGCAAATGGTAGTTGGGTGGAATTGACGAAAATACCCCTCAATGCCTCGTTCAAGATTGTTGAGGTGTCAAGTTCTTATTGGCTGTTTTGGGTTAAAGAGTTTTCACATTAATTGAGGGTTAACTCTTGAACCCAATCCTATATATATATATATATATATATATATATATATATATATATATATATAGGGCAAGGATCAAATGTTAACCCTCTATTATTACGATAACCATGTTAACTTTGGAAGATCAATCAAAATCATTATTTTTTTGTTTGAATAGTATCATTATACATATACAACGTTATGTTCTTTTATTTATATGTGTAAATTCATAAACGTAAAAAGTTACGACAGGTGTAAGTTACACTTACATCACTAAATATTTACTGATGTAAGTGTAACTTACACTAGTGTAAACTTTTTTACGCTTATGAATTTAGACATATATATTAAAGAACATATTTCTGTATATGTGTTATGATGTTATTCCAACAAAAATATAATGATTGATTGATCTTCAAAAGTTAACACGGTTATCGCAATAATAGAGGGTTAACGATTGAACCTTACCCTATATATATATATATATATACTAGCGTTAGATTCGTGCTTCGCCACGGTTTGATTTGGAGCGTATAAAATAACGTCATAATTATAGTTTTTAGGATTATCTTGATTTCGGTGAGTTCAACTATATATGCACTCGGATTATCGCTACACATGTTTTAGTGATTCGTTATTATATTGTCATGATATAATTATTGAACATTAAATTGTTATAAATACAATAACACGGCAGATACACAATATCATATTATAACTAATATAATAACATAAATATTATACTTGTTGTTGTTCTTAACCTTATAATAATAATTAGTAGTAGTATTAATATGATAATATTTATTATTGTAATATTTTTCAAAACATATTAAATAATATGTCATTAACAAACATATTTTACATAAATATTAAAATTATTAAACTCGCAATATGCCCCAAGAAATTATTAGTATTAATGTTATTATAAATATAAAGATATATATTAGTTGTATACTTAAATATTTAAATAAAATAATACTTAATTTAAATATTAGTTAGTTATAAAAATATAATTAGTAAATATAAATATAAATGTCAATTTATAGTATCATAAATAAAATAAATTTTAATGAAATTAAATAATATCATATTATAAAATAATATATTAATAATTATAGTACATAATATAGTAATTAAAAGTTAATTAAATAGGGGGAAAAAGTTAAACTATTGTATAAAACAATTGTATGCTATGCTTAAAATGTTGTATTAGGCGCCTTACACTTTCAACTAAATTACTATCTTGTCATCCTAAAATATATATATCATATAGTGGTTTGTCTTACGCGATGCGACGGGTGTCACCGAGTCTCACTTAAAGAGCACAATCTAACCTGACCTGACTTAAACATTAACTATATTTGGGTGTTATTATTATTATTATTATTATTATTATTATTATTATTATTATTATTATTAGTATTGTTGTTGTTGTTGTTATTGTTATTATTATTATTATTATAACTATGTAATATTTAGTAATTATAAAATTATGTATATAAATAAGATAATACTTAATTTTAATAAAATATAGTTATAAATATATAAATAGTAAATGTAAATTTAATTATTATTTTAAAAGTATTATTAATAAAGTAGTACTTAATTTAGTGAATTAAATAATGTATTAATTAAAAGAAGTATACTTAATGAGGGCAATTTACGAATTAATGCATAACACACTTGTGTATTATGCTTAAAAAGTTGTCTTAGTGTCTTACACTTTGAATAAAATTACAATTGTATCCATCCTATATGCTTTATATAGTAGTGTGTGTGTGTATATATATATATATATATATATATATATATATATGTATGTATGTATGTGTGTATATATATATATATATATATATATAGGGAAAGGATCAAATGTTAACTCTCTGTTATTACGATAACCGTGTTAACTTTCGAAGATCAATCAAAATGATTATTTTTTTGTTGGAATAGTATCATTATACATATACACAAATATGTTCTTTTATGTATATGTGTAAATCCACAAGTGTAAAAAAGTTACGACAAGTGTAAGTTACACTTACATCACTAAATATTTATTGATGTAAGTGTAAGTTACACTAGTGCAAACTTTTTTACGTTTATGAATTTGCACATATACATTAAAGAACATATTTGTGTATATGTGTAATGATGTTATTCCAACAAAAATATAATGATTTTGATTGATATTCAAAAGTTAACACGGTTATCGCAATAATAGAGGGTTAACGATTGAACCTTACCATATATATATATATATATATATATATATATATATATATATATATATATATAGGAATGGGTTCTTTTGAAAACCCTCTAAAAGGGTAAGAACCCTTTAACCCTAAAGGGCCAATCACACGACGCCACGTCAGCATAAAAAAAAGTCTCTGGTGGGGGTAGTATGGTCATTTCCCCCACCACCATTTTGCTTGTCATACCTTGTCATAGTACTTGTTGTACTATGTCAACCCACTTTCCACCTACCAATCACATCCATATTATCTTTTCCAAAATCTCGAGACACCATATTTTTGTACTATATCCACACTTTTTTTTTCAAATCCATAATTCACTTTACACAATTCATCCACTTTCCACCATTTTTGAAGCACTTAACTTGTTTATTTCTTGACCAAGATCAACCGATCACCTTCTTCATGGGTGGCGGTGATGTTACTCCTCCACCCACTTCACAACCATTGCAACCTGTAGACGTTAGTGTGCTTCCACCTTTACCGGACCGCGTTCCTCCATCCACAACCGATCCTGTTGAGAATTCGGAAAAGGGGGTTTGTGTTCATGACGAAGATTCTCCTGCTAACGAAACCTCTCCACCTGACCCTGTTTATTCAATTTCTCCTCTGCGATACGTCGGTTATGATCGTCGTGGTTAGATATTAATTGTTGTGTTCTTATTTGCCCGGGCTAATTTTTGTTGTTGTTATTTTTTTTACTTTTTTCATGTTAAAGTTTATTCTTCTTTATTCTTTTTCAGGTTGTAGTTAGAAACCAAAAGTTTGTTAAAGAAGTGTTTTTACAACAATGTATTCTTTTGGTTTGTTTTTTTATGGTTTTTTTAGTTGTTGTTTAAACCACCACCAAAACCCTAACAAAGTAACATGTAAAAAAATGTAAGTATAACTTTCAGCATGTGTTAGCCTTTAGTTTTTACAATGTTTGTGTGATTGTATTTTAATTTTTTTATTTTAATTATCGCACTGCTATTTATTTTTGTTGTTGTTTTTTTGGTGGTTAACGCCCTTTAACATTTATTTTTTTAAATAAATAAATGATTACTTTTTTAAAAATAAGAACTTATGCTGTTGTCCCAAATACATGTAAGATCATGTAATTGAAAACCGTAACTGAAACTTTTGATTTAGGTTTTTTGTGACTTTTACTTTATCAGCACAAGCTGAAAACTTTTTTTGCACGCTGAAATACATGTAATATTATGTAATTACATGTAAGTATATGTAAGGAGAACGTGGTTTTATTAAATTTTCATGTAGTTTAATGTAGTTTTTTCTATAAAAAACACCTTTAAACCTTTTGAAAGTAATATCAGTGTTAATGACTTTTTAAAGTGAAAGTCATGCAGTTTTAAGGTCACTTATTTAAAAACTTTGTTGCTCAAACCCGAACTCCTAGATGTTGCATTTTTGTAGTCACACTCACTAAAGAAATAGTACGTGTAACTTTTTTTTGTATTTTACTAAAACAATTCACACTTAAAACACGTATGCAATACAGTGGTACTGTATGCAAGAATGATGTAAGAATATGTTTTTTAGTGTGTAACTACATGTAAATACAAGCAATAGCAGTTGTATTTTTAATAACAACAAATTTGCATGTAATTACGAGTAAGCTCAAAAGACTACCCCACCACGTAGTTAAACAATAAACACTTAAAGTGGTACTTTGTATGTTATACAGTGGTAATGTTCGGTTGTTGTAATATCATGTAAGTACATATACGGAAAACATGCTGTGCTAGAATTTTCATTTCTTTAATTTAATTTTTTCTTTTAAAAAATGAATTGGGAAATTTTAATAACCAAGAAATTTTTGTACACTTGCTTTACCTGGGGGAGTGGTTTACTATGTTTTAGCCCTGCAAGAACATGTAATATACTGTAAGAACATGTAGCTTAGGGCTAACAATCATTTTTTGGTTAATTAACAGAAGATTTTTTGTTCAAACCATATGATTAATGGTCCTATATATTTTTTATTTGCAGGAAATCATTGTAGTAAAATTTTTCAAAGTCCAAATGGAATTAAGTTTTGGGTTCCTGATCTTTCTGTTGATGACAAGCCTTACGTTTGTGCTATTTTCAGTTCATGGCAACACGTCATGAAAATGTACCAACGATTATTCTCCTATTTCAATGACATTATATTTTTTGGTGCACGGTTGTTTGTTATGTTAGATCATTATGTTTCTTTGCCATATGTTTTTTGGACATATGGTGTTATGAAACATCATTTGATTATTAAGACTTTGTAACAACCACCTTTTAAATTTGACGTTATGTGTTTATGTTTAATTTTTATCCTCAAAATGAATGTGAATGTTTATGTCATTGTATATGTGATTTTTTTGAACCATTTAAAAGATTTTGTCTGTAAACAGGTAAGTTTTTTTCTTTTTGGTGTTAATGGGGGTTTGTTTTTACATGTAATTACATGAAGTAAAATGTTATTTTACAAGTGGCTGTGTAACCCTATCTAAAGACGTTTAACATTTTTTGGTATGTTTATAGCGTGAATGAATGTGAATTTTTTTGGTTGTATATGTGATATTTTGGAAAAACCAAATGTTTTTTTAGGAAACAGTTAAGTGTTTTTTTATGTTGTGTTAGTTTTTGAATTACCCGAAATTACATGAAATTACATGGTATTACGAGTGTCTGCTTCCTTTTTCTAATAGTGCAAACCTAAGTCTGTGCCAGCTTATATATCCATGTGTAGTATGGTATTACCAGTGTATGTGTCCCTACATAAATAATGTTCAAAAACACGTAATAACATGTAATTAACCAGCAAAGGTTTTACATTTTCACTTAACACTAATATTTTCCCATACTACACACTCCACATAATAAGATGAAATGAACCACTTTAACTTAACACTTATTAACGTGTTTTATTGTAAAACTATCATCTGTTTCATGTAATACCAAGGTGTGCAATACATGTAATTAGAAGAATAGTACATGTGTTTTTACAAACATAGTACATGTTTTTGCAATGTTTCATTAAAAGTTATATTACATCACGTCAGGCTATTAACGTCTTTTTTCATAAGCTTCATGTGGGTCCATTTTTATGTGTTTCATTACACAACATCACGTCAGGCTTATAATGTATATTCATACTACAACTTATGTCTAAGTCTTACATCCAGTTACATATTATATTAATACATAAATTTACTTTTTTTGCAGCGTACATGTTAATTTTCTATCAATTCAAACATCCTTTAACCTAATATAACAATTTTTTACATCCTGCCATTATAACAAGAACATCCAACCTCACAATTTTTGTTGGCTAATACAGCCAAATTCTTTGAATCCTATCATTGCCCATTTGTCCCAAAATATTTGCACATCCCACTACAAGTCACGTTCTAACATTCTATGTCATTAAACAACAAATACATACCATTTTCATCATTTATCATCCAAACATTTGGTCCAACAAAACAACACTTTAACCTTTCGAGCGTTTTTCCTTGTGAACGTTTATATCCGATAGCATTATTCGAGCGGCATATTTCTTCCTTAGGATTTTAATTTGTGACTTCAATGCTCTTTCATTACACGTGAACCCGCAGTCAAACTTCGTCCCTGTGTTGCCCATGAACATCTCAATATGTCCCTGTGTTGCCTATGAAGATATGTTTCTGCATACAACATAACAATTTTCTATTAGTCAACCGTTAATTTAACGAACACAAAATAAAACTTTTGTCACTTCCAATCTATTGTTAAAAATGAGTACTAATTTGTAAAATTATTGATTTTACCACCCCTTCTTACATGTACTAGGTTGCTATCAGTTACATGTTATTACTTGTAATTATATGACCTTACTCAAACATACATGTGACTGCAGTAAAACAATTTTCTGGAAGCAGTTAAGCTTTATTTATTTTATTTCTCATTTTTTTACACGTAGTTACATGTTCTTACATGAAGTTACATGTAGTTACATGAAGTTACATGTAATTACACCTGGTTACATGTTGAAAAATATGAAAAACGAACTCTGTGTAAGCTTATATAACCATGTGTAATAATATGTAATAATCAAAAACAGGTTTTAAGTTTTTACTTACCACTAACATTTTTCCACCAGTACACATCACATAATCAGATAAAATAAACCAAATCTAACATAACGCTTAGTAACGTGATTTTTGTAAAACTTTCATGTGTTCCATTAATATTTTGTTTTGTTTTTTTATACAACTAACTCTATGTAACCAATTTTTTTTATTATTAAAGGATGTCCTTTTAACGGTACCATACATATATTGTCATCTACAATACATTTTTATTCTACAATATGCATGTCAGTACATCTTACAATAATAGCACAACTTTTATTCCGTAGTTATTACATTGTATTTTCAGTTTCCAGTATACATGATCCATTGTATTACATTTACATTGAAATTACAAGTAAATACATGAAAATTACATGTTATTTACATTATGTTACATGTAAGTTCAGTTTCCAGTACAACGTATATTCATACACTCAATTACATCACTTCTGGCTCATAATGTGACCTTTGCCTAAGTTTCATGTATTCCATTTATGTGTTTCATTCCACAAGATATGTTCATTAAGGCTTTTTGTTAAATTCCAAGAAAATACGTAACAGGAGATGAATCAGTACGTACTTACATGTTGTTAATCCTACAAAACATGTCCCCCCATCCCAATCCCAATCCAGCATCATTTTTTACACGTTCTTACCTATGAAGGAAGACAGTTGGATTGAGTCGTAAAATTGGTACATATTTTCTTTCATTCTAATACTAAGTTAACTATAATCATACATATAATAAAAGCTAAAATGCCTCTGTGCATAGATACACAGCTGAACGTATTATGGACGTTGACTAATCTTTCGCCTACATGTTCTTACATGTACTTACATATTCTTACATAATTATACCGAATATTGCAGTGAATTTCAGAAAACAAAAACTACCATGAATAATCCCTTTAATAAAACCAGATTCTAATGTCAGTTAAACTAAATTTACTAAAACATAAATCTAAAACAACACATACTTTCAACTTATCAATCAAACCAAAAATGTCCCGCCCCCGATTTTTAACTACCCCAGTAACTTTTTTTACATGGACCTGCAAGATACATTAAAAGAGTTCAACTTTGAGTTTTACAATGGCTAAACATTTCCTATATTCTAGTAGTACCTTAATTATACATTATACTACAGTGATTCTTTTTTTTGACCAACGACACACTGACTACTACATAAGAATGACAAACGATTACACAACAGAACATTGTATATCTCAATTAACTGAATTTTTATTATTACACCTTTCTTACACTTAATTAAAATATACCCACTTTTTAAGAAAACGTTTTGCTTATGAAAAATTTATAAGTACTTAAATACAAAGCTATACGTATGTACAAATAAACAAGCCCAAAATAAAACCCAAAATAAAACCCCCAATTTTACAACTATACAAGAACGTATATTTGCAGACCCCCAATTTGAATCTTCACTAATTAAACATTTTCCTCGGTTTCATTGAACAATAAACGCTTGCAAGAAGGAAGGTTGTGTTCTATTTCAAAAAGGAAAGTCAAGATGGAGCTGCACATTTTCCTCAGTTTCATTGAACAATAAACACATCGACAGTGCAAACAATTGCTTGCAAACACCACAATTTGTTACTTAATTTCATCAAATAAACGATCGTAAGAGAATTTCGAACGCCATTTCATTTTAAACGATCAGATTACTACTTAAAGTACTTACCCGATTGTCGTTTCCTCCATTTTCTTCACCATCCGGATGATTCTCCTTTCTTTTGAACGGTTACCGTCGATCTCACACAAAAAAACGATTAACAAACGCGGCGTCTGAACATTTACCGTCGACGATTTTGAATTTCTCGAACAAGGAACAAAAGAGGGAAAGAGAAATTTGGGGGTGGGACTTCTTCTCTGAAATGTAAATTTTTGAAATGGGGTGGTTGTGAATTGGATTGATGTGATGGTTACTTTTTTGTGAACCCATGTCTGTGTACGGTGAGTACTACAACACCGATGTAAAATTACATAGATACCCTTTAAAGGGATAGTCAAACCTGCCACCACTAATAGTTTAATAAAAAATACTCCTGACCCTTGGATCAAGATTTACTTTAGAGATCAATGGTTGAGATAGGGTTAAAGGGTTTTGACAAAAACCTTGGGTTCTCAAAATAAGCTCTTCCTATATATATATATATATATATATATATATATATATATATATATATATATATATATATATATATACTACTTATTAATAAAACAATATCTTTAGTGTCACATGTCATTTTCTTAAGCATCTATTCCTTTAATTTCCCTCCTAAAATTGTATCTATCCTTATTCTTAGTCATAATTCATTTGAATAAAATCTACTATTACTATAATTACAAAGTGAGTTTTTTCCTTATATAGTGTATATAGAAAATTTATTTACCAAAATAGGTATTTAAGAAAGTATTTTTTTCTCTCACTATAATGGTATTGGTTAAGTTTATTTCACTTTAAAATAATATTATTTAAAAATAGTCAAGTACAAAGGTTAATTAAATTGTAAAACCATTTGATTCGTATGTCGCAATTAAAAATAGAAAGTTTTTCTAAAACTTATTTTTGTTTTTCTAATTCATTCAGACTTTATTTTAATCGTCTTTTCATATAGAAAAGTTGAATTTTTTCCCTATAATTTTGCTTCAATTTCACACAAAAGTAGGCATATTTATTTTTTTATTATTAATGTTTTTAAGTGTCTTAAAAAATGTAAGACGAAAAAATATTTTTAACAAAAAATACGTAATCTAAAAATATTTTATATAAATATCATGCCGAAACAAAAAGAAGTTAATGGTTTATCTTTATTTTATTTTACAAACTATAAATGTAATCCTCAATTACCGAGAGCATGCATATTGCTAATAGACTCCCAACAACAATTAAGGGAGAAAGAGTCACGCCATCTCGTGAGCCACTCAGGACCAATCGCTAAAAACTCTAACTAAGCTGAGCTTAAACAAACTCGACGCAATTTACGACTCATTTAATAGATGGTTTTAAGTCCGAGCTTCATATGTCGAGATCAAGTCAACTCGCAAGACAAAACTAGCGTTGTACGTATATGATATTTATTTTATCTTTTGTGTATATACTTATATAAATGATTATTACTATATATAAATTTATGTTTAAAACTGTTATATATTATATATCATTATTTTAACAAAATTAAATAAACCATTCAATTTCATAAAAAGATTGTTTCTATATACGAACATGTAATCTATATAAAAACACGCATTTTATAAAGAGATGTTAAAAAAATACTAATGAAAGAGTATTAATATTTTTGTATGAGAATACGTTATTGACAAGGTTTTAAGAAAACCTTCATAAAAAGAAATATAAAACAGTTTTCAAAATCATGACAGATGCTAAATTGATTTTTATTTTATTGAAATTTTAACCTTATAACTTTACTTAAATAAAATTATTAAAAAACAGAAATACTCTTATCCAATCATATTATGAATAAGAAAAATTAACTTTCCACTAAAAAACCATTTTGGTAAATATTTTTGAAAATACTCATTTTGTTAAATTACTTTTATACCAACCCTACTTTGAAGAAAAAACTTATTGCAAAACGCATTTGTGATGGTTTCAAAATAATACTCTGAATTAGATTGTAAGTTATAGTTGACTGTTTTTCCCACCCAAGAACAAGTTGACTTTATCCTTACCATACAGGTAATATACTGAGTTTTTACAAGTTGTATAACACTAAAATTATGAATTGAAATGTGTTGGATTCCTGCTTGTTCAAACAAGCAGTTAAAAGTTTCCTAATTCACTCGTCCTATGAAAAAGAGAATAAACAAAATACATGTCTTATATTCCAAAATGATTTTAGATATTTCATTAAATCAACGGTTTCAAATAATCAATTCAGGGTTTTGATTTCCCCAAATCATGATATCGATTTTCAAATGAAAAGATAAACCATTTCATATACTTTTCACTTTACACACATACATGGTTTTGATTTATCCCAAATCAAATTATGTTCAGGTTTAACTCACCAATCATTTTACACATTCTCATTAATCTATTTAATATTATTCACATCTTAAGTTTTAAATTACAACAACTCCTCTTCAAAGTCTTAATTCAATGCTATATATAAAAATCTCGATTGCAATAGTAGAAGTGATCCATATGATTCAAGGATTTCGATTTTTTATTTAAAGATAAACTTTAGTATTTTGGTTTTTTTACATCAGTTTGCCTGATTTATGTTTTTGTTTATGAAAATATAAAACTTTGATTTAGTTTTAATTTATATAAGCATGAAATTGATTTATGTTTATCGGTCAACAAAAAGAGAAAATTACATAAATGGTCCCTGTAGTTTAATCAAATTGCATGTTTGGTCCCCAAACTTAAAAATTGCAAAGATAATTCAAACTTTTTTGTGTATTTATTGCATGCTTGGTCTCTGGCATCAATTCAATCTCTGTGTTGTATTATCTTGAGTTACAAGTAGACATAAATTAAAATTATTAATATTAGATAATGATGGTAAAATTACAAATAGGACATCAAATTTTGTATACAAAGAAGTTTCTGAATGTTTATGGATGTTCTGATGTTCAATAAATTTATTTATTACCTAAAGTTCTTATTTATAAGTTTACTTTATTTCATATCATACATTATTTAGTCTTATAAGCATTGATAAAGAAAGCTACTAATAATAGATTGAGATAATTTTAAAAAATTAAACATAAAAATCCATATACAAAGTATTAACAATAATATTATGAGTTACGAACCTTTTTAATCAAAAATTATTTTAATGATTGAACCCGTGTATTACACAGGTCTTTAGTCTAGTACATATATATATATATATATATAATCAGTTTATAAAAAACTAAAAGAACTGATAACAACCATAGATGATTTAGATCTATGATTGAAAATAAAAAAGATAAAAACGTAATCACCACTTTAATTTGGATGGCAAAACAGTTACAAGGGCATAATTGTAAAACCTTTTGAACATTACAACTATAACTCAGATTTTGTGGTGTCATGATTTACTTTCCCTCTTTTTGAACTACCCATGAAATCACAAATGCTACTTCACCTTCAAAAGAAAATTCGTAACAGTGATATTTGGAAGATAACTATCGAGGGTGGTATTTATATTTTCACATGCAATCGATTAACAACCCATGAAACAAACCAAAAGCATGAATCTTTCCTCCTACGTTATTAGTCCAAATCGCTGAAATCATAGATTTTTTTATTCTGTGGTTATTGCTTCATCTACAACCAGTGTTTCCAGGGATAGAAAATCAAAGGGCTTGAATAAGTAATCAAGTTGTTCATCATCTTCTATACTCAAATTCTCTAATCAACAACTTTTATGATGTCATAGGATAAAAACATAGTTGTATAGTTGATATACATGACACTCGTGTATGGCAAGAAATAGAGAGACTGAAGAGAATAAAAAAAGAGAAAAACACCAAATCTAAGGTGACAAGAAATACGAAGAAACGAACAGGGGAGATAAAGAAACTTGTTCGTGCAAAATGAATTTTCAAATCTCTTTGTTTGGTCGAGGGGTGTTTATGTTTTTTAAGCTGACTTAGTTAGAAACTCGAAACTATCTTGCTTTTCGGAAGACAACTAATACTTGCTACGTATATGCTTTTTATAATCATTTGGTGACCAGTTTAAATGCGTTAATGCATCTTCTTACATTGAATCAATACGATGTTGCTTAATTGAATTCATAAACTGCATTAACAAGTGCATTTCTCAATATACTGATATGCACATGAGAAATTTGTTTTAAATAGGTTATTAGTTGTGAAATAAATGGTTATTATTTTACATTTGGTTGGATATTTTAATATTTTGTATTTTGGTGGAATCTAACTATAATATTGCCACGCATATGATTGATTGCCTTTATCATCATTTGGGAATGAGATTAATTGCCTTAATGCATCTATTTATATTAAATGAGCACATTAATGCCGAAGAGAATTCACGAACCATATAAATAATGATATTTTCTAGTGTATTATTCAAATGAGATTTTTGTTTTAGATTGGAATTAAATTAGATGTTGATAGAAAAAAGGACTCCTACTATTGAGTGAGTTAGCTAATTTCATATTGCACAGGATCAAACATTTTTTTTTAATACATGAGCAATCTCACAAGTGAATCTAAATCACTGATGTTATCAACTAAGGTTGACCTGATTGTTATTTATGCAATCTACTTTCCGCTATTTTTGTAAGAAAAATGAGAAAAAAAATTTAAAAAAAAGGCCATCACTGTACTAACTCATTTAGCTGCATTATTGCATATATTGACAATTGTTCATTAATGCATATATTGTCAATAGTGCATTACTGCATACATTATTAGTTTGCCGTTGATGCATCTAGTATTTGCTGTGCATTTAGGCATATATTCATATAAAAAGACATACATTCAGTACATGTTATTATCCGTATCGTCATTACCTAGACTCAATAATACATCAACCAAATTAGAATAGTTTTCAAAATCTGCATATTTTTCGAAAAACAAATGATAAATTCCAAATGGATTGGATCTGTAATTTTGCCGCATCAAATGTTTTCATTAATTTCTTTCTATCTCATATAATGATGATTATAAAATGAAACCAATTTAAAAATATAAAAATCTCATTAAATAGGCCGCATGAGATAAATTCCAACATATTCGAACAAGTTAAAATTGTGTATAATTCAAAATTAATCGGGAGCAGTTATCTTATCCCCATTACCCGGCAATTAAATAATTGAAGTTATTAAATTACGCTCACACGTAAATAATGTTTAAAATAAATATAAAAGACAAAAAAAATCTAATTGGATAATATAGGATTTTTTGGTTTTTAATAAAAACTTGGTTTTTATTTGAAAGCCCCTCTATACATACATATTATATATATATATATATATATATATATATATATATATATATAATATAGAGGAGGGATCAAATGAAAACCAAGATTATATTTGAAAACCGTGAAAACTAGCATCCACCAATCACATTTTTTCTTAAATAATCCAGATTTATTAATTTAAAGGGCAAATTAGTAATTTTGACATTAGAATATTTAATAGATACTTAATTTATCAAACTAATTCCCTGATTTTTCTCTTAACCAAATCCGCTTACCCGTTCGTTCTTCTCTTCCAAATCTTCATCAATTATACTTTTGATTCGTATTAGAAATCAGTGTTAAATATTAGGTTTTAATTTTACCAATTCGTTATTCTCTTCTATTTTCGTTGTGTTATTGAATCGGAATATTCAATTTTTCCAATTCAATTGTTTGTCGGACGTGATGAATTCATTATCGCAGAATTCAGTTGTCGATTGTTCAATTCATAGTAACGATGCAGTTGATTTGAATGGACGATCGGGTAGTGTGACAACCCGAAAATTTTTCGAGATTTAATATAAATTTTATGTGAATTTACAATTTATTTTATATTTTTATTATTATTTAATAATAGTATTAATAATAATAAAAATAATGACAATGGTAATAATAATATATTATTATTAAAACTAATAATGTTAATAATGAAAATAATAATAATAATGAAAATATTATTATTTACAAAATTAATATATTAAATAAATAAGTCCAGGGACTGAATTTGTAATATTTGAAACTTATTTTAAAAACTTAAATCATAAAATAATAAATTTACAAAACCTCGGGGGGGCATTCTGTAAATTTTTTTAAAAACCCAACCCGCCGGCCCGTCCCATTCGATTTTCCGGCCGCCGTCGCCGGCGGTCCTCCGGCGACCCCAAAACCCAATCAAAACTCGACCATTTTATATAAAACCGGTCCCAATCGAATCGTGTGAGTGCCTCGAACTCATAGACCACTACAATTTGAATAATCGGGTTGATTAGGTATGTTTCCCACTGAACCTAACTTTCGGCCGAACATCCGCACCATTCGAGCACTAAAGGGTTATAATAATCCAATTAATCGAACGGGAAGTACTATATAAGCAATCCTAAGCTAATGGTACATTCACACACCTCTTAAACACTTGAAATCGAGCGATCCGATTACCCCTCAGCCGCGACCTGCAACTCTATCGAACACCACCTTCGGCTCCTCTAAACCTGAAATTAATAGAGGGCTTTAAACCCTTAGCACCATTAGAAGCTTTATGTGTAGATAATTTGAGTTTAATCAAGATTTGATCATCATTTGGGATTCAATACAACCGCGACTTGTTCTTGGTTGTTCTTGTCATCAAAATCGAATCAAAACAGGTAATTGAAACTACCCACACACTCGTTATACATAGGGATTAAAAGCCCTAACATTAATTTGATTATTATCATCGGTTTGATCTTCAATTGGATCAAATCAAATTAGGGTTCTTCGCGAATTTGGGGATTTCTGGAAAACAGTGTTTAAAACTAATTAGAACCGGGTTATTTCACGGCTTAGGCTTCTGGTTCGCTGGTTTGGGCTATGTGTGTGTGATACTTGGGGTCCCGGGTTCGACCCGGGGCAACCCCTTTTTATTGTTTTTATTTTTTTTAAGCTTTATAAATACTTTAAAAATATGGAAAATTCTCTAAAAATTATAAAAATAAATTTTATTAATTTCCCTTATTTTAAATCTTACAAGATAATTTTCTGTAAGTTTATTTTATTTAAAAACTTTAATAGATTTTTATAAAATATTATTTAAAAATATTAAAAAAATACTTATTTTTATAAAATAAATTCTAAATCAAGTTTAACTATGAAATAATCATGAAAATCATGAAAATTATATAAATATTATTTATAAATATTATAAATAATTATTTCTATAAGATAAACGCTATATTATCTTTAAATATATTTTATAAATTCACAAATTATTTACAAGTAAAATTGTGAGTTATTTCTTGTAAAATATATTTTAACTAAAGATATAGATTAATACCTTATTATTAATCAAAATACTATAATTGTAATTATCCTTATTTGTAACTATCTCTGGATAATTATAAATTATATAATTCAACCACATCATTTTTATATTTAATTCTAAAAATATTTAAATACAAATATGAAAACCCTTTTAATGGAATCAAAATATAAATAATTATTTAATAAGTTTAATACTTATTGATAATTATTTATTAATACAAACAGAAATCTATAAAAACATTGTAACATATTGCGTGTGTGACACGTGTTAAACCAAATCAACCCGAACCTTACCAAATATATTCATTCGTATTAGAGACTAAATTACAAATCAATAATAGGTGTTGAACGTATTTGATCGTGCTTGCTTAATTCTTTGAAGTTCTTATTCATATACATTACATCAATCCAAGGTGAGTTTCCATGGCCCCTTTTTATGCTTTTATAACTGTTTCAATGTTTTCCAAACTTGGGGGAAAAGTATGCTCACCCGTTTTCGATGCTGAACAATCTTATTTACAATTTTCATACTTGGAATCGACGTGATACTATTCTCATATTCTAATACATACATGGTGTTATTCTATTCATACAACCATTAATTCCGGGTTAGGAACCAACGGATAGGTATTGGTAGTACTACTGGGTTGACACCCCCACCCTCGACAGATCGGTTTAACTTGTGAGTTACCGACTACAGCTGCCAGCAATCAGGCCATGGGTGAATATATTCCGTCGAACTTATATGCATAAACGTCATAGGGTTTGGTTGTAAAACACATGTTATGTGGGTCTTGCTTACAGTATGATTCCATATCAAATTCTATACAGCATCAACTACATGTTTTCAATTTAAACCTGCGGAACTCACCAACATTATGTGTTGACATTTTTGAGCATATCTTTTCAGGTAATCATAACAAAGAGGATAGCTAGAGCTGATGCCTTAGCAGAGACCCCCAGGATTTCAATAGACTGCATTTGTATTGTATATCATTTACTGTTATATCTGAACACTGTGTATATGGATTTTTAGAATTATTAAGACTATGATAGTCGTGGAACTGACTAACCACGACACAAGTCACCATTGTGTCAGGCGACGTCATGACACGAGGATTTTGCACGTAATATGTCTCTGTAATTATACTAAGTGTTATGACGATCCCGTCCGTCGCATCCTCGTGTTTCCGCTATAAGCGGGGGTGTGACAGATTGGTATCAGAGCCTTGGTTATAGAGAATTAGGTGGAGAATTCGACCTAGACTATAACCTAAGAACCTTCATATAGAGTGCATGCTAGGGATTGTGTGCATTTGATTTTACCTAAATGTCTTTCATGATTGGTGTGACACATAGACACCTGTATTCTGGATTTCCTGGCAAAAGGCCCTCGGGCTAAGGCAAGCATATCGCATATATCTCATTGCGAGACCTGGTATGCTTACCTGGGGATTTCTGGGATGAGTGATAAACTATGGTCAATACACAAATCTAGAAGGCAAATGGGTCAAGTATATTGAGTCTATGAATTTAATATACAGGTGTATTCCTATATACCTAATAATCTACAAGTATGTTCTACATACTTGATTTTATACATGTACACGTGTTATCTGAACATCCCGGGAAAGACATTATTACTCTTAGTCTTTCTCCATGGGATACTTTTATACTAAAAACTTTACGCTTGTATGCGCACAACATTAGGGAACTTCGGTGATCACACGTAGCGTTGATCTCGGATATTGAATCCGACCCTATCATGGTCATGACTGAAATCCTAAAAGTATGACGGATATGCAGTTATCATTAGACATAATGTGCTTATATGCTTACTTGCTATTACATGCAATTATTGGAATACTATTGGCTCATGGACATAAGGACATTACATGATTTGTGCTTGATGAATCTAGATAATACTATGATGTTAACTTGGGGTAAGTGGAGCTAGGGTGACCATGCAAGGTAAATTACCATTACGGGTGCACACGTAATTGCAATTCACCATGCATGAGAAGTCTGGTTAATCTTACCATGAGGTAACGATCATGGGTATCACACGTTTCTATTCTATACCCTACGGTGCTAGGGTCATAATTCTAGTAAGTCCTTGTTGAAGGCAATCAAACATTGTAAGTCCTTGTTGAAGGCAATCAAACATTGTAAGTCCTTATTAAAGGCAATCAAACATTGTAAGTCCTTATTGAAGGCAATCAAACATTGTAAGTCCTTGTTGAAGGCAATCAAACATTGTAAGTCCTTGTTGAAGGCAATCAAACATTGTAAGTCCTTGTTGAAGGCAATCAAACATTGTAAGTCCTTGTTGAAGGCAATCAAACATTGTAAGTCCTTGTTGAAGGCAATCAAACATTGTAAGTCCTTGTTGAAGGCAATCAAACATTGTAAGTCCTTGTTGAAGGCAATCAAACATTATAAGTCCTTGTTGAAGGCAATCAAACATTATCAACACTTACTCAAGTCCTGTCCTACTTAAAGCCTTCATGGTATTTCCAATCATATTGACCTTATGCTAAGGATAAACGGATGTCACGTAACTGGTTTAGGCATCGTTCTAAGTATACCACGGATGTGGTGGGAACGCTGCGGGGAACCCTATATATAAGCATCCTTGGTATACCAAGAATGTGTTTAAACTGGGCTACGTGATGATCCTGATTATCTGAGGCATGATGCTATTATGACTCTTAACTCTATGCTATGTTGCTACCTTATATGTTACTTGGTGGCTATACTCTATTATGTGCTAATACTTGATGCTAAGTGTGTATGATGATTACTTGTGAATGCTATTGATCTTGGATGCTTTCGGCGGTGTGGTTCTTCTTTGTGGGTCTACTTTGTGGTTTTTCTTTGTCGAGCATCCATTACAACCATTAGTTCCAGTAATGGGACCTAAGGATTGGTTTGGTTGTAATCTATACGTATGCGCTTCGTGGATCTTGCTACGTCATATAAACTATACGTATGCGCTTTGTGGATCTTGCTACGTCACATTAAACTATTTACACTTTGGGAATGTTTTCTTTACAGCCATCAATTCCCGTGTGGAACCGATGTATAGGTTTGACTGTAGCCATTTATATGCTGGTAAAACCGCCTATACATAAGTTGCGGTAGCTCACATCAAACTTATAATACATTATTCTTTAGAATGATGCTAAGGAAAAATTAAGATGTTATGTAACTAGTTTAAGTATATTCCAAAGTATATCGTGGATGTGGTGGGAACGCTGCGGGGAACCCTATATATAAACATCACCGGTATACTAAGAATGTGCTTAAACTAGGCTACATAATGATCTTGATGAACCGAAGCATGGGTTATTGAAACTTGATAAGTAGAACCATATGTGATTCTTTTTATACTTTGATTCCTATCAAAGCACACACAAATCTAAAATCATAGTCAAGACATTGCGTGCCTAAATCAAATAATTTTCAAAATGAGCTTTGACTCGTTATTCGTGGTTTTCAAAATCTTGACAAAGTCTATGCCTCACCACCCAATACATGCAATGTTGGAAGAGTGGGATGAGTATCTGCTTATCGGAACGCATGTCTTCAACAAAGATGTGGTTAACTTAAAACTTTGGTTAGTCAACATACTTGCTTCGAATTACGAATCAAACGATTACACACGAAACATCTCATTGTAATGTCGAATCATTCTTGTCCTTGATTTCGTCTTTCTGATTTAAATCATTCAAGATTTGAACACCATCATAACAAATTCTGCGATCCCGAATTTCGATCTTAAGCTTGTAAGCACGATCTTTCCTTCGTTACACTGATGTAACTTTAATTTTTTTCCGAATTCCTAATGATATTAATTCCTTTCGTCGTTAAGTCAAGCTTCATACTGCTTGCACCGTGGGAAATGCAAGAGTTTGTAAGTCAACCTATGACTAAGAACACTCGTATCTCCTAAATGATTCTATCTCATCAAAGCAGGGGAGATTCCCTTACTTTGATGAATCACTATTGCGATAAATGGTTTTCCATTTGTTTGTTTTGTGAAATTTCATCCTCTGGATTAGGGTGACTTCCTTATCTTGAGGATTGACTTCAATTATTCTCATTGAAATTTACATTTCACAAATGACATGATCTCACCAAAATAGGATCGAAACCCCGTATTTTGGTGACAAATGTCAACCCTCGATTGTTTTCTTGTTATTATCAAGATAAGTATGAATTCCATACCTTGATGACTAAATCTCAACTCTTGATCTTCAACTTACCATGGTTATAATCAAGTAACGAGAAGGATGAAGTAACTTGAAGGATGAACCGATGTTGGTAATTCGACCTACCAAGCCAAAGCACGATCTCTGAACCTTAAAGGAGACCCGATCGTATAAGTTGATTTTGATTCCAAGCTTGGAGCACTTAAAATTCTTAAATCGATTTCTCTCCTTTTATCCTCATATTTTGACCTAGCTATATGGAAACAATTATTCCTTACTTATCAACTTTCATTTGAGTTATCATCAAACGTGATGTGCGATGGTAGCCTTCCTAAACAATCCCTCTGCTGAAGATATTATCAACTTATAAACATGACTTTCTAGTCACATAAATGTTCTCAGCTGAACTAATGGTTTGTCGAACTGCGTATGTAAACAGAAATTGCTACCTTGCAAAACATGTTTACAAATACCTTTCCTATTATTTGCGTCACTCCTTGAACCGCTTTTGAATCCTTAACCTTGATGATCATTAAAATTCTATCTTGAATTTGAACAACAAAACTTTAAAAGAGAAGTTCTGAAGAGAGTTACCAGTAAAGAGAGGAATTACTTTTGAGACTGAGTTATTTGGAGCCAAAACATTTTTAATATATGTTGAACCTGTGTTCAGCAAAGATGAGGAGGAAGTTGGTGTTAATTACATAGGCATGGAAATCACTCAGGTGAAAAAGAGAGAAAAGATGGCAAAACTAAGAGAAGAAATAGCTGTACAGAAGACCAAGGAGACAGAACTTAATAAAACTGTTCATGTTACAGAGGTAACGATGAGAGCAAAACAAATGCTAGCAACCGTGTCACACGAGATAAGATCTCCATTATCAGGGGTCGTTAGCATAGTAGAAATTCTATCAACAACAAAACTTGATAAAAATCAGAAACAACTTTTGAGTGTCATGTTGTCTTCTGATGATCTAGTCCTTCAACTTATTAGTGACATCCTCGGCTTTTCCTAAATTGATTCAGTAGTTCTGAGGTTGGAGGCCACAAAATTTAGGCCAGGAATAGGTGATGTCCCAGTGGAGGTTAATGGTGATGTTTTACGGATTAGACAAATTCTCACCCACTTGATCAGCAATGCTATCGAGTTTACCCACCAAGGAAAGGTTCAGAGTAATCTTTATGTAATAGCAAACCCATTATCTCACGACGTCGAGAAATTAACCTGCATCCGTTTCAAATATTCGTACACCGTGGTATGACGTTAAAACAATCAATCGTTATTCTGAATGATTGATTCATTTTCTGTTTTAATAATATTCTTAACCATTCTCGTGAACTCATTCCAAGATCTTCGCATAGTTTATTATTTCTTTAGACCGATGGTTGGTCAAAAGAGAAATACATATTCACAAGATATGCGTTAAGGTCGTTTCATATGGTGACGTCTGGGATTCTTAAATTCCAACGGATAACCTTTCTTATCATTGTTGGTCTTATCACCTTACCACGAGATTATATTCTGGGAATTATGGATCGATAAGTTAAACAACTTATGCACAGGAAAATTCTGATTGGCAGAGTTCGGTGGAACTCCCGACATGGTCCTAAGTTCACTTTGGAACGAGAGGACGAAATGATGCGCAGGTATCCTAACCTGTTCAAAGATGTTGTCCGTACATCTTAATTTTCGGGACGAAAATTCCTCTAACAGGGGATGATGTGACAACCCGAAAATTTTCGAGATTTAATATAAATTTTATGTGAATTTACAATTTATTTTTATATTTTTATTATTATTTAATAATAGTATTAATAATAATAAAAATAATGACAATGGTAATAATAATAATATTATTATTAAAACTAATAATGTTATAATGAAAATAATAATAATAATGAAAATATTATTATTTACAAAATTAATATAATTAAATAAATAAGTCCAGGGACTGAATTTGTAATATTTGAAACTTATTTTAAAAACTTAAATCATAAAATAATAAATTTACAAAACCTCGGGGGGGCATTCTGTAAATTTTTTTAAAAACCCAACCCGCCGGCCCGTCCCATTCGATTTTCCGCCGCCACCGTCGCCGGCGGTCCTCCGGCGACCCCAAAACCCAATCAAAACTCGACCATTTTATATAAAACCGGTCCCAATCGAATCGTGTGAGTGCCTCGAACTCATAGACCACTACAATTTGAATAATCGGGTTGATTAGGTATGTTTCCCACTGAACCTAACTTTCGGCCGAACATCCGCACCATTCGAGCACTAAAGGGTTATAATAATCCAATTAATCGAACGGGAAGTACTATATAAGCAATCCTAAGCTAATGGTACATTCACACACCTCTTAAACACTTGAAATCGAGCGATCCGATTACCCCTCAGCCGCGACCTGCAACTCTATCGAACACCACCTTCGGCTCCTCTAAACCTGAAATTAATAGAGGGCTTTAAACCCTTAGCACCATTAGAAGCTTTCTGTGTAGATAATTTGAGTTTCATCAAGATTTGATCATCATTTGGGATTCAATACAACCGCGACTTGTTCTTGGTTGTTCTTGTCATCAAATCGAATCAAAACAGGTAATTGAAACTACCCACACACTCGTTTATACATAGGGATTAAAAGCCCTAACATTAATTTGATTATTATCATCGGTTTAATCTTCAATTGGATCAAATCAAATTAGGGTTCTTCGCGAATTTGGGGATTTCTGGAAAACAGTGTTTAAAACTAATTATAACCGGGTTATTTCACGGCTTAGCTTCTGGTTCGCTGGTTTGGGCTATGTGTGTGTGGTACTTGGGGTCCCGGGTTCGACCCGGGGCAACCCCTTTTTATTGTTTTTATTTTTTTTAAGCTTTATAAATACTTTAAAAATATGGAAAATTCTCTAAAAATTATAAAAATAAATTTTATTAATTTCCCTTATTTTAAATCTTACAAAATAATTTTCTGTAAGTTTATTTTATTTAAAAACTTTAATAGATTTTTATAAAATATTATTTAAAAATATTAAAAAAATACTTATTTTTATAAAATAAATTCTAAATCAAGTTAACTATGAAATAATCATGAAAATCATGAAAATTATATAAATATTATTTATAAATATTATAATAATTATTTCTATAAGATAAACGCTATATTATCTTTAAATATATTTTATAAATTCACAATTATTTACAAGTAAAATTGTGAGTTATTTCTTGTAAAATATATTTTAACTAAAGATATAGATTAATACCTTATTATTAATCAAAATACTATAATTGTAATTATCCTTATTTGTAACTATCTCTGGATAATTATAAATTATATAATTCAACCACATCATTTTTATATTTAATTCTAAAAATATTTAAATACAAATACGAAAACCCTTTTAATGGAATCAAAATTTAAATAATTATTTAATAAGTTTAATACTTATTGATAATTATTTATTAATACAAACAGAAATCTATAAAAACATTGTAACATATTGCGTGTATGACACGTGTTAAACCAAATCAACTTAAACCTTACCAAATATATTCATTCATATTAAAGACTCAGTTACAATCAATAATAGGTGGTGAACGTGTTTGATCGTACTTTGCCTAATTCTTTGAAGTTCTTGTTCATATACATTACATCAATCCAAGGTGAGTTTCGGGGCCCCTTTTTATGCTTTTATAATTGTTTCAATGTTTTTCAAACTTGGGGGAAAAGTATGCTCACCCGTTTTCGACGCTGTACACTGTATATTTTGTTTTCATACTTGGAATCAATGTGATACTATTCTTATATTCTAATACATACATGGTGTTATTCTATTCTTACAACCATTAATTCCGGGTTAGGAACCAACGGATAGGTATTGGTAGTACTACTGGGTTGACACCCCCACCCTTCGACGATTGGTTAACTTGCGAGTTACCAACACAGCTGCCAGCAATCCGGCCAAGGGTGAATATATTCCGACAGATTTATATGCATAACGTCATTAGGTTTGGTGGTCTTTAAACACATGTTATGTGGTTTGTGCTTGCAGTATTATTCCATATCAATTTCTATACAGCATCAACTACATGTTTTCAATTTAAACCTGCGGAACTCACCAACATTATGTGTTGACATTTTTGAGCATATTTTTTCAGGTGATCATAATCAAAGAGGATAGCTAGAGTTGATGTCTTAGCCGAGACCCTCAGGATTTCAATAAGCTTTGCATTAGTCATGCATATCATTTGTTTCATTTGTGAACTGTGTGTAATTAGATTTGGAATTAATAAGACTATGATAGTCGTGGCACTGACTAACCACGACACAAGTCACCATTGTGTCGGGCAACGTCATGACACGAGGATTTTGCATATAATATGTCTCTGTAATTATACCAAGTGTTATGACGATCCCGTCCGTCGCATCCTCGTGTTTCCGCTATAAACGAGGGTGTGACACAAAAGACCATATGTAATATACTAAGATCTGAATGACATCTTTACTTCAAAAAGTTCAAATCTTTTATCGGCTAACTCACATCCCTACAATCTTAATTCTATATCTCCTTTATTGTCCATTATAGAAGTTAAGGGGAAGAACACATTGTTTATACATCTTGATACCTTCTAGGTTACGAACCCTTTTAGTGAAAAAACAGTTAGATTGTAACTAAGGTGAATAGAGTGGTGTTGGGGTGGCTCGGTGCTGCCTCACCCCCATGCGGCTTCGATGAAAGATGGTAATTGTGGCTTCACCAACCAGAAGCAACACCATCCAAAATGATTCATTTCTTGTTTTTTTCTATTTAATTTTCATATTGGTTTAGGGTTGATTGGAAGATCCATTTCAATGTTTGAAGGATGATTTAGTGATGGTTAAAAGATGAACTATGAGACGTGTACGTGAAAAAGAAAATTTTTTTTGACAGATGACGAGGGAAGAAAGATCACTCCCCCCCCCCCCCGGTTTCGTCATAACAAAGCTTGCACTGTCTTTTCGCACTTAGGCGCACTAGATATATAAGAGAGTTAATGAGAAGAGAGACCATATGTAAAGGATGAGGTATAGGCGAGTGCATTCAAGATCACTCTTATGCTATTATCAGAGTCTAGTGGTATAAGACAAAACATATTTGAAGTTAAATCATATTCAAGCATAGTTTATGATAACATAGGTTCAAAGTAGTGTAGATTTGAAGTTAAATTTTTTTTTTTATTTTCATGCAATTAATTTTAAAAGGTTACCACGATCTTAAAGGATTTTTTTAAAAAATTAATAATAATAATTATTATAATAATAATATAATAATAATAATAATAATAATAATATTGTTATTATTATTTGATTTTATTTCCTTTTAAGATCCTTTGTCATTTATATATGAAAAAGGAAATTGCCAAGTGTGCGCAAATGTCGGTGGACAAGAAGGCTTACAAAATTTTTAATATAAACCTATTGATTTTCAAGTATTTCAAAGGGAACACCATAATTTGTTGTGCAAGAATCATGTTTCCTTGTAAGAAAAACATACATGACTTAATAAACAATATTTCACCAACTAAAAAGACTTATATTTTAGGTATAAAGTAAACATATGAATCAAAAGCATAATGGCTAATATCATGAAAGATTATTATATTTATTTATCTTCTACACAGATGTAGAAATATTATATCTATTTGAAACATGAAAAGCAACATTATTATACTTAATTAGTAGCTGTAGTGACTTAATTATTTGACAATAATTGCCTTTGTCCGTCGCCCCCTTAATTTAGTTCCCTTCAAGAAAAGAAAGAAACTTTTAAATATGGATACATTTTGGACCAGTTTAAAACACACACACGCAAACGACACGAAACGATTTAAAAAAAAATGTTGAATTTTTAGGATGTCATCGGTTTATTGCATTGATCTTGCTTGATCCTTCACAATTGAATTACAATCAGATATTTTAGAAAAATACAAACTTAAAACCTTACATCACCATTATAGCAAAAAGCAACATCAAGAATAGAAAAATCAAATTAACGAGTAATAGTATTCATAATAATAGTAACAGTAGTTGTAATAGTAGTAATAATATTAATAATAGTATAACAATAGTATTTAACGACAAAGACTAATAGTAGTAGTAGTAGTAATAATAATGCAAATGTTTTATTGCATATTTTAAGTTACAAAATAGAAGTATCTATACTATTATATAATATATCTATTTTGATAGAGATGTAATTTTACCAAACATACAAGTTTTGAAGCGCATGTACAAATGAGTGTAAGACGTTAAAAATGGATAGAATAGGAAATTGATTAATATTTTACGGCACTTTATGGACAATATGGTAAATTTATCCATTAAATACTATACCTTGACATTATTACGTATTTAATAAATATTATTAAATGATTAGTTAATAATAAGATTTTATTTAATTCACTTCATTTTATTTTATTTATGATACTATAAATTGATATTTAAATTTATATTATTAATTATATTTTATAACTAAATACTAGTTAAATTAAGTATAATTTTATTTAAATATTTAAGTATATAACTTATATATATTCATATTTATAATAACTATAATACTAATATTTTTTCTAGGGGCATATTGTAAATTTAATAATTTAATATTTATTTATACAATTTATAATAAAAGTGAAATGAGGATAGAATGATAATTTTATATATGGATTAAAACACTTATAAAAAGTCATGCTTAAATTTAAACAACCTAACCATTTTATTATTTATGCCCTTACAATAAAGTATAACATATGATTCTTATAATACAAATGCTAAAACATATACATGCGGCCAAACAAAACCGCCATTTACTTTCAGTGTCGTTCATTCGTTGCGATTGAGCACTAATCCCTCTTCCTCTTTCCCTTGTCGGTTGTTAACAACTCAATAACAATTAAAATAGTAATTTGTGATGACAATTTCTCATTAATAAGTGATAATAAGTTATTTCCGACCACAAATACCATCCATGTTTTTCACTAATATTGTTGGGATAATATAATTGTCTTAAAGACTTTTTTGATAAACGTAATTGTTTTCTTTCATTCAATTTTTTCAATAATTATATTTTGATTTTTTAATTTACGTTATAACGCACCGAACCGATACTGACTAAAATCGACTTTTCCAGAAATCGAGCAACAAACATTACGCCACAACGCATGGGCATTTCCACTAGTTTAATAAATGAATGACCCATACAAGTTGGTCCCTCAATATTGACATGGTAGTTCTTCCCACATGACACAACCCTCATACCAATAGATACTCATACGTACCCAATTGGGTATCCAGTGGGTTGGATGAACCCTGCTCTACCCGTGGAGCAGCCCCATGACCTAGTCAAGTAAAAGCTTCTAAATAGGAAGAAACTAAGTAGTAAGGGGTGATATTAGTGGGGCAGTTAGTTAACTGAATAGGAGCAACACTAGAAACATGTTTGAATGTTCATCACTGAATAGGAGCAACACTATCCACATTAGTGTTTCATTGTAATCGGAGACTAGCCCTTTCGAATCGGCCAACTATCTTTCCTGTTCTTTGTGAACAAGGAGAATTCAAACTTCAGTTGAGATGGATGTGAAGAATAGGAGTCTTCAGTATCGCCCTTACAACAAAATTAAATTGTGAAGTGATGGTGATAAGAGAGGCTAGGTTCTCAAGGCAGAAAAGTACTTCAAGTACTATCACTTACATGACATGGAGAAGGTGGATGTCACTTCCATGCACATAAAAGGAGACGCATTGGACTTATATCATGGTTGTGTGTTGACGACCCATCACTTTTTGGAAGAGCTGGTTTGCTAAAGGAGAATGTATTCGTTACGGTGGAGAGTGCGTGTTGTAACACGGGTAATTTTCATTTACTAGAGGCGGCTAAGGAGGCAGGTCGCCAAGAGCTTACAACAAGAGAGGACAACAAGTTTAATCAAGAAGAGATGGCCGAAATAAGCCTCCATGCTATAATAGGTGAATCAAACACTCCGACCATGACATTTTAGCGTTTTGTTAATTCTACAAAGGTTCTGGTTTTGATTGACAGCGGATCAACACAACTTTAGTGTCAGGTAAATAAAATAAAAGGAGACGCATTGGACTTATATCATGGTTGTGTGTTGATCGACCCATCACTTTTTTGGAAGAGCTGGTTTGTGCCCTCATCAAGAACTTTAGCCCAACCAAGTTTCAAAACTCAAATGAGCACTTGTGTAGTATCAGTCACTTAAACTTGTAATCAGAATTGTATTTGATATATGTTTTGTTGTATTATTGAGTACATTAGGAGGTCCTTATATAGGATGATACAAACCATAAAACAAGGAGACATAAGCCATAAAACGAGGAAAACATAATGCATAAAGTAAGGATCCACTAGCATAAAGTAAGGATCCACTATGACTAATATTTATTGTCTAATATTCCCCCTCAAGCTAAGGCCGGGGTGCAACCTGTAGCTTGGATCTAAGAAGCAAGAACCGTTGTGAAGATAAGACATGTATACATGGTATTAGACAATAAATATTAGTCATAGTGGATCCTTACTTTATGCTAGTGGATCCTTACTTTATGCATTATGTTTTCCTCGTTTTCTGGCTTATGTCTCCTTGTTTTATGGTTTGTATCATCCTATATAAGGACCTCCTAATGTACTCAATAATA